>VXAC01007217.1:16464-132975 GCA_013399225.1 Rhipidura dahli | reverse complement strand
TGCTGGGACGTCTATCACAGAGCAAGGAAAAGCCTCATTTCTTCCCCTCCAATGCTCTGTGGAGTCGGACATTGTGCACAAATTCCATTTGCTCTTTTCCAAACCTGGGCTTTAATTTCCTCTTTCCTTTTAATCTCGGAGCTGCCCTGATATAAATAACCCCAGTGCAGACTGCAGGTGCTTCTGCCCTGGATGGATGGGAATGAGCTGCACTTTGTGTCCCTCCTGTCTCCCCGTGCTCTGCTCCAGGGCAGCTCAGAGGCCTCAGCATTTCCCCCACCCTGACAGCGCTCCTGGAGCCAGGGAATTTATGATTCAGGGAGAGAAGGGAATGTTTAATGTTTTGTGAGCTGACAGTGGACAAAGCAATTGCTCAGTGCAGTCAAGGAGAGCTCAAGGACACAATGTTCACCTGGAAACCCAGAGCCAGAGCTGGTAAATGAATGGCAAAGTAGCCCAGCCAGGAAAAAAAGCCATTTTCATAAACATGACAATTCAATTATCCTGTTGTTTGCAGATCAAAAGATTTACATGATGGGGTAACACGACCTCATAAATTTAGGTTTGACATTTGTAACCAGCACATAGAGGTTAACCTAAGAAAAATTAAGCACTAATTGGAAGAAAGGCGTGATCAAGATTTAATTCTTGCTATTTATTTTTGATTTTGCATGTTATCAAATTAAAAAAAAGATTAGGATCATTGTTGGATCACAGCTTGGATGGGGTGGTGGGATAGTGGAAGGTGTCCCTGCCCATGGCACGGGGTGAAACGAGATGGGATTTAAGGTCCTTCCATCCCAAACCATCCTGGGATTCTGTGATTGTACCATGAGCAGTTTGCTCATGCACACAACAGCCAAAAAGCAGCACTCTGAGAGCAAATAAGTATATACATAAATCAAACCACGAGCAATTAATCAATATCTAGAGGGGGAAAAACAACAAAGAAAAACTAAATCAGAAAAAACCACCCCAAAAAAACACCGAACAAACAAAAAACCCCAACAAAAGTCAAATTATTCCCAGTGACATTTTAAGTTCTCGTGTAGGGAAATTTAGATCCACACAGTGATCAAATCAATATTTGTATCACAGTGTTCCAGTGGACAAATAGTGACCAGCACTAGAAAACCTCTTTTTCTGCTGTTGGTGCATCCTAAGTGCATCCTTCACCCTGAATTTCCTGACCAAAGCACCAAAGCCAGTGATACAAAACCAGGGAGTAACACAAGATGAAACCTTTACATGGTGATTTTCCCTTGAAGCATAAAGAAACCAAACCACGTAAATCTCCTTTTTTTTTTTTTTTTTTTTTTTTTAAAAAAGGCTTTTTCAGGATTGTTCCTCTGCAGCCTAAAGCTCAGGACAGAACCTGCAGCATTCCCAAATCCAGCCCTGACTCTGGAAGATGTATTGCAGTACCTACATCCCAAACAGGCTTATTCACTGCATGGAGAGAATTCATTTCTTATTCAAGAGCACTGGGGAGGAGGCAAAAATCCCTAAAACCCTAAAGCAGTCTGGTTCAGCATCACTGCAATTTCATTTCTTAACCCAGCTGGAAATGAGTTGGTGGCAGCTCTGTGAGAACATGGATAGGACAAGACAGGATGAGAGGGAACGGCCTCAAGTTGTGCCAGAGGAGACTCAGGTTGGAAACTGGGCAAATTCCTTCCCTGAAAGGACTGTCCAGCCCTGGCACAGCTGCCCAGGGAAGAGGTGGAGTCCCCATGCCTACAGGGATTTCAAATCCATGTGGATGTGGCACCTGGGGATGTGGGGCAGTGGTGGCCTTGGCAGTGCTGGGAGAATTGGACTCGATGATCTTGGAAGGCTTTCCCAGCCTGAAGTAGAAATTTCCAGTTCTAGGATTCCATGGATTCACCCTTCCTGACTGCCACATTCACAGCCCTGTGAACATCTCTCACAGTTAGGATGGAGAACCTTCAGCTTTTCCTAAGAATCAGAGAATCCCAGAATCCTACATCAGTTGCTCCAAGCTCCATCCAGCCTGGCCTTGGGCACTGCCAGGGATCCAGGGGCAGCCCCAGCTGCTCTGGGCACCCTGTGCCAGGGCCTGCCCACCCTCCCAGGGAACAATTCCTGCCCAAGATACCATCCAGCCCTGCTCTCCTACACCTTAAGGCCATTCCCCCCTGTCCTGTCCTATTCCTTAATCCAGCTAATCTCTTCTACTGAACAAGAACCTGTCCTTGGCACCCACCAACTTCTATCAGCATTTATTTGCTATTTAACATACCTATCCCCAAAATACCATCCAGTCCTTCCAGATCTTCAACTGAATGAGCCCAAAAATTTGGAAAAAGCTCAGGTGCCAATAAACCTTGTCCCATCCATAGCTGCCCATCTCAGTTAATTGCAGTGCATCGTTATCTCACTCCACACGCTTTCTGTGAGACAGACTCTGATAGACTGAACTGAGTTCTCCCAGATCTGGAGAATTATTTCCATAACCAACGAGTCTTGGAGCTGTTTTGCTCATCCCACACCTGCATCTCTGCCCAAAACCCTCTCCAGGGTGTCTTCAAACAACCCCTTCCCATGAATCAGCTCTAACAAACCTCTCTGAGTGCCCACGGTAAATCAAGTGCTGTGTTTCATCCATCACACTCGTACGGGGAGGATTTCCGTGTCAGAACAAGGGAGCAGCTTTACCAGAAACATGTAAGTTAAAGGGATTAGGTATTTTACAGCAGAGAGAACAGCAAGCCCTGATACAAAACTTCATGTACGGGGAGCGTTTACAAATTTCAATCAAATCCAGGTTAAGCACGAAATGGAGGAGTCAGTCACGTCAGGGAACCACAGCAAAAAATGCTGGAGGCAACAGTGGTTTTGCACTCTGGCTTCAGTGCAGTCGTTATTTCCCACCAACTTTCAGACCAAACAAATGAACAATTAGTGCCACAGATGTCAGAAGTTATAAAGGAAATTAATGCAACAGTCGAGCTGAAATGAGACTGAGGAAAATGCTGTTATTTTCCCCGTGGACTCGTACGTCCACACACCAAGCTCTGCTTTGTGAAGATAATATCCAGAAAGTGCTCAGCAAAGCTTAAAAAACAAATATCTAAACTTCTTTTGGTTTTTTTTTTTTTTCAGAAATGCACGTGAGGGTTGGGCTGAGGTTTTAGGGGTTTTTTTAAGATTTAATATTGAAGGATTTGAGGTAAGTTTGTCACTGGCAATACTCCAATTTTCTTCTAAGGGGTTTTATTGCAGGAGTTTTGACTAATGCAAAAAATGAATTTGAAATCCTGACTAACAGTGAAACAAACTCGGTTCTGAGTTAGAAATTCAGCAACTACTGTGCTGATAGGACAAGGGAAAATGGTTTTAAACTGAAGGAGAGTAGATTTAGATGGGATTTTGGGAAGGAATTGTTCCCTGGGAGAGTGGGCAGGAGATGGGATAGAATTCCCAGAGCAGCTGGGGCTGCCCCTGGATCCCTGGCAGTGCCCAAGGCCAGGCTGGACATTGGGGCTGGGAGCAGCCTGGGACAATGGGAGGTGTCCCTGCCAGGGCAGGGGGTGGGATGCGATGGGATTTAAGGTCCTTCCCAACCCAAAGCATTCCACGGTCTGTGAAATACAAAGCACAGCACAGCATGGAAATCCTGTGTGGAATCTGCACGTTCATACAAAACAATCAGCACTTTTAGTCCGTTTCCAACTCTCCTATTAGCAGCTCTGATGTCGGAATTTAAAGCACACTTTCTATGCTGGATGAATAAATCTCATATGCCAGCATAAATTTTTCATGATTCCTTCATAAATTCCTCATTTCTTGTTGTCAGTTGTCTTGGCAGAAACTAAAATATAGGAAGCTGTAAAAATGTCAATCTGCTTTAATTAAGCCAACTGCCTCCTTCCAGTGATGTTTGACAAGCCCTGGCTGAGGCCATAGATCACCCAGAGCACACGTGCAAGGGCCTTCTAAAGTTAAATACAGAGAATTTCAACCCTGACTGGTTGGTGACCATCTCACAACTCCCTCAGGTTTTCCATCTAATCCTTGCTTGGGATTCCTGTTCATTAAAACTGAGTTGTCAGCAGCAAAGCAGAGAGGGGGATTTTCACCATCTGCAATCAAGAGGCAAGAGTTTACTACTACAGTGGTGGATTTTTTTCATTAGACTAGATCAGAAAATAGCAAATTAAAACAGGAATGATGAAGAACTGGATTCCCATCTAGAGTACTGTGGACAGGTCTGCTGCTCCCAGCATAAGGAGGACATGGAACTGCTGGAGCAAGTCCTGAGGAGGCCATGAAGTTGATAAGGGGTCTGGAGCACATCCCCTATGGAGACAGGATGGGAGAGTTGGGATTGGTCAGCCTGGAGAAGAAAAGGTCATGTGGCACCTTCCAGAAGGGGCTACAGGGAAACTGGAGAGGGACAATTCACCAGGAACTGGAGTGACAGGACAAGGAGGAATGGGTACAAACTGCCATGGGATATTGGGAAGGAATTGTTCCCTGGCAGGGTGGGCAGGAGCTGGGATGGAATTCCCAGAGCAGCTCCTGCCCCTGGATCCCTGGCAGTGCCCAAGGCCAGGCTGGACACTGGGGCTGGGAGCAGCCTGGGACAGTGGGAGGTGTCCCTGCCCATGGCAGGGGTGGGACTGGATGAGCTTTAAGCTCCCTTCCAGCCCAAACCAGCCTGTGGGTCTGTGATTCCACACAGAATGAGAGTTCTGTGATCAAGAGAAAATCACAGGAGAGCTGAGAACGTGCTCTCCAAGGAGAACCAAACTCCCTTCCTTAGCATTTCCCTGTGCTTTTCCCAAGGAATATTGCTCAGATGATTCCTGAGACATTCTCCCAGCATGGGATCCTATAATTCCATGACATTATCCAAGAGACATTCCAGAAGAGCCAAGAGCGTGTCCCTTGAGGAGCACCAAGGCCCCCTCTCTGCCTCAGCCGTGTCAGAACACGGTGAGGGAAAAATGAGCTTTGGAGCTTTGGACAAACTGGAAAAGATGAAGCATGATTCTTAAAAAAATCCTTAAATCCTTAAATGATTCCAGTAAAACCCTTAAATTCTGTCAAAACCACTGAAAATTACAGGTTTATGTAGGTGAGAAAAACTCTGGCTAAGAAATATTATTTTCAGGGATACAAACAGTGGCAAGTGTTGAAGGCACATCTCTGAGCCTAAAAAGTGCTTGAGGCTGTACCAAAACAGGAAAGCACAGACCAAGGTGTTACCAACTATCAGGTAATAACTGATTCATATCTCAGAGATGGAAATACTTTTCCTTAGGAAAACTTTTCCTCGAGGAAACAAGGCTGAAGTGGTTGTGGAAGGAGCACGTTGTCAGAAATAGTCTGACAAATAAAAAGTTAGTCTGTGTTCAAGAAGAATTTACGGAAAATGTTTGGTTTTGACAGTTGGCAATTTTACTTTGATTTTTAAAAATGAAATGTGGTTTCTGCATGAGAAGATGCAAAACAGTCCAGAAGGAGGAACATGAGACAACAAGTGTGGGAGGGAGAGTGAATCCTCACAAAGCCGTCGTAGTATCACACCTCCCTTAAAAACTCCCTGACGGGAACATGCAACTGAAATTCATCCCAGAAGTGTTTCTGTTTGGATATCTTTATCAGGGAACTGTCAGAAAATCATCAATTATCTTCTCCTGCATCTTTTTTTTGAGTACTTCTGTTACACCTCACATAGTGCAGACATGACCGGGCCAGCTACAGGCAAATCATACAAAGTAAATACATTTTAACAGTTAAACACAGATAGGAACAAACCCAGGGACTGCCTAAGCCCTCAGAAAGAGAATTCCAGCATTAAGAAATAAGGAATGTGGTAAAGGTGATTTTTTATTAACTCAGAATCACCTGTTTCTCCACAAAGCTCTCACAGTCTGACTGTGACAGGAACCAAAACATATTTTCACATGGAAGATGAGAAAAAAAAGAAATTAAATGAAAAACAGGAGGGGTGGATACAACTGTTGAAGCCTTCCTTTTTTCCTGTGCAGTTCATCCATCCATCCCTCCATCCATCCCTCCATCCATCCATCCCTCCATCCATCCATCCCTCCATCCATCCATCCATCCATCCATCCATCCATCCACCCATCCATCCATCCATCCCTCCATCCATCCCTCCACCCATCCACCCATCCATCCATCCATCCATCCACCCATCCCTCCATCCATCCCCCCACCCATCCACCCATCCATCCATCCATCCATCCACCCATCCCTCCATCCATCATCCATCCCTCCCTCCATCCATCCCCCCCTGTGAAGGAGGGCTCTGCTGGGCACTCAGGGCTGTGAAGGAGCCCACCTGCTGGACTCAGCTCCCAGAGTTTTTGAGGATAAGCTGACTCACCCCATGCTGTGATGCATTTCAGCGCTCCTGTTCCAGAAGATGACTTCTCCTGCCCTGTGCATTCCCACCTCAGTGCTGCTGCACCTGCATCCCGAGTTTCCCAGCAGGCAGAGCTTTAGTGCTGGCTCTGCACCGCCTGCAGGCAGCAAGGTGACACCTGAGCCAGCAGAGAGCTGCCCAAACCAATTAAACTGCCCAGAACTTAACAAACTGAGCCAGGGGATGATGCTGCAGCACAGGGGTGCTGTGGGTTATGGAGAGGCGGCTCTGTCACCCGGGAGCTCCAAAGGGAATTGGAGCAGAGACAGGATCAGGGATCAGACTCTCCATTCCAGCTCCTTCTCTCTGAAGGCACTCGCAGAGACACAGAGTTTTCATGTCCCTGATAATCACAGCGACCTGAGAAATGACAGTTTGCACACCTCCTGCACCAGCCACACGTTATGATTCTTTTTCTTCTCCTGGAGTTGCTGGCAAAGCAGCAAACAACTCCCACAGAGGGCAGGTGGATGCTCTGCCCAATGTCCAGGTGAGGGCTCAGGGAAGCTGAACAGTCAGGAGGGGGTGGGAAAGGTCAGAGCAGGAAGAGCAGAGGCATTTCCAGAGTGCCTGGATGCAGGATGGGAAAATGGCCAGGCTTAGGGAAAGATGCAAGGGGCAGGGGGAAGCTTTTCCCACACATCCAGGACAAAAAATCTGAAAAAACTGCGAGAGCAAGGCTCCTGTCACGGGCAGGGCAAATCCAAACAGATCCCTGAACACACTGACAGTAAATTCCCTTTGCAGCTCACCAGGTGAATGTTTATATACAAGGAATTTAAAGAAGGAAAAGGTTTGCTTTTCATATCTTTTGTGTTATTGCTTTGAACATCCCAAATGAAAAACACGGTGTAAGTTTAAAGTTCAGCCACTCAAGGAGCAGGATTTGCACTGAGTGTGCCCCAGGATGGATATTTTCTAACCCCGATGATAATCTGTATCCATCACCTGGATACTAAAGATGCTCTCATTTTGGTTAATGTTAAAAAATCATGAGTTCACCCTCTCAGTTCAGCCTGTTCATCCCAAGAACTACAAATATCTCTGTTTTACTACCTGCAAGTGCCTGCTTTCCTGTAACACCTCTGATGGAAAAGGAGAAACATTCATCAAGTAAGGCTGAGCTCGAGCTCTGCCTGCAATGCACTGAGAGAGAGAGAAGATGTCTCTTCAGTGCTCATATTCAGTGATATAAACCTTCAAACTGGTGCTAGCCAATGATCTGGCACCTCTTTTCTCTCGAAATATGCTTTAAACTCTTCCTTGCCCTACAATCACCCATCTGTTATGTCAGAGCAGGAATAATTTCTGTCTTTTTTCAAAAAAAACCCTCCAGTTCTTCCTATAGTGGCTGTGTTTTCTCACACTCCAACTGTTTTCTAGAGTATGTTCATGAAATATTTCTGATCCTGAAATTTAATAACCCCAGAAAAGGCCTCGCTGGCTTTTTAAGCATCGAGGCTGCTGCTCTGAGAAGCCAAAATGCTGCACCATTGTCAGTCATTGAAGAAGATGAAAATTCAGACAAGGAATGTGCTGGCAAGGCAAAAGCAAACAGGGTTTCATGCATATTTTACCCAAATTGTATTAAGTTAATAACTGTGCTGGTCACTATTCTTGTGAATCATTAAAAAAATAGTTCATTAAGAGCAAAGTACTGTTTTATAATATGTACAGTATCTCTGTTTAGTCAAGCTGCTCTAAGTGCTGAAAATCCTGAAGTCACTCAATAATGGTCAAACTCACAGAATTTCAGTGCAAAGCTCACTACAGAAATCTGAATTCCAGCCTAACAGCCAAAAAAAAAAAGCATTTAAGCCTGAAAATGCATTTATGATATGTAAACAACCATTTTTTGTTACTTCTCAACACTGAAATATTGGGTTTCTTTTACAATACTGGAAAAGATGAATAAACCCCAAGTGTGACAAAGCAGCCCATACTTCCCTCCCTGGATATTTTCAAATGTTCAATGGTAGTAACTGGAATGATGCTGATGTGGAAAAATAACGATTTTCAGTGAAAGTTGCTACACCTTCCCTGTTAAAAATAAACATCACGTGCTCTTAGCTTTGACTAGGTAAAAATGGAGCCTTGCTTTAGGATTTAACACCTTCAGCTTTATTTAATTACCTCCTTCACTGTTGCTTTTACAGGCCCCAGGTGTGTAAGGCATCGTGCTCGTGCCTTACATCCGGGGCTAAAAAATCCCAAGAGTTTTGGATTTGGGGCTGTCACGTCAACAGCCTTTAAGGGGGGTGTTAAATGTGCACAAATTGAGCAGTCAGGGCACCAGAATTCCAAATAATAACTGGAACACCACATCCAGGTGGGTTTGGGTGTGCAAGGGTTTTTCCCTTCCACCATGGAATCGTGGCATCGCTGAAGTTGGGAAAGCCTTCTAAGAACATTGAGTCCAACCCAGCATTCCAAAGCCACCACTGAGCCGTGTCCTCAGGTGCCACCAGGATGCTCCAGGGTCTTTGGATTCCCACCATCATTTTCTCACTCTTGGTTTTGGTCCCATTTCCAAGGGATCATTTTTCCTGCGGCAACCTAAGGAGCGGAACTCCTCCGGGTGGTCGCAAGGAACGTGGTGCTGCAGGCACCAAACTGACTGTGAGGAGCCAGGAGAAGCAGAATAAAGCTGGAAAAGTCCCCAAAGCTCCATGAAAGGAGAAAGCAAATTCTCGGATGCAGCTTCATCCCAAACACCCACACTGGTACAATAACGTGGATTCAAATGTTTGTGAGCTCATCTCAGGGAGAGCTAAACTTTGAGTGTCTGCACACCAGGGCCTTTGGAGTGGGCTCAGGCAGCAATGGAGAAAAGAACATGAGAATCACAAAATGAAATGTGAAATTTAAATTGACAGTTAAGGGGTTTGCCAGTTGTAATTGGGAAACTGTAAGGAAACTTTAAATGAAAGGAGGAGATGTAATCTGCCAAGGGTTTCTGCTGCTCCTGAAGTAATGAGAGCACCAAACAAAAACCAAAAACATGTAACAACATCAATATCCATCATTTGCTGCACAATATATTGAATTCTTCTTGCTTAATTTGATAAAAAAATATCATAAAACCCAAACTGATAAATACATTGGCTGGTAAAATGCTTATGAGTACAGTCATCCCAAAGTACCTTAATGTCAACCCAGATTTGGATTCCAGAAGGGAAAATAATACTGGAATCACTGTGTTCCATTTGAAATTAATTTGGCAAGGCTTCTTCAGGTCTCAATTAGCTCTTAGCAGAGAATTACCACGACACACAGGCTAATAACCTCTCAGAGCTTTCTTTCAGAACAATGTGTTAAACCCAGCAGCTCTCAACAGTCTAAAGATGCAAGTTGAGAAAAAAAGAGGGCAAGTAGCCAAAAAAATGAGCTGGCTTTCCAAGGATCTTGTTAAAAACAAAGGAAACCAGACATCCACAGCATCCTGTGGGTGATGGCTCGAGAAAGTGAGGAATAAAAAGCCACTTTCAACATTCTCTTGTTTTTTTCTTAGTGTAGCAGTTGAGCCAAGCTGCCTCTTTCACTCAGCTGTGCCCTATTTTTCCTTCAGGTTTCCCATTTCTGAGCCACTCTGGGAAATGACAGACTGGGAGGTGCTCGTGACTTCAGAGCAGGTAAAATACACCAGGAGAGACAACCAGCAGGGCAAGGTGGTGTTTGGGAGGAGCAGCCACTCTCACTGGTGATTCCCCATGGAATATCCTCCAGGAAAACCCACAGCAGCACCATGGGATGGCCCCTGGGCTGTGGATTCTTCTAAATAACAGAGACAGGATGAGAGGGAACAGCCTCAAGCTGCACCAGGGGAGGTTTAGATCGGATATCAGGAAAAAATTTCTTCATGGAAAGGGTTGGCCAGCCCTGGCACAGTTGCTCAGGGCAGTGGTGGAGTCCCAATCACTGGAAGTGCTCAAAAAATGTGTGGATGTGGCCCTTGAGGATGAGGTGGGTTGATGTTGGACTCAGGGATGTCAGAGCTCTTCCCCACCCATAACAATCCTATGATAAACCCACGGATTCCTTGAAGTTCCCAAGCTTTACAAGACACATGGAGTATTCAGAAGGTTTTGAAGGGATTCAGTTTGCCCCCACTCCAAGGAGGACAACCAGACCATGGCCAGGAATTTTCCAGGTCTAAACCTCAGCACTGCCTCGCTACCTAAAACTTCGAGAGGTGCCAAAAAAAGCAAGGCCTTTTAACAGAAGATAAAAAAAATTCTCTAAAAAACCCATAGTTCACCTTTTCCCCCTTGAACTCAACAACAGCAGCAGTTGGGATCATTTTATCCCTTTGTGTTTCTTCCTAGTGCAGAAGAGCTGTTCCCTAACACACAATTCTTTGCTTCCAAGTCACTGGGATTTTCCTGGGGCCAATCAAAGGCTGAAGTGTCACAGGGCAGGCAGTGAGCAGTGGAGGTGGAGCTAATGCTCCACAGAGCGATTTTGAAAGCAAAATTCAAAGCAAGTTGTGCTCTAGGATGAACAGGACCTGCAACAGCCTTTTCCTGGTTTTACAGAGCTGCTGTGGCTCCAAGATCTCCATTCCTGAGAGGACACCAAATCCCATCCACATTCAGGGACAGGAGAATATCTTTGTCAAGGGAAGCACAACAATAAAAGCCAGAACAAGCAGCATCACAGCAGATGCTGGACATGGTCACCAGCCCAAGCCCACCCCACTGCAGGAAATCTTCCCAAAAAACCCAACACGGCTCCAACACATGAAAACCATAATTAGGATGATAAAATTATGATCAACGAGGTAATTATTTTAGTACTGGAAATCATTATTCCATCTCTAGACCCCAGGGGACATTAACCATGACCCAGATAGATGGAAAGAGTGCTCAGAGAAGGAGCTGATGGATTTGGGAGGGCTGGGACATCTCACACTCACATCCCAACACTGGCAGCTTCAGTGGGTGCTTCTCAGAATCCCAGACTGGTTTGGGCTGGAAAGACCTTAAATCTCATCCCATTCCCACCCCTGCCATGGCAGGGACACCTCCCACTGTCCCAGGCTGCTCCCAGCCCCAATGTCCAGCCTGGCCTTGGGCACTGCCAGGGATCCAGGGGCAGCCACAGCTGCTCTGGGAATTCTATCCCAGCTCCTCCCCACCCTCAGAGAGAATAATTCCATCCCAAAATCCCACCTAACCCTGCCCTCCTTCCATGACTTCTCCATCCTCAGTGATCACAGATGACAGAAATTCAGGAGAAAAGCAGATCATTAAATCCAGTGGGCTGCCCCAAGTGTTCATCAGTTCTCACAACCCCACCATTATCAATGTTCCACCAATGCCAGGGACATCTCTCTAACTCCAAAAGCTGGGAGAAAACCACCTGCTGTGGGGTGGAAACCACCAAGGGAAAAGAGCACCTGCTGAAGAATATTCCTTCAAAGAATCTCATCTCTTTGAATAAGAAAATATCCTGTTATTTCAAACATAGTCAAGCAGATTCGTTTCCCTGCCAGGTGCAGTTAATTTGACAGGTACAATGCTAAACCAAAAATCCTACAAGGTCTCTCCTGAAAAGGTCAGTGCATTATGCAACGAGGTTTTTTATGGACAGCAGAAAGACTCCCTGCATGTACAGAAACTCTAGATGGTTTATCAATGTGCACTCATGTTTTTATTCCCAGGTGAAGAGCAAACTTTGGGGCACACGAGTTAATGCTGAGAACTGGCTCCTGAGGAAGCTGCAACCTTTGAAAATTGTTATCCTCAGTCCATACAAGGGAAATAGTGGGAGGCTTTTCTATACAGACAAATACTCAGCACTAAAGAAAAACAAAATTGCTCCCATTTGAAGTCTCATTGCATTCCAGCCCTGAATGAAATTATTTGATTGCTCAAGCTGCATGTCTGGACTCTTAAACTTTCTAAATAAGCATGGAGTCCTATAGGAAATGCATCAATAGTCAGGCAAAGTAGCAGCAATTCCTTCTAATCCAAGCTTTTTGTACTGCTCAGACTCTTCTTGAAACAATGCATCCCTTGGCCTCCTAAAACATAATTGCACTGCAAACACTTCCTTCACCCCAGTTCCAATCTGGGAATGCAAACCAGTTCCACTAAACCACAATGCAAACCACATTCCACTAAAACATATCTTGAGGAAATATTTTAGTGATCAGGGGCCCAGTTAAAAATTCAGATTTTTCAAGTAACAGCCACGAAGCACAAAATCGAGTGGTTAAAGTTGCAAAAAACCTTTAAGGTCATTGAGCCCAACCCTCAGCCCTCCTTGTTCCACATGTTTTTGGAACACTTCCAGGGATGGGGACTCCACCACTGCCCTGGGCAGCCTGATCCAGTGCTTGAAAAGCCTTCCCATGAAAAAAATTTCCCTAATCTCCAATCCAAACCTGCTCTGGAGCAATTTAAGGCCACGAATAATGTCTTTGAACATGGAATTAACACAGGTTTGAACCCACAAAGGGGTTTGAGAAATGAAATAATGATTTTAAAAGCTTTTTTTCTGCTCCCTCCACCCCAATCCCACAGATTTAATAACACCTGCTAGGCTGTGAAACTGTGGGGTGTCCCTGCTTTTCCTGTTGTTTCCAATCCAGAATCTTTGCCATCCTTCTGGCCTCTTTTTCCCTGTTATGAAAACTACACCTCACCCAGCAGGAGCTCGGGATGGGTTGTAAATAAGAGCATTTGCACTTGCACTCATCTGATGGATGCAACCTGACTGGCCAATTATGTAAGTGCAAAGAGCCTATTTTCATACATTTATTAAAACCAGCCTGCTTTTGTTTCCACGAGCCTGCCTCAGACCCAGCAGAACACAGCAGTTAAGCCAAATCTCTGTAAGCTAAAGCCCAGTTTTAGTTTGGCTTTGGGTGACTTGTCAGGAAGGATCAGCTCAGAGGCAGCTCAAGCCTGGGCTGCTTTGGAAGGTTCTGAGTTACGCACAAGTTGCTCCGGCTCGTGACGCACGCCGGGGTCTGCCCACTCCTGGTCACAAACATCACTGGAGGGAATTCTGGGAGCACAGCGTGGATCTGACAGGTACTGCTATGACAACCACGCAGCACAAGTGCCCACATTTCCCTGGAAGCTCCAGAAATAAACATTCCAGGACGTGTTTATCCGGCGCGGCTCCCCCGTCCTTTGTCGTCCTCATTGCGAGGCTTTCTTTGGCTTTCACACACAAAATTCATTGAGGTCCTGGGCTGGTGGGCTGGGTTTGGGTGGGGTTGAGGGCATTTTGTTCATGGAAGGTGTGGAAGGGCGGTTTGGATTTGTGCTGGGAACAGGGAGCATAGTACAGGAATATTTCTGCTGCTGCTGAGCAGAATTTGGGGCCGTGAGCATTCCCTGTGGAGCTTTTCCAGTGCCCAGCCATCCTCTGGGAAGAACCTCCCCCTGATACCCAACCCAACCCTCCCTGAAACAACAGGGAACACCCACCAGATCCCCTCCCCAGGCCAGCTCTATTTCCTCTGGAAAGAAAAAAAACAGAGACGGGAAACCTCATTTTCACCGAGAGCATCTCATCCCTTTCCCTCCGACTTCAAAAGGCAAAACAAACAGGTATTTTATGTAAATATGGACATTAGAAACAAAAAATAGAACAGCAAACACCAAATTCCTTTTTCATGGGCGACTCAGTTTCCAGTGGCACGGCTGCAGATGAAAGCAGCAGCTACAAATTAATATATCATAAGGTCTTACCAAAGGAACTGATTGTCTCAAATGCCAAAAGTAAGACCAAAGACTAAATTATTTTCATTTACAGAACCACAGGGAGGAATTGCTTTCATGCTCTGAGTTATGTGCTTAGGAGGAACCTAAGTTTAGCTTGTCAGCCTCTGACAAAAGTTAGAAACCATTCCTAAAACATTTCAGAATCATTTCAAAACATGGTTTCGATGGGGGAAATGTAAACAAGACAAAATCCCTGCCTTTTTTTGTAACTACTTCTGCAGTTCCAACTCCTCACATGTGCTCTCCTGCAGGAGCTGCCTGGAATGTCCAAGAATCTGCCTCCAAAGCACTTCCCAGTCCTGTCCTGAAACACAGGAAACTCCCTGATTGCTTAAAACTATTAAATACAGATATTATGGCTTTAATAGGAAGAACTCCTCCTGAAAATGTGGGCACAGACAAACCCTCCAACAGCTGCAATTTAAAGGTTCTTTAAGGAAAAAAACTGTGGGCAGGGAAAGGCTGGTTCTGTACCTCTGCTGCTTCATTTGTATGGCCAGAATTTCACAGTGCCAAATAAAACCCAAGGTAAAATCCCTGCCCAAATGAACACTGAGAGCTCACCTGGCAATGGAGGTGACACAATTCCACACTGGTTTGGGTGGGAAGAGCCCTTAAAGCCCACCCAGTGCCACCCCTGCCATGGGCAGGGACGCCTCCCACTGTCCCAGGCTGCTCCCAGCCCCAGTGTCCAGCCTGGCCTTGGGCACTGCCAGGGATCCAGGGGCAGCCCCAGCTGCTCTGGACACCCTGGGCCAGGGCCTGCCCACCCTGCCAGGGAACAATTCCTGCCCAACATCCCATCCAAATCTCTCCACTTTCAGCTTAAAGCCATTCCCTGTGTCTTGCCCCTCCAGCCCTTGTCCCCAGTCCCTCTCCAGCTCTCCTGGAGCCCCTTTAGGCCCTGCAAGGGACTCTGAGCTCTCCCTGGAGCCTTCTCCTCTCCAGGTGAGCATCCCCAGCTCTCCCAGCCTGGCTCCAGAGGGGCTCCAGCCCTTGGAGCACCTCCGGAGCCTCCTCTGGTTCCTGTCCATGAGCTCCCTGGCCCTCCTGTGCTGGGCTGATAAAAGCAGCACTCACTGCAATGCTGAGCACACTGGAATTGCCCTGTGTCCACCTATTAATGCCAGTTCAGGCATCAAGAATGTCTGAACACAAACGTTCCCAATCCTACTTCAAACCTTCCCAAATTCCCAGGAACTGCAGAGTTCTCCTGCTCACAGGTAACACACGCTGGGAGGGTTTCCCAACACCTCCAACAGCTCCCAGGATGCCTGGAATTACTGAAGCAAAGCCACTTTCCAAATTAATAAAAAAATAAAGAAATCCAAGGCCTTCAGATGTTCCTCATCAGCTCCCAAAGGGCTCCTCATTTCAAACACCAGCTGCTTCCCAAGCATTCCAAACCAGCAGGAAGAACCCAAAGATGGCTCAATCTCCTGACTCCCATTTATTCAGAATGGATTTTATTAGGGAGTTAAGGAGACTTCAGAAGCCCAGATTAAAGTTATGGTGCATTTTTATAAGGAGAGCAGGAGCTGTGGTTCAGGATTTTATATAAGGAAACGCTGACAACTTTATAGCCGTGGTAGCTTCCAGTAAATGCAGAAGAGATTTCTCCAGGCAACTGGTAAATATAATGTTTTTCCCTTATACTTTCATCTCAGTATACATAAAAGCATTTGACACACTTAATAAAATGTCACCAGCATAAAACACCGCACAAAGGAATGCTAAATAATGACAGAACTGCAATTATTGAGGAAAAAAATGAGCATTAGAAACATTTTCAGCCTCTCTCTACATTACTGGGGTGATGGAATTCGGATTTAAAAGCCTTTTTAATTCTTTCTTGTAACGCTGGACATACAACCCCATACAATAACCCCTAGTCTGAGGTCATATGCAAAACATGCAAGTCATCCTCCAAAGAATAAACTGAATTATTATAAGATATGCAGAGAATTTTACTGCACCTGCAGCTGGCTGCAAAATCCGGGATCTCAGCCTGATGCCACCCTTAATGTTTGGTGGGCTCTGAGAGCCCTAAACCAGGCCACTGCAACCCTCCTGCAGAGGCAATTTGGAAATCATTCTGTGCATCAGAGAGGGAGGCAGAGGCAGGGCAGGCTGTTGCAGCCTCGTGGCTGCTGTTTCCAAGCAACCCCCGTTGCTCCGGAGCGAAGCCGGAGCCGCCGGCTTGGGAAAAGCTCCGGAGCTTTTCCCTCTGTTACTCACTTGTTCTGCATCATGTTCATGATCACCCAGTCGAAGGGATAGACGTTCTTGCCGATGAGGTTCTTGAACATGATGAATGTTTCCATCAGGAAGTCCTAAAAGAAGAGACAGTGTTTGGGGAAGGCCAAAAAAACCCAGACCCAAAAGCTCCACGGGATGGTGGCAATTATTAATGGCTGGGCTCCAAAGGGAGCTGTGTGCTCTGCTTCCTAAAAAAGCCATTTCTCATAAAAAACACACCTAATTCCTACCAAAGCACATTTATACACGATGCCCATAAATCCCAAAATAATTCCACTGCAGGAATTGTAACAGCAGGAATCCCACAGTTCAGCAGCCCATGGGATTACTCAAGGCCAAGCACTGGTTCACCAGTTCTCCAAAATGAGTTTCTGCTGGGAAAACAATCATTATGTTCCATACTATGGCCAAAATCTCCCAGTTTCTTTGTGTGTTGTGACACACCTGTTGGGACACACTCTTGGGAAGTTGATAAAAGCCCACTGAAACATGGAAGGAGGAAAAACACAAAGCTAAATATTTATTTAACTCTTACATTTGCATTAAAAATACTCCCTGGCGTCAGGTGATGAATATTCCCTCCCTTCATGGATATGGTCCTGAAATTGAGATGACTTATGTATTAAAATGAAAACATGTTCCAGCTGAAAGTGGGATTCATCACCTCAACCTGGGGCAGAGGACAACAGTAGTTTGGATATCCCAAAACTGGGAGACACCCTCCCGAAAGGGAGCTGCAGGAATTGTTCCTGCAAGTGAAAACCTGCCCAAGAACAATTGAACAGCATAAACCAATTTATTTCCACATAGCTATGAACAAATAATTCTTTGCACCAGAAATTTCGTGTACTTTACAATGTAAATCATCTCCTACAATTTGGGAATCTGTGACTGCTATCTAACAATTTCAGTCATATCAAATGCTGCGAGAAAGATAAAGGGGAAAAGAGAACTTCATGCAGAAAGTCTTTGATCCACTTCACACAGAGATAAAAATGAACTTTTACTCCAAGGTTAGAATATCTCTCCTTTGATACAGTTTCTCAGTAATGGTATTTATCTGGTCTATCTTTAAAATGTCAAATGCCTACAAAAGAGAAATCCCCAATATGTTCCATCGACTGGACTTTTAGCTAAGACTGGTTTCTGTGTAACCTTTTCAGTGAGAAATGAATCTGAAGCTCCTGCTCTCATCAGTCTTTCTTCAGGTGTGAGAGCCAGGATCTTCAGCAGATTTATCTTTTAATCCACTGCTCTGTTCAAATGTTTTCCTGGCTCAGAAATTCCCAGTCAGGGGATGCAGGGAGCTGCACAGGTCCTGAGGAGACGGCATTGAGATCGAGAATCCCAGAATCCCAGAGTGGTTTGGGTTGGAAGGGACCTTAAATCCCAACTCATTCCACACCTCCCACTGTCCCAGGCTGCTCCCAGCCCCAATGTCCAGCCTGGCCTTGGGCACTGCCAGGGATCCAGGGGCAGCCCCAGCTGCTCTGGGCACCCTGTGCCAGGGCCTGCCCACCCTGCCAGGGAACAATTCCTGCCCAAGATCCCATCCAGCCCTGCCCCTGGCACGGGGAAGCCATTCCCTGGCTCCTGTCCCTCCAGCCCTGGGAAACATTCTCCCTCCATGTTTCTTATTTAACAAAGCAACGTGGAATTTCCCCCTGTCTGAAGTCATTCCAAACCTGCCTGGACCCTGCCCTGACAGTGGGTTGGACTGGGCAGTTTCCAGAGGCCCCTTCCACCCCAACCCCAGCTATTCTGGGATTCTGGGATTCTGTGAACTGCCAGGGTGCTGGGCTCCACCATGGGCAGAACATCCCTGGTGAAATAACTCCTCTGCTGTTTGACCACACAACATCAGTAGAGAGCACGGAATCCCAGAATCACTGAAGTGGGAAACGACCCCCAGGATAATCCAATCCAACCTCTGACCCGACACCACCGTGCCCAGTGAACCAGATCCTGATGCTTTGGGCATTAACAGGGTGGAGAGCAAGTCTGGAACTGCTCCTGCTTCAGATGTCCCCAGTGTGCAAAGCCAAACTCATCCCAGAGCCTCTCCTTTAGCTCAGGAGAATCTGCCTCCATCCCAGAGCTCAAACTGCACATTTCCCTGCTCATTTTTCTGTGTTTTGGTGCAAGAATTCCACTGTTGATGATTTGGTTCCTTCCTGACCCTGGGGGTTCTGACCTACTTTGCTGATTCAGCTCTGCATTTCCATCCCCTGATATTCACATTTTAATAACCCCACTCTCACCCAGGTACTTTAAATAATGCTCTGTAACAACTCAGCTAATTATTGATCACATAAAAAGCTCCTGATGCTCACCTGGGGTTTATGTATTCACAATATTGCTCTCTTTTCCATTTTATGGTTCTCATAGAAAAGCAAATGCTTTGGATGAATTAACCTCCTTTTATGAGGAAAACTCAGGGTTTTTGAGGGGCTGGGAAGAGAGGGAAGCCACCAGGACAAGAAAAACCTGCTTCTTTTCTATATAGCTGGAAGCAGGACAGATTTTTCTGAACATAAAAACCTGTACTAAAGGAGGAAGGGTTACAACTCCTGCTCTCTCTCCAACTACAAATCCTATTTAATAGGAAATAGAATTCACAGCAGGTAAGACCCCTAAAAAATTCCCATCCACTGGTGGAAAGGCAACAGCCTGAGCTCAGCCTGAGATTCTCCACGTGGCAGAACATTAACAGGCATTTTCTGTCAACTAAACCACACGTGTCTCAAATAAAAAATATTTTCCACCAAGTAAAAAGGGCAGAGGAATCAGTTAGTCCCAGAAATAACCTCCATGATCTCGGATAATGCTTCATCTCAGGCTGACAGCAGAACCATAGATTTTGATTCTACAGAATCACAGCAGAGTTTGGGCTGGAAGGGACCTTAAAGCAAGAAATTCCTCTTGGAACAGGCATTCCTTAATAAATCCAAACTTTCTGTTCTGCAGAGAGGTAAAAGCCTGGTTTTATTGCACTCCACCTCATCTTCTCACAGATTCTGGAGGCCAAATATGACCCTTAGAAGAATCTTAAGCTGCCACCTACATAACACAGACCCTCAAGTTTCCTCCAGCACTTCCAGCACTGAGCTTCCAACTCCTGCTTGAGCAAGAGCAGAGGCTGAAGGGAGATTCAAGGCTCATTCCACACCTTGGAATGCTGGGCCCAGTTTATAAACTGGGGGAACTGGCTGGGAGCCACTGGTCTGTGCTGGGGGATGGGTGCTGAGCAGTTGTTTGGGCATCAGTGTTTTGTCTGGGTTTTATTCCTCCCTTTATCTTTTAATTGCCATTATTATTATTACTATAATTATTATAATCATCATTATGATTTTGTTGTGTCTTTATCACCATACAGAGGAATATCTTTTCTATTATTTTCATTTTAAAAATTAGCTATTTTATTATAACCTCTTCTATTATTCTATAATGAAAACAATTTCTTTCGTTTTTTTAAACTTTATTTCAATTATGAAATGGTTCTAATCTCAACCCACAGGTTTGACCTTTCCCTGGTTCCCTTCCCCATCCCAGTGCAGGGAGGGCTGTGGAAGACATGGGATAAACCCCAACACCTTTTCAGAGCAAACTGCTTCTCCCATTCTCCATCAGAATTCCTTTTCCAGAGCCAAATGGTTTGAGCTGCTTTAAAATTAGAGGAAGATCTGGCTTTATAAACCTTAGTACATCTCTTCTCTCTGCCACAGCCATTCTTTTAACCCCTTCATCTGCATTTGGTCTGGGAATGTTCTGCTCCCCGTGCCAATCCACGTAAATCCTCCAGGATCCCAGAGGAGGCCGAGGGGGAAGCAGCCCTTTCCATGCAGGGATCCCATCTGCAGCAATTTGCAGCTGGATTTTGCCTTCCCCCTCTTCAAACAGCAGCTCTGAGCTTTAGGGATGCCAGAGCAGGTGCAAAAAAAGGGGCTCCAGCACCTGAGAACTGGAACCAGGTAAAGAGCTCAAAGCTTGCCCCACACAGGCAGAAAGAAGAATACAAATTCAAGACAAACTGGAGAGTCCAGACATGAAAGTTACACTACAGAAAGAGCCTGGTGTTTTACTGGTGGGTCTGGAAGGGAGAGGAGAAGCTGCAGAAGGGTTAAAATCCAGGAGGAAGGTGCCTGGAGCACTCCAAGGATGGCAGAGGGGAGGTGGCAGAGCTGAGCAGGCTCCGAGCCAGCACTGGTGGCTGGAGCTCAGCCAGGGAGTTGGGTGTCCCCTCCCAGCCCAGCCTGGCCACATGGCAGTGGTAGCTCCAGGTTATTGCAGAGTGCTCTCCTCAGCCATAAACTCCCTCCTATTAGGCTGTAATTAACTCTGGTTGTTGCCTTAACCAGGCTACCCAACGACTCTGAGAAGACCAATTTCAATTATTATTGCTTATTTAACAACAAAGGGCAGCTTTAAGGTTAAAGGGTTCTACATAAAAGGGAAAGTGAGCAGATCTCTAAGTAAAAGCTGCTTCAAGAAACAAAACTGGAACATCTGGAAAAATTTAACACTGAAAGTTCCTTTCCTAAGAAACCCTTTTTCTTATTTTTTTTTCTTCTTCCCCTACCAGATTTCAGTAATGTCTCATCACTACTATTTTTTACTGCTTTCCTTAATTGCCTTCAATCCACTGTCTCACATTTTAAAAAACTGAACTGCTCCAGCTGTGTGTCACAGTGCTTAAATAATTGTTTTATATTAAATCTGGAATGCCAAACACATTTTGTTCACATCTCCCAAATGCATTTAATGACCACTAACAGGAAAAGAACCCAAACACAAGCTGAGTAATCTCATGAAGAGAGAAACCAAATTAAACTCACCACAACATCCGACCTCATCTTCCCAAAAGTCTTGATTAAATGGGCATAGTGATAATCCTCCATTTGCCTCAGGATGGCTGTCATGCAGGCCACGAAACTCCCCTGGCAAAAAGCAAAGGGAAAGAATCCATTATTCAGGATAATTCACCATCCTGCTGCCTATCCAAACCCAACACTGCTGCAGAGCACCATGGAACATAGGGGAGATCATTCTGCCATTCAAACTCATTAATGGAGAGGCAAAATTCTGTCAAGAAAACAAAACAAAGAGAAAAATCATCTTGAAAAGTTTCCATTTCTGATTTCATGGATTCGTCACTGAAGCTTTTGCAGCACATTCTTCATCTAAAGATGGCTCAGACATTAAAGGCTTTGCAAGGCAATAAACAGTGCTCTTAAAAATATCACACATTATCAGCATTTGCATTTGGAAAGCCAATATTCTGCTCAAGGAAGAAATCTCTTCAAAATCATCACAAGGAGCACCCCCAAGTTTTAATTTCCCTGAGTGCTATTTCCAGATACAGGGATGCTTGAGAGAACACCACCAAAACCCAGTAAATTCCGTAAAACTGGAAAAGCAGCACCACACAGATCTCTCTGCAACCACAGAAAGAGGAAAAAGTGACAAAAAACAAAGTTTCGTTTTTCCTTCTGGTGTGTGAAAGTGTTGTAGTAACAATTCCAACCCATTCCCGTGCTCCTAGATGGAGTAAAATCCCAAAAAAGGGAGTTTCTTGTCCATCCTCCCTCCCTGACTATCTGCTAAAAGCCTGTTAACGACGTCCACATCTTTTCTGGTCTTTAATGCAGGAGGAAGAACATTAAAAACATGGAAAAAACCCCAGCAGAATGACTTAGAAAAGAAGTGACTCTTTCTGTGATTTGATAAAATTGCAAATTCCCCTTTCTGTGCTGTTTTCAAGGTTATTCCATGCCACAGCCCAGGAGAACACTCAGGAATTTTCTCTGCATAAAGGCACAGAGCCTTTATTGTTACCTTTCAGATCAGCACTAATTTCAGTTTAAAATCTTGATTTCCACATCAGCCCAAGTAATTGAGATTAAACCCAAAATGACAGGGGGCCACCTGCATGTGCTCCAAGCCCTCTTATTTACAGGCTAATCCCCAATTTCCACCTGATAAGCACTCCTGGAATTTGCTTTTCTCCTGCACTGGAGCTGAGATCTGAACTCCAGCAGGACTGATTCTGTCCACGTGGGAATATTGGATTTTCCAGAGGATGCCGAGGTACCTGATGGGAGCTCTGTGGCATCTGCAAACTCCATGAATATGGAAGAGAAAGGCCACCGGAGCTGCTCTTCTGGGACATCAAAAGAACTTCCTAAAAACTCCTGACAAGAACAGAAGCTGGGGCTCTACAAAGACAATGTTTGCTACTATGAAATGGAAATAAGATGGGACCACCTCAAAAATCCAAACTTTAATTGCCAAAACAGCACCTAACGAGCTCCTGCCACAGCAAACGCTGGGCTCATCCTACAGGAAAACATTCCAGAGCCCACATTCCCTCCTATTTCCCCTAAAGATGTCATCAATCACACTGATGTGCCAGCAACAGGCAGAATTATACATTTTTTAAATTGGCTGCCTCAGATTAGGCTGCAGATGGAGCTCAGTCCATCCCAGCTCTGTGGATGGCTCAGGAGAGCTGGGACAAGCCTTGTTTTGGCCGTGGTAGCTTTTCACAGACACTTAAATATCCTCAAAGTCCATTGCTTGGCAAAGACATCAATCCAGTTTTACTTTTCTCCACATCAACCCCATGCTGACAAATCCAGCCCTTGCCCTGTGAGCAACAGCTCTGCTTCCAACAAACTCAGTTCCAAAGCTGGCTCAGAGCTTTGCTCGTGTTTCTGTGTCAATCTGCCTGTCTGGGGAGTAATTTCAGGAGTAATACACAGGGCTGCTAGAGTTAAAAGATGAATTTCATCCCTGAGAAACTTCTTAAGGCAAACTGATGCAAAAAACTCACAGAATCCCACAAGTGTTTAGGTTGGAACAGACCCCAAAGCCCATCCAGTGCCACCCCTGCCATGGGCAGGGACACCTCCCACTGTCCCAGGCTGCTCCCAGCCCCAATGTCCAGCCTGGCCTTGGGCACTGCCAGGGATCCAGGGGCAGCCCCAGCTGCTCTGGGAATTCCATCCCAGCTCCTGCCCACCCTGCCAGGGAACAATTCCTGCCCAGTATCCCATCCAGCCCTGCCCTCTGGCACTGGGAAGCCACTCCCTGTGTCCTGTCCCTCCAGCCCTTGTCCCCAGTCCCTCTCCAGCTCTCCTGGAGCCCCTTTAGGCCCTGGAAGGGGCTCTGAGCTCTACTTGGAGCCTTCTCCTCTCCAGGTGAGCACCCCTATGGGTGTGGATCAACTGCAAAACTTCCAAACACATTTTCATATTCATTTTTAGGAGCAGCCAGAGGTGGGGATAAATTTGATTGCCATCTGCTCTGCACCTCCTGGCCATCCCTGCCCCTCCTGCATCCCTCCAACATCCTCATGATGATCCCTGGGAGCAGCTCATGGCTGTTCAGGGGGAGCTGCTCTGACTGTCCCCAGCCAGCAGGAATGAGGTGTCTCTGAAGAGTGATACTTTTATAAAAATATCTTTTTCATTAGCACTGTGGGAATCAGAGAGGAACAGCAACGTTGGACGTCTGTTGGTGAAACTCTGAGTCCACGTGCAAGTGGGGAAATGCCAACAGGAGAGCTGGCTAAAGACCTGGAATGGCTGCTGGGGTTAAAAATAAATACAGGAAAATAAACAGTAAGCAAATGGAAACTGAACACGAACAGGAGGGGATTCTGTAGTGCTCTAAGTTTTAGTGAAAATGAAAGAAATTTGTTAAATTTTATCATCTCAGCTCAGGCTGAGCCCCCAGAGCGATGCTGGGTGAGGGTGTTTGACCAGCTCTGAACACCTCTTCCTTTTCCCCTGCATTAAATAATGATTTGAAACCCCTTCCTCTGACACCAAACTGTTCCTTGAAGCCAGCACTGCCTCACACATTTACCTGCAGATCCCTGCCTGCAAACCCCTGCTCAAGGCCCTGCTGGGAAGGAAAAGCTATTTAATATGAGGAAGAAAGTACAAAGTACAACTAGCAGGCAGAATTTTCTTGGTGAGGTGTCATGTGCAGCCAGCCTGCTCTTAATTACAATGCTAATAAAAGTCTGTAATTATTTAGAGGTAATATTTGTACTGCTGGTGTTTTTAATATGCTCTACTAACTAGTTAGCAACAGCTAACAACATGATGAGGTTTTAATCTTAAGTTGATTTTTAATCTTTAGTTGGATTTGGAGATCATTGCCATCATCTACAGCCCAGCACTGCAAACAATACACAGAAAAAAGGTACGTAGTTCTCTAAAAAAATCAATTTCAATTTGAACTGTAGGAACAATTGCAGAGCTGTGTTTATCCAGCCAGTCCTGCAAGGGGTTTCCATTGTCCTGGGCACTTATCAGCTGCTTAGTCACTGAAATAGTGTCAGGGTTTACCCTGGAAGCCTTTCCTCATTGCAAAGCTCAGAAATGAGGTGGCCACCCAGAGAGGAAGATGATTAAAGAACATCCATCCACCAGAGAAGCACTTTGCCAGCAGTTTGCTCCAATTCCTGCCTTTCCTGGATTGTTTCTCTCCAAACCACATTCACTGAGGGTCACCCTGGCTCTGGGGCCAGAAGTGGGAAAGTGCCAGGTGGGAATGGCCCTGGGGGTGCTGAGGGGTTGGAATGAGCCCAGGGGAGCCCAGGGGAGCCCGAGGCCACTGGCACCTGGATGGGACCAGGAATTGTGTCACAAGGCCAGGGCAGGGACTGTGCCCTGTGCTGGCACTGCTGAGGGACTTCCAATTCTGGGTACAGCTTTGGACTCCTCAGGACAAGAAGGACCTGGAGGGGCTGGAGCATGTCCAGGGAAGGGAATGGAGCTGGGAAGGGGCTGGAGAACTCCTGAGGGAGCTGGGAAGGGGCTCAGCCTGGAGCAAAGGAGGCTCAGGGTGGACCTTGTGGCTCTGCACAGCTCCCTGACAGGAGGGGACAGCTGGGGGGGTCAGGCTCTGCTGCCAGGGAACAGGGACAGGAGGAGGCTCAGAGTGGATATTGGGGAAATTCCTGCATGGAAAGGGCTGTGCAGCCCTGGCACAGCTGCAGTGCTGGAGTCCCCATCCCTGGAGGGATTTACAATCCCTGTGGAGGTGGCACATGTGGACGTGGGGAATGGTGGCCTTGGCAGTGCTGGGAATGGTTGGATTCCATGATCTGCCAGGGGTTTTCCAGCCTCGATGATTCCAGGATTCCATTCTATACCTGAAGTATTCCCAAAGCAAAGCCATGAGATCCAGGACAGCTGCAAACCTGTCCAAAGGGAAGCCAGAGGCAGCTCCCAAGCAGGATGAGTGAAAATTGAGCTACATGAAAAGAAAACAAACCTGAATCCAACAGCAAAGCATCTCTTCTTTCTTTGCAAAGGATGCCTGATTATTTAGAAACATATTTTATATTAAAAAAAGGAATATGCAATTCCAAACTGTAAAACTACTTCCGATTTCTGCAGAATTCAGTCCTGAAGGAAAAGTTGAAGAGGCACAGAAATGCTCCAAATAAATACTTATTTTCCCAAATCACCTTTAAAATAAAATACTCAGTGTTCAAATGGCTCTTGAACAGATACAATAAGGGAAAATTTCAGTTTTAAATAATCCCCACAAGTAACATTAACACTGAGAAATTCCAGGATGAGAAGAGAATTCCCTGCAGGACAGACCACACATGCCAGCACTTTTCTCCCTCAGGGATAAAAGATCCTATTTTGAACAGGCTTGTCCATTTTCTGCCAGTGAAATATTCAAATTGAAATATTAAGCTCTTTTTGTATAGTGAGAAAATCTGAGAGAAATCAAACCTCCCCTCAGTTAAGTGATGTCTCATTAAAATGTCCCTGTTACCACAGCCAGGAATAGATGAAAAAGCCTAAGTTTCATTTGTTTTTTTCCATTAAATTTTCCCTACATGGCCTTAAAAGACTATGCAGCTAAATAAATAAATGGATGGATATGTAATAAAAAAACCCTAACAAAATCACTTGAATTAATTCACTACATTTTGGCTCTTAGAACATTTCCATAAAATTTACTTTGTTGAAAAGGATTTCAGTCCCTCACAATTCCCAGGCAGTTTATAAAGATTAAAAAATATTACATTTTTCCTCTGCTTACAACTTGTATTCTCTCTATATTAGCAACAAATAAAGAACTAAAAATCCCTTGTTATCAATTCTAGTAACTACTCATTAAATTGTCACCAGTTACGGACTCACAAGATAAAAATCCATCTTTAAAAAGTCCCAAATTTCATCTTTTTGCCAAGTGAAAATGTCAAATCCGATTTGTCTGCAGACAAGTTTGCTCACTTCAACAATGTATTTTACATAATTTATACTATAAAGGTATCACACAACCCAGCATGGGTAAGGCAGAGGATCTTCCATCATTTCTTCTTTTAAGGAATATTTTAAAAAACAGATAAAGAGCTGGATGGAAGTTGCAGCTCCCAGGGCATCCTGAATGGGGTTTGATGCTGATTCCTAAAGTTTTTTCCCAGCAGCAGCACACCAGGAAGGGCAGGAAAAAGAACCAAAACAAAGTACAGCACCACCCCTAAGGCACAGGAATTTATCTCTGTGAATAGAAGTTCATACATGTATTTCTCCCAGCATTAAAACATCTCTTTTCTCCTAACACAAAATCCAGCAGTAAATCCAGCAGCACCTTCGGAGACAAAATGATCTTATGGCTGCAGCAGCAGGATAAAAACAAGTGCAAAATGTTCCCATTTATCACATTTTTCATGGAATACATGAAATTTTCTGTCTCCTTAGGCCAAACCCTGCCCCTTGAACATGAGAATAAAACATGGGAGGCCTTGTCCTTGCAGAAACACAAGTCCACATCTGCAGGAGTGGCAGTGATAAATACCTGGGTGCTTTCCTGCTGCCACAAACATTCTTTTGAGGCATCTTTTTGCTCATCAAGATGCAGGAAGGTATTTGCAGTGACAAACTTGGCTTGCAGAGCTTCTGGAAAAGAAGTGCCACCTTCTTTACCTCATGTGACTTAAGGAGTTCAGAGCCTCCCTAAGCAGCAAAATCTCTTTTAGGTCGAGAAAAAGGTCCTGCATTTTTCATGCAAAATGCAGAGCATATGGGAGTTTCGAGGTGAGGATCACTTTATTTAGTCTTCAAACCTTGTTTTACCTCAAGAAGTATTTCACAGATCCTGATTTGATCTCTGACAGTTTAGTCTCAGTCAATAAAACTCGTTTTAAAAGGAAAACATTTCCAGGACTGAGTCCCTGCAGGAATGAATGCAGGGAAACCCCTCTGGGGAAAAAAGCCAAAGGGTCCTCACACAGATCACAACCAGAGCCCAGCCCTTATTTGTGCCCTTCCAGGACCTGAAGGGGCCAATAGGAAAGATGGAGAGAGAATATTTACAAGGAGCTGGACAGCCAGGACACAGGGAGTGGCTTTAAGCTGAAAGTGGGGAGATTTAGATGGGAAACTGGGAAGGAATTGTTCCCTGGGAGGGTGGGCAGGAGCTGGGATGGAATTCGGAGAGCAGCTGGGGCTGCCCCTGGATCCCTGGCAGTGCCCAAGGCCAGGCTGGACATTGGGGCTGGGAGCAGCCTGGGACAGTGGGAGGTGTCCCGGCCATGGCAGGGGTGGCACTGGGTGGGATTTCAGGTTTTTTCCGAACCATTCCACAATTCTGTGATTCCAAGACTGCAGCAGCTCAACTGAAATTCACTTTGCAGAAGGTGTATTTGTTATAAAGTTGATGATAACACAATGGGAATAGATACAAAGAGTCCCCTGATTCAAAAGTGCTTTGCACCAACTTCTGTAAAAAGCAGGCAAAAAAAAAAAAATTAATGAGATGTTTTAGCAACACCATTTATCATGTTTCTAAGGCTCTTTTTCAAAAAAAAGGGCCATTTTCACCAAAAACCACTTCTCCTTTAAAAGCTGCACACGGTGTCAGGACTGAACAGTGCCCTTCAGTGGAACCCACAGTGCTTCAGAGTTCTCAAGGTCAGTACATTTATTCCTGGTTTTCTAAATGCAATTGCTTTTCCTCGTGGGTTTTTTTTTCCTCCCACTGCTGCACTAAACATTATTTCACTGAAAATCTACAGAGCTGCCCTCAATAAATCTGTTTCAGGTATCTCGACTTCCACGCCTTTTAATGCTGATAATCAAATTATAAATACAGTCATAAAGTACAGAAAACAGCTGTATTTATGGGAATGGCCAGTACTCAAACAGTAAAAAAATAAAAAGGAAAAGCCATAAAAAATGGTTTTAAAATAATTTTGCCAAAAGGCAACACTGAATATGGGGATATAACCATGCTGCTGCCAGGGCCTCACTACCCTTAGAGGGAAGAATTTCTGCCTAACAGCCAATCCAAATCTCCCCTCCTTCACTTCCAAGCCATTCCCTATTTTCCAGGCATTCCATTCCCCTGAAGACATTCCCTGAGAAATCACAGAGGAGGAAAAATAAACTCATTGCAATGAGAAACCCTATTCTGTTCATCAAACACAAACAACATTGGAAGCCACGTAAATAAACTTCGATGCAGAGCAGAAGAAGAGTTGAAGGTTTGCAAACACAAGGAAAAGGTAACTGGAGACAAATGGCATTCCCTGTTTGGAATGCACTGCAATCCCAGTTTGGAATGTACTGCAATCCCAGTAACTGGGGCAGCCCACAGGTATTGGGGATATTGTCTCTGCAGCACTGAGGTATCACTGTGACAAATCATGGGAATAAGAGGGAAGATAAATTATCTTTTAAATGCTAATCTTTACACCAGACAGGTGATGCTGCCAGCTGAATACACTCCGAAAAGCAACAGCTATTTTGAAGACAAATTATCTCACTTTTGGTGCTTCTCCTTCGCCTGTTTTAACGTAAATTATTTAGCAACTGCTTTAGTGAGGGGCTCAGCGAGCCTGAGAGATAAGAAAGATGAGCAATCCAAATGGAATTGATGAAACCACGCAGTTCAGATATCCCTGGATGAAAAAGCTCCTTGCAGGAGGAGGTCTCTGCGGGGAAGCTTTTGCATTTTGGAATTAATTCCTACCTTTGGTTCCCTCGGCACACCAACCATCACACCACACCCCGGGAGCTGCTCCCTTCCTGACGTTTTGGGACAGCACAGAGTGGATATGGGAAGGTTTATGGGAAGCAGGCTCTGCTGTGGTGCTGTTCCCAGCTCTGAGAGCTGCAGAAGGTGACCCAGTCCTTGCAGACAGGAATTAATGCCAGGCTCTCATCAGTGGGGAAAATAAAGGCAGGGCTCTCTCCACATGTGCATGATATCGAAATCCCCATCACAGGCAATGTTCTCATTCCCTCCTCCCCAAAGAGCAGGAGAAGTGATGAAACACACAAAGACTGGTAACAGGGTGGTCCTTTGTTCTGGCTTCTCTGACTCAAGCTTGGTTTTCTGGGATATTTTATGTTATGGCAGCAGAATTAATGGTATTTACACAAATGCATGTAGCAATATGGTAAATAAAAGAAATACAATTTCCAGACAGGTCACATTTCAAGAGAGAATTTCTGTTCCAATATTGACAGATAAGAGGAGCTGAAAAGATTAATACCCAGAAGTAGCAACTGGGGGATTTCACAGGAGTGAGACTGCTCTTCTCTGCCTACAGGAATGTCCTCACCTCACCCGTCTGTTCCCTTGGAATTTGGCTCCCAATCACACCTTCCCCTTCCCCTGTCCCAGGCTGCTCCCAGCCCCAATGTCCCAGCCTGGCCTCGGGCACTGCCAGGGATCCAGGGGCAGCCCCAGCTGCTCTGGGCACCCTGTGCCAGGGCCTGCCCCCCCTGCCAGGGAACAATTCCTGCCCAACATCCCATCCAGCCCTGCCCTCTGCCACTGGGAAGCCATTCCCCGTGTCCTGTCCCTCCAGCCCTTGTCCAAAGCCCCTCTCCAGCTCTCCTGGAGCCCCTTTAGGGTCCGGACTTGGCTCTGAGCTCTCCCTGGAGACTTCCCAATTCTCCCAGCCTGGCTCCAGAGCAGAGAGGAGTTTTATCCTTGTCCCACATGCACAAGTTGTCTCTTGCCCAATTTCATTTTACCTGTAACTTCCTCAGGTTGTTGTTCCACTTTATAAAATATGAGCAAGGTTTGCCAGGAGCAGAGGAAAACTTCCACAACATTTCCCTTTTCCAACAGAGATCCATAAGCCCAGGTTTTGTATTTTCCAGGAGCTGTGTGCAGGTGTTTGGAGAAGCAGCCATACCTGCATTTTACCCACTCTCAAGGAACACAGACCTGCTCAATACTCTGCATTTAATTAAAGGGAGCAGGGAAGGCCTCATCTGCAGAACCTGAGCATGAGAATGTGTGGGCTGAGTCTCCAAGAATGACCCAATTCTTGCCGAACATTATTAAATTTGGATTTTGTTTCTTATTAAACTCACAGCAACTCAAAAGACTTTGGGGGATTCTCTCAGACAACTCAGTGCTAAACAATGTGCAGTCTCCAGAAGAGCTTCAAAGGTGCCTCATGAAAAGAATATGAAATCAATCTCCAAGCTGCAATCTAAGCAAGCTTTTCTATTGTGGAGAAGTGAATTAATTAAACCCTTCTTTTATTACGAGTTGGGACAACGACCAAAACGTTCAGCAGAATAAACTCCAACAGGATGCTGTTGATAAAAGGCTCTTTCTCCTGCTCCTCCCTGAACTTTGCAGAAATCCAACCCCAGCAGGACAGGAGGAGACCATCAGCAAGGCAAAGGACAAACTTCCTGTGGTAAATAAACCAGGGTGGACACGGGAATTTCCTCTCCCACACACCATTTTTGCTTTTATATCCATTTAGATCAATAACACATATTTGGAAGTTAAGAAACAAGCTGAACGTGTTAAACACATCTCATTCCCTTCTCCATTCCATGGAAAAGCCAAGATCACAGAACCCCACACTGGTGTGGGTTGGGAGGGACCTCAAATCCCATCCCATCCCACCCCTGCCATGGCAGGGACACCTCTCATTGTCCCAGGCTGCTTCAAGCCCTGTCCAACCTGGCCTTGGGCACTTCAGGGATATCCTGGAAGGAAAGAATGGAATATTTGCTGTGGAAGCTCTGCTGCTGCCAGATGAAGCTAATTCAGGTTTCTCTGTACTTGCAAGTCAAGCAAAAGCCACCTAAAATATTTTAGGAGAGTAACTTTTTTGTTTTCTCGCTACACCAAAGATGCAAAACATGTTTTGACAATTTTACGTGGCACACTCCACATACTCCAGCAACAACAAAACATTCTGAAGTGCTGGTTTTCCATCACCAAAATAAAATCCCATTTATAACTGAATTTCATTTTCCTCCCCAGCTTCGTCTTGGCAGAAATCAGAAGGGAAAGAAGTAAATCCCTCCCAAATAAGGAGTCGTTTATCATGCTCTAACAATAACACTCCCACATTAACAACGGGATTAGAGATGGATATTCAGCTCTGGAATTGCTTTCCCGGACGTAGGGCCCCGGCGTGTGGGCAACAAAAGCAACTTAAGTTGAGAGATGTTTTTTAATTACACATCCACATTTAAATAAGAACTAATCTCTCCTTGGAAAAAGCAATTAAATCCAAACTGAGATTAAAATCAGCGGTTCAAAACGTTCCCAAGTGAAAATCAGCTCCTCAGGCTGCAGGGGCAGGACTGGGAATGCTCCTGGGAAGGGGCTGGGTTGCTCCAGGAGCTCAGCTCACCCTTCCTACACCATTCCAAGCAAATACCACCAAACACATCCCTTCCTCCAGATTTCTCCTCCCATCAGGAACAGCAGGACAAAGCAGAATCTCTTTCACAGGTTCTGATGTTCAGGTTCATCCAGAATTTCCCATCCCTGCCCTGGAGACCCAAGAATCTGTCCCAAGGTGAAGTAAAACCAAACCAGCACAGGCAAAGCAGCTTTGAGATAGATTCAAAATATAAAATAAATATTAAGAAAGAATTAAAAAACCCTAAAATCAGTGCACAGGCTGCTGCAAAACCTCAGTGGAATGGTAGGGAATGGAATTAAATTTTCTTTAAGGCCCTTCCCAGCCCAAACCACTGTGTGATTCTATGATAATAAATAATAAAATTCAATTATTTCTGTATTTCTATATGTTACAGGACCACTTAGATAAACTACATACACAAAAAATATCCCACTTAATCCCAGGGCCCATTTTAGGTCTGAAAACATGAGTGAAATGGTTTATTCCTACTTTAAGGCACCAGGACCATTATTTGGGAAGTACTTTCCCTGGCATAATTCCCACACATTTCAAACCATCACAACTCATTCTTTTTGGGGCATAACCCTGAGTTATGTCAGAAACTATGACACCCACCCCACTCTTGACATTTGGTAAAAATGAGATTTGTAACTTCTCCTGGTATGGCTGAAAAATACTCAACATCTGTCGAGGAGGTAAATTAAGGGATGATTAAAAAAATGCTTTAAAAATACCTCAGAAAAGCTACTTAGAGCAAGACAAAATGTTTTTCAGAGCCAAGGAAGCAGCACTGATGAGGCTGTCCCTATAAGTAACTGCGAGGTATATGGACAATTTCTGCATCAAGAGAGTACAAACATCACCCAAAGTCATTAACTCCTAGGCAGGAATTAATATGTTTACAATTCAAGCCAAGTGATAAATATGAATATATAAAAGGCAAATACTCATTGCATCCCTGTGAATTATTAAAACTCTTTCTTTCCTTAATAAATGGAAAAATTAACAGGTACAAGCATTTGGATTTTTCCAGTTACTGGGGTTTTTCTTCTAGCCAGGAATGTTACCCTAGTAATTTCTGATAATACCTGAAACTTTAAAAAAATAAAAGTAAAAAAAAAAAAACAAAACAGGCCAAACAAAAAAAGGTATTTTAAAGTTTAAGGCTGTTAAATTAAAATTTGCTTTTAAACCCCACATCATGAATTGTTAAATGAGCTCCTATGGAATATCAAGGGCAGGCTGGATGAGGTTTGGAGCAGCCTGGGACAGTGGGAGGTGTCCCTGCCCATAGCACTGGATGGGCTTTAAATTCCCTTCCAACCCAAATCATTCTGTGACTCCGTGACAAGGGATGGAAAGTTCCCTCCTGAGAAGGAGCCACAAAGCCCCAGATTCTCCCAGGAAGGCACAGGGTGGATGGATTTACATTTTCCTGAGCTTTCCAAACCTACAGCGGTGGGGATGAAAGGAAACCACAGCTGCTGCTCAGCAATTTCATCGTGTTAGAACCAGGAGGCAGCTGCTGAAGCCAACAGGAGATGAATTTCAAACAAATACGAGATGGGACTTGGAATTTTGGCATTTCTTTTCCTCCCCACAGGGAGTGGTGGAAGTTGTGCCCACAAAAGCCCTGGGGACAGGCAGCAAAGGCACATCCACGAGGGAATGCACAAAGCCAGGAGAAGTAAAGTCTGGAGAGAAGGAGCAGCTTCTCCACCCCCCCCATCCAACAGATTTCCCCATCCTTGGACAGAAGGATGCTGAGAAGGGAAGGATGTGGGGACACTCAAATATTAGGGCACCACTTTGAATTCCCAGAAGTAAATTGAGGAAGTGCCACAGCATCATCAAATTATAACTTTATTCCTGGGTTTTGGAGATTTCATCCTTTTCCTCCCCAACAGCCCTTCCAGTTATTGGGCTTTTCCATAATACTGACGGACACCCCTTAGATATAAAGCAGCTGCTAATTATGCTCCTCAACCACTGCTAAGTATTAATATTTAAAGTCCTGAACTTGTTTAAAAATTGAAGAAAACCAAAATGTGGTGCTGCTTTTAATGTTTTTTAATACAGTGTCCCCGAGCTATAAAGGACAGAGCCATTTTTACTGTGCTGTGTTTTGAAGAGCCACAGACCAAGGATTAAGAGGACTACACTTGGCCTCTGCTGTCAATTGCAAACTCATTTAATGTCATTATCAGGCTTCCCATGTTTTTTGTAACACAACTTTTTGAAATATCCCTTGCTTTTAGGATTTCCAGACTTTTCAATATAACTTCTGTTCCTTTCTTAAGGTAAACCTCAGCCACAGACATTTTAATACATAAGAGAATTAGGTCTTTGCACAGTCAATCAGGAATTTAGCATATTCTTATTTGCACAAGGCAAGTTTCTAGGTCACTCTATTCAGAAAAAAAATAAATAAGGGAGTAGAAGCTCTAAATTGTGAGCATATGGCTAAATTTTAGGTGCCCATGATGTTGCAAACTGCCTCTTTATGTCCCTTTTTTATTCACTGCCATCACATTTCTCTGTCATGTATCAAAGTTATTAAGAGCAATTTTATTTTGGCACCTGCTTAGGGATTTTAGAAACTACACTGAAGAGTTCATTTCTGAACATTATGGCCAAAATAGTTAATTTTGGTTTAGGCTCAAAGCACCAACAGACATGGTGAGTTTGATTTACTTCTGTTTGCACCATCCATTCATTATTTCTCTCTTCCATAATTTTTTATGATTTTCATTTTTCTCTTGTTTAATACATTTAATTTCAGCTTGGGTGTTTTTCTGTTAAGCATTATGCATCAGGAGCAGGCTGCTCTCTGGCCTTTCAACTTGAAGGCAACACGTAAAAGCACATAAAACTCTGTATTTTGATGCTATGTTCAAATTTTAAATAGTTCAATATTTCAAATGAGAAAACCTCACTGAGGCTTTGGGAGTTTACATTACTTTATAACATCAAATGTTCTCCAGTTTGACAGAAAAGTTGCATTAAATCCTCCATCTAATGAAATCGATGTTGTATAAATAAAATATTATTCCACCAAAGAGCAAACAGGAATCAGATGCAAGTATCCCCATTATTTGTTGGATTTGCCGTTTTTCTGCCCATAACTTGAGTTTGAAGATGGAATTCATGCTCACCCCAGATTTCATTAGGTGCTTAAATCTGAAACCATTTGTCTGAAGGCAATGAAAAGTAAGACCAGTTTTGTTCTTTTTTTTATTTTTAAGCAGGGCAGGATTTTTTTCCCTATGCCATAAAGCAGTTGGAGAGAAAACCCTGGAATTTGGGAAGGTCATAAAATAAACGAGACAAACCCAAATATTAACAAAGTTGGCAGAATGTTCCTTTAAAAAAAAAAAAAAATCCCCCCACACTTCCAGTTCCTCAAGACATCTTAACAAGGATGTAATTTCCCATTTGCTCTCAGTGAGCAAATCAAACAGGGTGATTTATTATTCAGATGGGCACAAAGGATTTGTGAAATGCAAAAAGAAGGGCTATAAAAGCACAAGTCATCAGTAATGACGACAGCCTGAACTGCCTTTCAAATATGAACAAAATGCAGCCATTTAGGGGCTCATACATCACGCTCTCCCAGCCCCTCATTTATTTCCCAACTGTACAGGCTGCATGAAAATGGAACCAGGGCAGGATTTGGCACCTACTGAGAACATCTTTATCAGGGAAGTGATTCCACATCACCAGAGAGCAGCTCAGAATCCCCATCTTGGAAAACAAACAAGGATTTCCAACCAGCAGTTCAGTTCCCTTCCCAAAACATCTGTGTGCTGAGAAGCAACTCTTCTGAACTATAAACACAGGGAAAATATGAAAAAAATCCCACTCCTATCCCAAGAAAAAATCAGATTTTCTTGATAAACATCTCCAGCAATTTGGGCTCCTGATGAGACAGCATTCAACCAGAACCCAAACCCTCAGCTTTAGCTGGTGGGACCTGCTGTTATATTTTTCTTCCAACGATCTGTACAAAGGGAAATTGAGAGAGAGAACCAAATGCTGCTCATTCTTATCCCACATAAGCACAGAAATAACTACCAGAGCTAATGAGGTTACTCAGCATTTTTCTTCTCCGAGCAGAAAACCCACAAAGAGCAGTTCCCTCAATCAGCTGTTTAATATTTCGGCTGCACACAGGTATTATGGGTATGATACACACATTCTTAAATCCACTTTATCTTCAAAATGTTCCTCCAAGTTAAGAGATGTGGAATTAGCACTTTATAGATAAAGAACACACATCAGCATAGGCTCAAATGAATTGTCCAAGCTCATGGAAAAGGCTTCTTATGGAGCAAGACACTACAGGAAATCTCCCAAATTTCAGCCAAACGTGACTCCAAGAGATTTTATTTCTCTGGCATTACAGCCAAGCAGAAAACATCTCTCCCCCAAAGCAAGGAGCACCTCCAAGGATTTGACTGCATGAAGACCTGTTTGAAATTCCAGCCAAGTTTGCCTTCACCTCCCTGGAGCAGAGGAGATATTTAACAAACATCCCTCCAGTTCTCTTCCAATGGCAGGTTAAAATAATAAATAAATAAACAAACAAACAAATAAATAAATAACCAATTTTAGCCAGGCAGTTATCACCCAAAGGCATGGAAATAACCACCTAATTAATGGGAATGAAGGTAATGGGAATGAAGGTTCAGCAAAGTGGAAGCACTTGGCTTCAGCAAAGACAGACTGACAGCATTGGTCCCAAGTGACTACAGAGAGAAAAGGCACAACCCTGTCCACAGCTCTGATTCAAATCAAGTGAACTTCACCCTTCCTTCATGTCCAACAGAGGTGGGAAGTTCTGCCATGAATTAGCCTGGTCCTAAAGAAAGAGGAATATCCCTGGGAACCCAGCTCAGGGAGGTAGTGTTGGGACTTAAATTATGCCTCCTAATGTAATTTACTTAATGTAGGTCCAATGTAGATCTGAAAATCCCTCTGGTGCTGGCTTTTCACCCTCCTTCCCCGCACTGGTGGTCCCTGAAACACCTGGCAGGTGACTTGAGCTCTGGCTGCCACATGCTTTTCCCTAAGATGCATCCGAGCTTGTTTCCTCCACAAGGACTTCACAGACTCTTCCAAAAAATTCCATTTCAGTGTTCCACTGCAGGACCTGCATGTTCTAGAGGAGCATAATCCTCCAAAACAGCTGCTCAGCACACACATCCCCCTGGGCACAGCATTCACTGGGAACAGTCCCTGAGCCAAAACCTGAGTGTGGGGAGGACTGACCCTGTCACAGCCATGCAGATGTGTCCTGTCCTCTCACACTCTGCCAGAAGCTGAAAGCAAAATTAAAAAAAAATAAAGTAAAACCTAAAATCTGTAACACCAGGCTGTTTGTGATGAATATTTCTAAACACACACAGGTGCCTCCCTGAATTTATTATGCAATTATGCCCTTTGCTGTACTTCTCCACAGAGAATGCCACTAAAAATCCATCTCAGTGCTCTCCAATCCCTGCTTTTCTCACTGCCCCCAGAAGTCCAAGGTAGGACTTCCACCTGGACATGTCACATGAACGAAGCACTGCAGCTCCAAGCAGTGCTCACTCCTCCCTGCCAGACACAGAGAGAAAAAGCCAGTCTGGGAAGGTAGGACACCCCATTAGAAAGAAATAAATTTATAACCTAAAGCAATTAAAATTAATTGTCTCTTTTCTCTTTGCATCGTCCCAGGCTGAAGCCCAGCCTCTCTCCCCTCTCTCTTCAACAGTTGTGCTCAGCATTTTTAAAGGCTAAAAAATTGGCAAATGGGATGATGAAGCATTTCCAATCTCCCAGTGTATTTACTTCTATGTGCTTTTACAGTAACATGAAGCATGATAATCAGGAGATACTTTATTTTACACAAACCCTGATTTGAAAGATCTCTGTGTACACCAATGGTGTCAGCAGTTACACATGAACCCAGTCCACATCAGAAAGTACTTTCTAATTCCCTAAAAACCTCCAGAAGATGCTGTACAGTTTATAAGTGGGGCATATGCATAATGCTGTGCAAGACTAATCAGCTCTGAGACAACAGCTTCTAAATATCATTATGGAGAAGACAAGAATGATGTTTAACTGCTGCTTCTGTCAGAGAGATTCTCCTTTCAAGTCACTCAGGATATCGAGCAACAGTATTTTCTTCCAGTAATCATGGGCTGGATAAACTCACATTTTCAGCTTGTGAAAAAGAAGCAGCATCTCCCACCACTGATCTGTTTGCTCTGAGGAAGTAGCCTGCTTTATTTCAGACGTGGTCACCCTACCATGTAATTTACCCACGCCTGTACCCAGGCTGCAGCCAGAACCACATTTATTTTCGTAGAGAGAAATCCACAGAGGACCTGGAACACAGCGAGTCAGCACTGCTGGAAAACAACACAGGAAGAAAAAAACAACAGTGCAGTGGTTGTTGTTGCATCAATAAGCAGGTCGATGTTTAAGTTCTTCCCAACTATGTCTTTGGAAAAAAAAAATCTCTGATAAAATGCCATAAGAGATGCTAAGTGTGATCCAAGCTGTGCCACTGGCTGTGCCACAGTCCCCACCCCGGGGCACAGCAGCCGGCGATGTGGAGGGCACACTCCTGGCACCCTCGTTTAGGGATCAGCAGCAGAGATAAGGAACAGAGGGAAGAGGGCAACGGGAGTACCTGGGCAGGTAGCGGCCAGGGAGAGCAGCGGAGCTGCCCTCTGCTGACTGTCTGCTTTGCTGAACGCTGCTCTGATCCAGTCCTGCACAGCCAAACGGCGATTGAAGCGGCCAGGCTTGCCGCGAGTCCCTCTCCCCGCCGCGGTGCGTGTGACAGCTGGATCCCCACGGAGCCCCGAGCCCGCACAGCCCGGGCTGGCAGCAGCGCGGTGCCCCGGCCGCTGCGGCAGCACGGCCAATTCCGTGCTGCAATGGGCTGCTCCAGCTAATTAACTCCAAAAAACACCCAGGACTCGAGCCAGTGCTTCTGCTGCATCGTGCCCGTGGATGCCTGGACTCATCCAGTGCCCAGCTCGGCTGGCCCTGCCCGCTGTGGCGTGGGGGTCGCGGTGGAACATTTTGGGCTGGTCCAGCCGCTCTCATCTGCAACTTCAAATCAGGGGTCCCTTCAGTAACCCCCAAAATCAATAACCCTCAGCAATATCAGTGCTGAAGGCAGTGCTGTGACAGAGGAACTCTGGTGGCCCACACCTGCTGGCACCTGGGCTAGGGGAGTTTCCTGCTCAAAAGAATTTATCGAACAGCAAAACTCCTGGGGTTCTCAGAATGAAAGACAGACCCACCGCTTCCCAACTTGGACAAATTCTCGTGCCTCTCATGGAATTTTCTGTCTGTCACTCAGGTTAAATACACAAGACCTATTTAACTTCCAAGTTTTTTTTTTTTTTAAATACAAAACATCACTGCTAAGCCCTCTGTCGAATGAGAGAAAAGGAGGAAAGATGGGATTCAAGTTTTACACGGATTATCACGTTTATCAATCCCCTCTGCCAAACTGCTTTGTTCTGAACTTGCGTTCATTTTACACAAGGTTTAAAAGCAAATGGGAGCAGCTACTCCTTTAGCACCTTAAACACTTTCCCTCCCAATAAAAGGCAGCCGTGTAGCTTTAACCCAGCGCTTCGCTGAAATTCCCAGCGGATCAGCATCACCCCCTCTGCGGCTGCTCCATCGCTCCCGTAGCGCCACTGGAAACCCTGGGCTGCGCGGGGCTGCTGTGCAGGGCTGTGTTATTCACGAATCCCCGCGCAGAGGAAGCAGAGGAATAAGAGAAAGCTCTCAGCGAGCCTGCGAGCGGCGGCTCCGCGCTTCTCCCCTCCTTGCGCGCGGCCGCCGAGCATCTCNGCTCGCCCCGATCCCCCGAAATTGCCCGTCCTCGGGGGTCTGCCGGCGGAAAACTTCGTAGGGATGAGGAGAAAGGCTGGCGCTGAGCGCCAGCGTTATGCAATAGCGTATCTGCCTGCCTGGGAGCAGCTCCTGCGTCCGATAACTTTCGTGACAGATAAGGAGAGAATATCCCGATACGCGACTTTCTTCTAGAAAAATACCAGCGTTTCTTTGCCTGCTCCCCTTCCAGCGGTGCCTGGGAGGGGAGAGGTGTAGCTGGAGGGTTTTTGGAGGATGCACGAAGTGCTTTGGCTTTTCACATGGCTGATGGCGAGGAACTACCGCTGCTTATTAACTTCAGCCGTCCTAATGAAGTGTCCGTACAGCGGCGATGGAGGAACACGGCATGTGTTCATCCCTGAACTTGCAGTACAGCACTTCATTAAAAGCCCAACCAACCCAAAAATCCTCCTCGGGGACTGAAGCTGCTGCTATTCAGTGAACTGTGCTTATCGACACGCAGGGTTCTCCCGATTTCACACAGCCGAGTCCCCATCACCATCACCGACCACACCGAAAGCGGGGATGCCGTGGAAACGCCGTAGGAAAACGGGATAAAAGGGAGCGGGGATCCATCCCCAAAGTCACAGTCCTTGCATCCTGCAAGGCATCCTCAGTTTCCCGCTCCGCATTTCCATCTTGCCTCCCTCTCTAGTAGAAATCCTCTGCCGTGACCTCAGCGCCTGTACTTAAAGCCATGTTTACGGGGAGTTACGGCAGCGAGGGGATGCAGGATCTGCAGTTCCATGGGATCTGCCTGCGAGAGGCGGGGGGGCCGCCAGCCCCAGCAAAACAGGGACATCTTGCTGTGCTGGAAGCAGGGAATATATTCCCTGCTTATGTCACCGTCTCCCGAGGGCTCTGTCCCAAGGGAGCTGTGCCCCCCTCGCAGCCACGAGGCGGAATAGGGAATGGAGCGGTTTGCTTTGACCTTGTGTGTCTAAGCAGCTTAAAATCCTACACGGAGGAGAATTTAACTCATTAGGCTCTAAGAGCGGGAAGTTTGGGAAGACCTGTTTTTCCCAGCCTCGCAGAAGCATTTCTTTTTTTCCCAGCCGAATGCTGTCAAGTGCTAAGGAAAGGCAAACCAGTAACAGGTCATGTCTGATATACACTGGGAATTTATTCCCTCCGCTTAAGTGCTGGATCGTGCTCAGATTTACAGGGCTGCCAGGAATGCTGCATGTATCAAGGTTAAAATCCGGCTGCTAGATGGAAAAACTCCCAGCTAAAAAGAAAGAAAGAAAGAAAGAAAGAAAAATCATCACATGATGGGCAACTATGTCCTAGCCATGTAATGGGATTAACTGAATGTCAAATTCCAAGCCAGCAGACCAATAGTAAAAATAGGAAATAGGGAGAGGAACGTAGCTCCTGACTCTTGGTGTGATGCCTCTTGGTGTTCCACCATCCTGCTCGTGCCTGCCTGTCTGCTCTACAATGATCTGTTCCCTGCGAGTACAAATAACAGTTCTAAGTTAAAAGCTGGATTTTCTCCTGGCATTAAAAATTCATATTCAGACGAAAACATCTCAGGGCTCAGGTATTACTAATTTATCACCTGCAGGGTGATATTCTGCTATACACTGGTGCCATAGGGTCTCTGATTCCAGGAGAAATCCATAATGTAGATTGCTAATCCAGAGACTCAGACTGAATTGTTCTAATTCTAATTCCAGCAGCTCTGAAATAAATTCTTGCCCCAGAGTTTAAGGTGCTGTTGCATTGAAAGCATCCTCCCTTCAGAGGATGGAGAAAGCTGATATTAAATCAGCTTTTTTAAGGGCTTTTTGTAAGGATGTCACAATGCCCTTGATGAAAACTGTTTGTTCTTTAGGACTCTGTCGTTATTAATGATGTGCTTTTAACGAGATGCCCGAGATAATTCTAATCTGGGATGGAATCAGTGCCTTTCCCTGGGATTGACACATGAAAAACTAGCTGGGCAGGAGCAGCATGAGAGAAAGTGCTCAGCTCCTCATGAAGAGGGACTCAGCATTCAGTGCACCCTGGTACTAACTGAGCTCACAAACAAGGAGCTCACGGGATCACCGCTGCCTCTTCTCCCCAGTTAACCACTGCACTGACAGCAGCATTTCTGCACGAGGGGCACACATGTCATATTCTGTACTCTAATCTGTATGTCATTAACTCAGAAACAAAGAGCAGTTAAGTTGAGTGGAAGGGAACACATGGAAGATTGTGGTGAAGGAGCCCAGGAGCTGCCCTAGTGCCGAGTCACAGAGCGTGCGTCACCTTCCAGACCAGCACCACCAGTGACCAGACACCACAGGGCACCACCAGGACGCTGCCTGGGAATCCAAACTCAGACAGGGATTGTACAGAAGGCAAGGAAAAACCAACTTTAAAAGAATTTAAAAGCAAAGTTAGCCATGCTGGTCCTTTGCCATGACTGATGTGGGAGGGAAAGCCAGGGAAAGCTGGGAGCTTGCCAAAAACCCCTGCTAAAATGTAAGATACCTCCACAGAGCTCCTGAGCTGGGATATCTCAAGGCCATTCCTTATCCGAGCACAGGACAGGGAGAACTGGGGATGTATAGTCTCATAATTCATGCCCACTTGAGGAAATGACAGTAAATCTAGAGTATCTGAGACCATAAAAAATTCACGTGATTATCTGAACTAGCTATTAATAAAAAGCTCTCATATTCTGCTTTGTGACAGGCAGGGTTTAAAGATCTGCTGAGAATTTGTCTAAGATATTAAAAAACATGTAAGCAACAAATCTTATTTTATAGCCCAGTACTCCCCTGTATTTTTACTAATAAGTTTGCAAATTAAATAGGCTTTATGAAAATGAAATCACGAGCATATTTTAAGGAAAAAAAATCATCTCAGAGTGGTAATTTCAGTGGGAGATCCACATTCAGCCTTCTAAAAACTGGTGCTTGCTTAGAAAATCCTGAATAACCTCTGAACACACACAGGTACGACTCCCTGGGTATTGAGACTCCCTGGGTATTGACGCTTGATTTTAAATTGTTATTGACCACACAGAATGTGCTCAGAGCATTCTCTTATTGTAGTGGCACATGCCCATTTGAAGGCTCTTTACTCCAATTTTACTACATTCAGGCACAAAAGTGATTTCTTAATACTTCTGAGAACAGCTCACCCTGTTCATGCTTGTGCACAGCTCCGTGTCAGGGTGATCAGTGCCTGAAAACTGCTTCCCATTAAGACAACCCAGCACAAGTTTCACAGGCAAAGAGAACGGGCTGCAAAAACAACAATTCAGTGATCAAACAGTAACTTTTGGTGTCCTTCTCGCCTGTTTTCCTCCCCCTTCAGTGGCACAAGACACCAAGCCTGGTTTTTAACCAGTTTTTCCAGCTAAATGCACTGGGTTTGACACAGAGGAATGGAGAGGAGTAAGGGCCATTTTCAAAGTCTGAATCAAAAAGAGATGGATTAAAAAGACTGAAGGCCTTCGAGTCCTGCTGTGTTAAGGTGCAGATCTGAACTTGTAAATCACTGCAACAGACTTCTGTCGAGGCAGGGAAGTGCTGGAGCTCCACCGTGTCACACTCACCAGAGTTGCTGATACCTGGCCTCCGTCCCTACCAAAACCAGCTGTTAAACATCTCCCAAACCCTCATGTTTGTGCCATCCATGGGAAGAGAAGCAGGTTGCTGCTGTTATTTTTGCCTGCCCATGATTGCTGTAGCCTATAAATAAAGCCCACGTAGTTACCAAATTAAACCAGTTTAAAAACAAAAGCAAGGGAAGCTCTTTCCATCTGGTCTGAGAGAGGAGGAATTGTCACAAGCTCATTAAAAAAAAAAAGGATTTACTTGTTTTGTGCTCTTGCCCACCTTCCCTCTTGCTTTACAGCTGCCCTTCTCTCCTCTTCCCGTTTTTTTCCCCAATTCTCATATCAAGGTTGTGATCACATTGCTTGGAACAATTTTGGTGAGGTCATAGCTTATAAAGCCCAACCATGGTGTAAAGGACTTTTACAAACTGCAACAGGGGCTCTCTGATGCCCACTACAAACCCATTTAAGCAGGAGTGTGAATTCAGGACTGTATTTTAAAAGTTAATAACATCACAAGTAGTTTTGGTCTGGTCAGTTGCTTCCTGGGAGAAGGAAGAAGAGGGAATTCAGTAAAAATCACTAATTTTGGTGTATTTATCTCTGAATAAGCACAAAATCTACAATAAGCCCAACATCTCCTTCCAGCCATTAGTAACTGGTTGTTCATACCCATTTTGTTATATTCATTATTCTCCCCTGCAAACAGAAATGAATGAGGAGATATCCACGAGTACAGAAATTTAACTTGTGGATCAGCTGAATACATTTTTGTGTATCAAGGCCATCGGCAAATAAACCACTGTGATATCTCTACGGAGTTGACAAAGGGACAGATAAAACATCCCACTGCTGGAGAGAGTAATTCAGCAGAAATTATGCTTGCACTGCCTGGAAACAGCGAGAGCACTGATCCCTTCTGGAGACTGAGCTGGAGTTGCTGAATTGCAGAGGAATCCGTGTGGTTGAGGTGGTTGTAGGTGAGCGAGCTGCTGAGAAGAACGTGGTACGTTCCTCCTTTCAGAATTTGTACTAAAAGCATACAAAGCCACAAGAAAGGTCATGCAAATTATCTGTCTGGCCAGTTGTGGTGCCTTTCCCAGGCAAAAAATATCCTTGAGAGGGTCTTTAATTATTACTTCACTAAACTTCCTAACCATCCACATCCCAAACAACCCATCCTAAAATCCAGAATTACAGAATGGTTTGGGTTGGAAAGGCATTAAGGATCATCTCATCCCAGCCCCTGCTATGGGCAGGGACACCAGGTTTATTTTAAAGTTTTATTCCACATTATCCCAGGTCCACAAAACCTGGGAGCAACGTATTCAGCAGCTCCACACTGTATTTGCTCCCCTCTTCATTCCCCACATAGTTCTTCCCACATGGCACCAAAACTGGAATGAGCAATTTCCATCAGCCCTCTCCCAGAGTCCTCATGTTTGATGAGAACCTGGGATTTTCAGAGTTTAAGACAAATTCCCCTCACACAAGACTCTGTCTCTTCCTTCCCAGTATTTCAAAAGCATCTTAGAACCAGCTTTGAGGAAGCTTTGCAGCTTTAGGGACTATAATTCCCCTCAGCAACTGAAGCTTTTTGCTCTACTAAAACTCTTTTTGGGTAACTAACGGGAATTTTTGTACAATGCTCTAGCAGGAGTCAGACTGATCTGTGCAATTTCCCCAACATCAGCATACTCAGATCCACCTGTACTTGGATAATTCACAATTCCAGCAGAACCAGAACCTGCTTGAAAAAAGAAACTTCAGGAATGTGCTCCTCAGGAAGGTGAAAAATGACACAGCTCTGATTTGGTGGTGACTGCCGCCAGCAGTGGAGTGCAAAAACACATCTCCCAGACAGATCCTATTCTCCAATTAACATCCCGCTAATGATGTCGGGTTTTAGACCTAAATTACCCAGCTGAGTTGTTTAACAACACTTCACACCCTCCCAAGCTTGTCTGCCTGGAAGCCTGATCCAAGCAGGAAGAGCTGACAAAGCTCTGATGCCTGACAGCCACTGACCCCAGGAGAGTCACTGCCGCCTCCCATCCGTAGGGAGCTCCAGCACGATGGGATCACCTGCATTCCCAAGGGAATGCTCTGATCTGCAGAGCAGAATTCAGGATGCAGGATGGAAGCCTGGAGCTGGGACCTGCTTATCCCCTTTCTCCTCTTCACCCAAGGCTTGAAGATCTCTGATGAATGAACAGAAGCAGCTGCCCTTCCCGTGGGTGCTCAGAGCCTGCCCATCCCTGGCAGTGCCCAAGGCCAGGCTGGACATTGGGGCTTGGAACGACCTGGGACAGTGGGAGGTGCCCCTGCCATGGCAGGGGTGGGATGAGATGATCTTTAAGGTCCTTTCCAACACAAACCATTCCATGATTCTGTGTTCTCAGCACTCAGATCCCTCTCTGCAGAGCTCTGACAGTTTTACAACCCTGCTGGTCAAAGCTAAAGAGCAGAACTGCTTTTTCCCCCTGTCACTTGCCTGTTTTGTTTTCCTTAAACACCCACAAAACCTATCAATGTCAACTAATAACAATTAAAGCTAAGTATTCAACAGTAATGCCGATAAGGAACTGCCTTTAAGTCCTTGTTTTTACCAGCCTGCCCTTTAAATTATTTATCAGAAAGTCCCATAAAAATGAAAAAAAAAGCCTTCCAGTGCAAGTCCTGTGGCTTTTGGACTCCTGGAAGTCAGCAGTGTGAGCAGAACTATTAGGGATTCTCCTAGCAACCCATCTTCAGCAGCATCCTGCTCCTGCTCCTCCTCCCCCTGGAGCAGGGACAAAGCCTTGCCCAGATTTACATGACAAAATAACGCTAAAGAAACCTTCTCTCCTCTCTTCCTCGGAGCCAGAGCTGCAGAGCACAGGGAGAAAAATCAGCAGCGCTCTCCTAACAGTGGCATTATTTTTTTTCCAGTACACTAAATCCCAGCAAATGTTTGAGATCAGAACACCATGAACTCACAGGGAGCATCTTGTGACACTGCATTTGTTCCACTGGGAAGTTTGCAGTTATTAACTCACCCCATCAGCCTACCCTGGTTTGAATGCAAGTGCAAATCTCCTGTTAATGGTACTATTCCTTGCAAAATTCTGCTATGGGGAAAATAACCCTTCTTTCCTAGGATTTTATCACGTTGAATGGATTCCTTTTAATTTTATGCACGGAACAATATAGGAAGCAACAAAACCGAAGTATTATTAAAATTTGTGTTCAGAAAGCTTAGTAGAGATGTCAGAATTAAAGGCAATTGCCTCTTCCAGCTGCATTCAGGGAAACTGGCTTGCTTTGTAAAGAAATTTTTAAGTAGTTTATCCTCCAATAGATTCCTGTTTTATCTAAAAGTCTCCAGGCTTATTAAATCGTACATTTTATTTGTTGCCACTTAGTTCTAAAGCTGAAGCTCCCAAGAGCATTTAAAGGCATTTATTGGGTATCTCAGCCATGAGCTGTGATTTTATCCATCATTCTTACCGAGCCTGCCAATGGATGGGAGGGGGGGAAACACAAATCCAAAGCTACAGGATCCTGTTTATTCCAAAGGAAGTCTTCCAAGGCACTTGGAAATGCAGCAGTAAGGATGACTTCAGTATTGAGCAATAAATAAGGGAGTTCAAGAGAGAGAAAATTCAAGTTCAGTGCCTCAGGGTTTCAAAACAGAGTTAAAAAAAATATACTGGTTTGACATTTAGCAGCACTGCTAACTCTGTTATTCTGCATGAACAAGTCTGTGATGAAATGAAGACAGGCTGGGCTACCCCATCAGTTTTCCTGATAATCCTCATCAGTACTTCCTACCCCATAAAAACTGGTAATACCTGCAACCTCAGATTTATCTGGAAGTCAGAATTTCCCCTCAGTCCTTTTGTATTAAAGCTCTTCCAAAATTCCTAACGCAGGCAAGTTTCTGCAAACAACTTTTATCATTAATAACTGCCTAAGATAATTCATATTTTCCAACATTTTTATCATGAGAGTCTTCTTTACTGAACATTACTTTTAGAATGATACTCAATAATTTTTAAGTTTCTAACACAACAACACTGTCAGCTAATTAACAATTTAATTCCTTAGAATCTAGTTGAATAAAAAGAATTTAAAATATTCATTAGAAAAGAATAAAAATACTCCTCACTTAATGGAGTCAAAATGTATGGAGTATTTAGAATTAACAGTAGGTTCCCATCCTGGATTTGTTTCTGTGAAGTAAATCTGAGTTTCTTCCTGCTCTTTATTTTTAACAGTACAATTGGATGAATATTCCATGGATGCACTGATGACTTACAAACATCAAACAGTTATTGAAAAGTACGTGGTCTAAGGTGGTATTTAGGCATATAAAAATTATATCTGAGGCAGTGGGGATTCCTCAGCAGAATGTCCAGCCTGGAAATATTCAGAAGCCTAAAGATGCCGCAGGTCACTTCCCTCTTTCCATGCAAAAAGCCACTTCTTTGCAATTCCCTGCTTTATTTTAAGCCAACCCATCCATCCACAAAATCCTGCGTGCTCTTAATACATGCACAGATGTTTCCAGCTGCATCTCCAAAGCCTTCATTTGCTCTGGAAAGCCAAGGACTGCAATCTGTGCCTTTCATCTGCATTGAGAACCTGCAAAGTTTAAGCCCCCTCTGTGTATTAACACATCCTGAATCTGCTTCTGTCATAAAAGTGACAGAGAGAAAATGGAAATTACAAGGTGAGCTCCAAATCTCCTCTCTCCTCATTAAGCAATCAGCCTGGAAATCCCAAAGTGCAATTCTCACAGAGCAGTGACTCTGCAGAGTTTGGGATGCAGAGGGAAGTTCCTGCAAACATTTGTACCCCCTAACTGGTGGTTTCCATAATTACCCTGAGGATTTTACACCAACTTAAAGCCTCTCTGTGCATCACTTTCCAGTTATTATTATTATTGAATAGTTTATTTCCGTATTCAAACATAGAGGGATGCTGCTTAAGGCCAATCAATGACAAGTTTATAAACAAATCAAGGCTAAAAACTGAAAAATGAAGCTTGTGATTACTTAAATATTGAGTTTAGCAAATCATCTCTTTGTTTGGAGTAAGTACAGATAAAAAGTTGAACACTATTATCTGCACGTAATTGGCATCTGCAACTAAAATTCAAATTCAAAGGCTTTATTACCCCCCTGACAGCATGAGCCATAAACTGAGAAACTCCAGCTCAGTAGTTTCCTTAAGTACCCAAAAATCCTGCAGAGCAGACACCATGGCAGTGCCTAAATAAGCCAGAACTGGAGGCAACACTTTGTCCAAACCAAAACCAAGAAATATTCTATAAAGTCTTCCTTGTAAAGTGTTTAACTCACAACTGACTCCTTGCTCAGATGTTCTTTTATCAGCTGAGCACAGAGAGCTCCCCTCGGAGACACCGGGATCCGAGCAAGGCTTCCAAACAAAAACCTCGAGTCCTTTTGGTTGTTGTCATTCTTAATCACAGGTATCTCTAAAGTTATTACTCCCAGCTCCTAGTGGGAATAGAAAGCTCTGGATCCGCTAAATCAATCAGGCCTGTGCAGTTGGGAAAGGCAGACAAGCAATTTGGTGAAGAATCAATTTATTGGCTATTAAAGATGTGCTTAAAATTAACTGCGGAATAAAGTTCCCCATTTATCTACTCTGGAGGATTTCTCCAGACTCCTGCCTTCAGCTGGGTTATGGACTCCATTAATTCCACGTGAAGTCATCCCAAACAAAGGCAGCCATCCTGCAGCCCAGAAATGATGGGATTAATGAGAGAGGTGAAATAATCTGAAAACTGACACAGGTCACAGACACCAATGAAATATCAAGCCAATACTTGAAAATAAATTATGTGTTAATGGATCTTGCTGTCAAATAACCAAGTGCCCAAAAACTTACTTTGACAGCTCCAAGGAATCCTAAGACATGGTTCTAAAGGGTGACTTTCAGAGCCAGCAGCAAATTTTTGTAGCCTTTTTGGGTAAAAATGTGGTTTCTTCAGCCACAATCACTGAGTACTTCACATCTTTGTGAATGCAACGTTTCATTTTTGCCACAATTTCTTGGTAGCACAGGAACTCCCACTGGCAAGTTTGAAACTAATGGCTGTAATGGCTGTTGTGTTCTTGGATTTAGGGCTCTTTGGTCACCTCATCCATTTACCAGACTGCTGTGGAAAATCGGCTTCCAGTGGTTCTAAAGTGCAGCGTTTTGGGGTTGGACAGCAATTTTTACAACAGATTTTAATGGGTTCCAGTTGCAGGCTAAAAGACTGAGTTTGTAGCTTGCACACCAGTTTATCCACTAAAACATTCCCAAATCCCAGGCCTAGGCAGACAAAAAGATGGATATCTGTGTTCCATGTTCACCCTCTTTGCAGAATGACTCTCAAATAAAGGTTTAATTTCACTCACAAACACAATCACAATTAAAATACAGCCCAAACCAGCCAGGACAGGACACCAATGTTCCCCCACAACCGACTCCTTATTTAGGGTTTCAACCAGAAGAAAAATTCTTGACATTCAAATGTAGTGGATTTATTCCCCTCGAAATCTGTCCCTATTTGAACCTCACGTGTTAAAGGCACAGAGATAAAACTGATTTTACCCCCTACTCCAATTTTATCTTCAGACTTCCCCTCAGAATTTCCATTTTATTCTCTCTTTTCCCCCAAAACAGGGACTCAGTCACCTTGGTATCAGATCCTCTACAGTATCTGGTTGAAAACCAGGATCTGGCAATCTCAGATTCCATTATTTGAATGTTTTTGTCCTGAATTTTTCCCTCTTTTTGCTTCTTCTACAGACTTTGTACTACATCAGAGTCACAGAAAAACTCCTTCCCCCTCTCCAGCGACTGCAGCTCCCCCACCACTCCCTGAGCATCACAAGGCAGACAGAAAAAGGCAAACTTAGGGGGATTCTGGAATATTTCAGTTCCTTGTTCACAAATTACCAGGGCCAGGGAGTTAAAACATGAAAAAAACATTAAGTAATGACACATTTTCATGAGATTTTTGACCCAGAAGTCCAACCTTGGACTCTCTGCCATGCACATCTGTGTGTATCTTTAGGGAAATGTTACTAATACTTTTAAACCTCATAAACATCCCGCTTCCCACTGAAAATGATTTTCCTCTTAAGCTTTCTTACTTCAAATATAGACTAGGCAAGGATTCACTCCTTTGTGCCCCTGAGCTGGCTTTCCAAAACATTTGCTATTATGGCACTTAACTCTTCAGGAGTTTCACATATTTTATTAAATAGACAAAAGGAATTTTAATTAAAAATATATTTCAAATACACCTGGAAGTCCCTTTACTTGTTTTACATTGTACTCCTGAGTCCCTCTGAGGGTTTAACTAGGAGATACATGCAGAATATTTGGATTAAGTGGGAATTCGGTAATTCAGCAAGTCTCGGGGAGAAATCTGTGCAATGGGAAAGTAAAAATTACAACTTCAAATGAGGTGTAAAAATGAAATCTTAATTATGCAGCTACTACAGATCCCCTATGATCTGTACAGCCACTGGGGTTTGGGGTTTTTTTCGGGTATGTGCTGCGTTAAGCACTTGGCATCTTCTCCTCCTTAAAGAGGGGCTTATATTCCAATGGCAGATTAAATAATTTCTGTGAATCATCACAGGTTTGGAGGTTTTTTTAGTGCTTTAGGATCTTTTGGGATAAGCAGCTGTATCATAAAAGCACATTACTGCTTCTAGGAAAGGATGAATTGTTTTGCATTTGAAGCAAAAGCTTAAGTGATGCACCGCTGACTTCCTCCAAAACTCCACTAGTTCATAAATTGCACGCATCCAGCACTGCCAACCAGTTGCTAATAATAATTAATCTGCATTTTGTTTTAGCCATGAGGTAATTTTTTATAAAAAATCCCAATAATGACACCTCTAACGACCAATTAATTTCTTACAAAGAATGCTGAATACATTACACAGCAGAAATGTGGTTGGTAAGCAAGCACATTCCAAAAATAATGCCAGTCTGACACTTCTTGCTACTAAACATTTGCATTAAAGGAGAATTAAGGGTGGGCAGAGCTCTAAACTTTTCTTCATTTGCACAAAGACTCTTGGTTCTCAATTTCCCTGTAGTTTTTACTAACTCTCAATTAAATTTGGAGGACTGGCTTTCCTGGGAGCACATATTCCCCAAGGAAATTGCTTCCTGGGAAGCCCTGGCATGGCAGCCATGGTCCTGTCCTGGCCAAACAGGTGTGAAAAAACTTCTGGCTCCAGGAAACCTCCTCCCTGAGGAGCAGGTGTTCACAACAGATCTAGATTAAAGGCACAATTACGGTACAAATCTCTAGAAAATCACCAAGGGCTGCGACTCGACAGAACCGAGCTCATCGGCCGCGAGTCGCAGCCATTTCAGCGGGATCAGAGGAACGTGCCCCAAATACTGCAAAAACCTAAGGGGGGGCGGGGGGGAAAGGAACATTTCTGCTGTAACTTGAGGCTTTCTGCACTGTTTTTGGCTGCAGGCATCATGGTGAGTAAGGAGCCCAGCAAATGCTTACTCACCGCCTCGGACAGCGACGTCGAGCCCGCGGCTTCCCTGGCGCTGGAGATGAAATACGCGCTGGATCCCAACCGGCAGATCAAGAAACGGAACAAAGCCCTCCAGGTGAGGTTTAAGGATATCTGCGAGGCCCAGAACGAGCAGAGGGACAAGCAGCTCTCCACCTCCTCCACGCAGGACCCCGACAAGAAGGAGGCCAAGGCCATCTCCTACAAGACGGCCTATCGCAAGTACATGACGGTGCCCGCCCGCAGGTCCATCCCCAACGTCACCAAGAGCACAGGAGTCCAGACATCCCCCGATCTCAAAAAGTGCTACCAGACCTTCCCTCTGGACCGCAAAAAAGGGAATATTCTGAAAAGCGCCTCGACGGTGGACACGTTACCGAGCGAGAACAACGGGTTCCTGATCGAGGTGAAGGACAGGGAGGGCCGGGGCTCGGGGGAGGCCGCGGCGTGGGGCAGGAAGGCCAGCAGCCTGCAGACGGCCGAGTTCATCTCCCACATCTCCGAGCGCCCCGCGCACGACAACGGGGCCGAGGCCTGGAAAAGCAGCGATTTGCACAGTTCTCCCAAAGAGCCGCCGCCTCCTCCTCCACCCAACTTGGCCGAGCCCGGCGAGGAGGAGCCCGGCCGGGGCAGAGCGGGAGCGGCGCGGCTGGGGAGCGACGAGGCCGCCCAGCCCCTCCACGGGAGGGTCTTCAAGACCGAAGTGGCCACCGTTTACCTGCCGGCCTCGCAGCCCGACCTGCCCGGCCTGAGCGACTGGGGGCCGTGCCCCGAGGAGGAGGACAAGAGGACGGTGCAGCTGAACGGGGTGCAGCCCCCGGCCAGAGATGCCCGAGTGTGCGCAGCGCGGGCGCAGTGCCCGGCCCCCGAATGTAGTGACCAGAGCCTGCAGGTCAACGTGGCGCCCATGGAGGAGGGCCAGCCCTGCCGGACGGCCGTCGCCGTGAGCCAGGAATGCCAACAAATCGTGCCTCACACCGAAGTTGTGGACTTGAAAGCGCAGCTTCAGATGATGGAGAACCTGATCAGCTCTAGTCAGGAGACCATCAAAGTGTTGTTGGGTGTTATACAGGAGCTAGAGAAGGGAGAAGCTCACAGGGAAGGGTGAGTAGAAGCTTTTTTAATGAGTATGAGCTGACTGAAATGTCTTTTCCATCAGCACTGCCCGTGAGTTGGCAGATGCCGACGCGCCCCCGCCGCCGCGCACGTGGCGCTTCTCACACGGAGTTTTGCTGCCTTAGGAGAAACCTGCCAGCAGCATTCAGATTGCTGTCTGCTAGTCCCAGAGTGTAATTAAGTAATTATTTAACGAAGGGCCCATAATACATCTTCTTGTGCCTTTTCTAAGGAGCACAGAACGAGCCGCTCTCCGAACAGGATTAGTGAGGATGTTTTCACATCAGCAACTTGCATTAGTCGTAATTCCTCACACGGCATGAAAAGCAGCAGCAAAACCTTAATTCTGTCAGACTTACCTTTTTAAGATTAAGGGATATTATTACAACTCCTAATATAATTCCGTTAATGGCATATGAATCTCGTCTGGTTTCCTGGCACCTGAATTTTTCGTGGCATTTCTTTCAAAAGGAAATGAAATGAGAACTTTGAATATCAAAGTCTTCTTCAGGACTTTCACACAGCTCTAAACACAACAAACCCAAGCAGAAACAAACAAAATTCTGTTTATCCCTAACTTTCATTATTTAATCAACCCATAAGGCATTAAAAATATTAGAAACTCTAATTCAGTACAACCTTTAGTCTTTTACCTGGACAGTTCAACCCATCTCTTATATCACCTTAACAAACATTTTGCAGACTGACTCACCTTAGTTACCTCATCTTTATTCAGTGAACACACCTCAAAATGTATGTGGGCTGTTTGTGTGTTTTGAAATACTTCTATAATTAAATCCCAATTTGCCAGAAGAAATCAGGATGTTAAAATGAAGAAACCAGCAGCTCGTGCTACTTGAAGCAGTGCCTGCTTTAATTTGAGTCAGAAAGGCACATCTTTAATTTAATTTTCTTTAGGAAAGTAGAAATCATGTGAATCCTTAAAACTCAAAATGATTTGCATTAAAAAGTCATCTTAGTTGGATCCCGCTGTCAACACAGCCTTTGTAGTTTTAGTTTATTTTACAGCTGGTTATATTATTATTTATATCCATATCAATTATCGATTATCTATATCAAGGATATCTTATCAAGTCCCGGATATTGAGACTGGGACGTTTCTTGACCTACCTGAAAGCCACACAGGCCTCAATGATCTTAAAGATATTTTCCAACCTAAACAACTCTGTAATTCAATTTATTTTTTTTAAATTATTGTTCAGAAAAAGAACTCCCCGGACTTTCTTAACTTAGAGAAACTGCAGGAGCTTTGGAAAGAAGGGCCAAGCTGCTTTTCAAATCACAAAATAGAGACAACTATTTCATCATCATCATCATAACTCATCACCTGCTTGTCGAGAACCCTGAGTGCACAAACACCCACACCAGCCCCCCGAGTCACCTGCTATAAATACTCTGCTTCCTCCATACAATCAGACATCCCAATTTTATCCCTTCCCAAAGATAGTACAGCCACAGGTGCAGAAAATACAGGTTTTTTATTGCCCTGAGAGAGCAGAGCTGTTAATGCAGCCAACATCAGGAGTGTATCCCTGCCCTCAGCGCAAAACACATCTTGGCCAAACTATCCAGGATTGCCTTGAAATAATTCCTCTGCAGCTGTCAGCCTTACAAAGCTGTATTAGCCCTAAAATGGTGAAATTATCCATAAATCCCAGTTCAGAACATCTCTACAGCCTCTCAGACACTCAGGCTCATGTATTGGAGTTTACAAGATTCCATTTGACCAAAAAGAGCCTATTTATTAGCACTGCTTTCTACCTGGAGCCACTTCCAGCTGCTCCTGCACATGCTCCAGACCCGTCCCAGACCTGCTCCCTCCCTGCTGGCCAGGAAGATGGCGAGATGGGGAAGGAGGGAAAAGAAGGGAGATGCACACTCGCATATTTTCGAATCCCTGCACTCCAGATCCCTCCAATTTTGTGGCTGCTGGATGATTTGGAAGGAGACTGCACAGCTTTGTGCTCGGGACCTTCCCCAGTGATCCCTCTCCCGAGCTGGGAGAACGCTCTGTTCTCCTGCAAACACCAACACATCATTAACACGAAGCCTGTCTTTATCCCCAGCTCCCTCCAATTACACAACTCTTGCAATAACAGGCTGCCCTATCCTTTTATTAAAATAATTCCTGCCAAATGCTGCATTCATCCTGCAACATCTTTGCCACAGCCTGTGTGTAAACTGTTACAGATCTCCTTAGTGTCAGCATGTTGAGCTTTGTTCCTGCTATAACCAGGTTTGGGTCAGTTTATACCGAGAAATTAAAGCAGTTCTGCTGTTTATTGTGGCATCTTCCATCTGCTAGAACAGTAAGAGATGTTCTGTATTTATGGAACTCTGCTGCTTTTCTGATGCACATTAAATTCCTTAGGATAACATGCTACAAGAAACAAATACAACTAACACACTGCTGATAAAGAAAATTAAAAAAAAAAAAAAGAACACGAAGGGGAAAAAAACCCACCAAAAGCAAAAAACAAAGCCCCAGCTAAATTTCTTAATCAGCTTTTTCTGCCTTTAAGGAAATCAGTGTTCTTTAAGTGCTGCTGCGGTGCCATGGGACTGGTGCTCAGTGGATTCATTTTCACTAATATGCTGTAGGTCCTGAACTGCTATTACTGCAATTCATCACTAAATGAGTCGATGCCAGCAGAACTGTAGCAGCATCTCCGAAGGCAGCAGTCTCATCCTTTGGGTGACTATCATCTGTGTGTGCTTTTGAAAATGTCAGTGCTACATCATCTGCAATTAGCAGCAACAGCCAGTGCTCAACTCTGCTTGAAGGGAAGGGGGAAGCCACTGGAGCAGGAAGGGAAACACCGACACCGTGATCCCCTTCTCCCAGTATCAAAGGACATTATTAAAACTCTGTATTATGTGCATCATTATTTACTAAAAAATCTTTGGCAACATGGCTGTTCTGCCCTTCTGTGTGGAAGCTTCTACCAAGAAAAGCAAATTAAAAAAATCCCAGCACACATTGCTGGATGCCTTAAGTCATGCATGAAGGAAGTGCAGAGCTGCAGCTTCAATTAAGAGTCCCAGCTCAGAGTTAAAAAAATGTTGAATATTACATGATGCAGGGTGCAGCTTTACAACATGAACCCAGTTTTATGCTCCAGTTTTATTCTGATAAAGTAGCAGTGATCTCACTTTACAGACATGTTTGTGTTCAGATAGAGAATTTAGGAAGCCAAATGTGTGGAGCATCATTAAGGCTGACAGGACTGTGAGCAAAACGCGAGTTAATCATTCTAAAGGCTGGCTAACGAAGATCTGTGAAATACATAACAGGAGATGAGCACATAATCAGAAATACTTTGCTGCTGGAGAACAGCAGTGACCTGCCCTTTAAATCCTTCCTCTGGAAAGGAACAGTAATCTGGGCCCTCCTCATTATACAACAAATCAGCAATTTTAATAAACAAAGTGCTCAATTTGCCACACAAAAACAAGTCACAGTAGTTGGACTCTGCCAGGCCAAATGCTACGCATCAGACAAGAGTGAAATGAACCTGTTTCAGAGCTAATTTATGTTCATCTATTAGTCACCAGTGGTTCAAGAATGTAAAGAGCTTCTCAACAAACTCCTTCCAAGAGGCTTTGAGAGAACACGTCGCCACGGATGGAACTGAAATGCCACTTCAGGTTTTCCAATGACTAAGGGATTTTTGTGCCTCATATTCTCCTTTCTGAGCAGAAAGTAAGCCCGTGTTGTGTGTCCGGATGGAGGTTTGCACCCAAGGGAAGAGGAGAGCAGGGAGCATCCTCACCCGAGTCCTGCCTGAGCAGCACTGCCAGCACTCGTCCTCAAGGTCACCCAAACTGATCCTCCTGCTGGGCAGCGATGGCAACTGGAAGTCAGGGAGCCAGAGCAATCACTGCCCACTCTGTTTGCTCTGCTCCCTTTCAGGAGCCAGCCCAGCTACCCAGAGCACAGCAAGGAGACACAGCAAATCGAGGCAGGAACAACTTCTGCTGTCCAACTCAATCCATCCCCACAGCAGCCAGCACCTTCCAAACTTGGGAGTTCCTGATTTCACACCTGGAGAAAAGGAAGCTTCCAAGAGTTTCCAAGAGCAGAGCCTGGGGAAGCACAGCCTCTGGGAGATGTGCCAGCTGCAGGAGTGAAAGGACAGGGCTTGCTTTGGGATTTCCCCCCTCACTGGCTTTGTTTTGCTTTTTTTTCAATTGCAGCCCTGGCAAAGGAAAGGTTGAACAGGATCATTTCTATGAGAAAACTTGGAAATGGAGGGAAGCAGTAGATAAACTTAACTACAAAAGACAACTGCACTACAAATAAATACATGAAAACCAGAGAGAATACAGCAAACTCCATGTGGGATGCACAAACTGTGTCATATTCTGAGTGACTCCAGGTTTTGGGAGACTGGAAGAGCAGCCCTTGGGAAGAGGACTGTAATGAGTGCCTTTATATCCTGCTGTGACCTTTACATGCACCCATTCTGCCTGGAATGCCCTCTGCAATGGTCACACTCATTTTGAATATTATCCCCCTGAGACCACCTCCCAAATTCTTGCCTCTTCTCTCTCACTGGAGCTGCTGTATTTTGGGGTGTGCATCATTTACAGATCACTCCCAAATGCAGATGCACCCAAACACCTCGGAAATTGTAACAATTCACATTCCTGAGGCAGAGCCAGGGAATCTCTTTGGCTGCATCTTCCTTAGTGGATGTAAAGGAGTAATTTTTGAACAAATCAGAGCTTTGGTGGATCTTGTGATCCTTGGGCCAGTGATGGGTGAGTGGGGCTCACTCAACCCAAAGCAGAAGCAGTGCTAAGACACCTCAAGTCCATTTACCTGCTCTCATCATAAAAAATTTGGTTTTCCAAGCTCCAAACCAACCCTTCCCTGCTCCCCCAAGCACAACTGGCACACACTGACCCCTCACCACTGGAATTATTCCATTATATTCCAAAACTCCATGGAGGTTATTCCACTACCTGCTGCCAGCCCATGGGATCCCCTTGACCCCTCTTATTTAAAATTCTCTTAGGTTAAAAAAAAAACCCAAACCAACCAATGAAAGCTGATGATGTTAGGCTGATCACTGAAATACCCAGAATTATTCAAGGTAAAAATCCAGCATCGCCCAAGGTTTAACCTCAAATTCAATTTTTTTAACCTCAAATTCCATTGTTTTTAACCTCAAATTCCATTATTTTAATGTCATATTCCATTTTTTTTTCTGAAGCAGCTCCCTAAAACCAATCTGGAGCTGGATCTCCAAGGGCAGGTACCAGGAGTAGCTCAGAGCACAGTATTTCACAGGCCTTCAGAACACGATGAGATTTATATTTCTGATAGGATTTTTCATTAGAGTTAGACACATTTATTCTGGGGCTGAGAATCCAAGTTTCAGATCAGACTGTCAGAGTGGATAAAAAGGGCAAAGTCTCACAGTTCACAGACATCCTAGCACATTAATGTGTAATAATTCAGAGTACCTGGCTACTATAACATTGAAGATAGAGAGCTCTTAAATAACCCTGCTGTCAGAGCTGCTTTCTCTCAATCCTTTGTGAGGAATGGAGTGGTGGGAGGTTTTCAGCAAGGAAGTGAGGGGAAAAAAGGGAAAAGTGAACCCTTAGCAACAGCCAGAATGTGGGCTAAACATTAAAAAAAAAAAAAAAAAGCAACGTTCTTTTTAGCAAAGTTACATGTTATGAATACTCTGTTTTCTCCAAAAAAAAAGCCACTAGGAATGTTATGAGTCTCAGAAAATACAACTTATTTTGCTAATATAGCTCAGCTTTTTATCTGCATATATTGTACAGGCACAATTCAATGGAAATGTATTTGAAATACTGAGAAAAATAATTTGATTTCTATCTGGTTGCTATTCACTGGACTTTAAGACCAAGATGAAATGTCATTCCCCACCACAGCTCCCTGTTCCAGCCAGGACCAGCAGCTTCCAAGTGAAATTAAGGTTCATGACTTTTCCAGCAGGTTGGCTGCAGGGAAACAAAGGCCAATAAAAGCAAATTCCCACTATTTAAATCTGGACACACAGATGAAGTCCATTAATGAAAGATTAGAAAACAGTGTAAGCAAACAATGTTCTTGCTAAATACATTCATAGGAATTACCATGGATCAGAAGCTTCCCAATGCCACCAAGCTGCCCAAATCATACACCTGCAAGGAGAGTTTTCCTGCTAAATCAGTCTTTTTTTTTTAAAAAAAAAGGTTAACTGAAGGGAAGGAATTATCAAGTTTTCACAATTACAATAATCCTTTAATAGCTGCAGTTTGGCTGTTGGCAGTATCAGAATGCAGAGGCAGAGCCTTGTAAAAATGGGACCAAAATGAGCTTTACAGTGTTAAATTTCTCACTGCTGTGCCTTCACCAGGAGATGAAACAACAGATTTCCAATTGACACCTCCTTCTGAGCCCCTGTGCTTGCACAAAGGTACAATTAGCTCTTATCCTGCCTGAGGAGAAATGGCAAAAAAAAGAGGAAAAAGACTCGTCTGAGGACGGGGGTGTTTTTAAACTGCTGAGGCTCCAGCTACTGCAGGTTCCAGGTTTGGGACAGGCAGTTCTTAAAAAAGCTCCTGTGCAGCACATCCAGGGAACTGAAAGTGAGAAGCTGGGAGAGGATGGAGAGCTGAGCTGGATTCAGGTACCTGGTAGGGGAAATGAGATGGTCTTAAAGGTCCTTCCCAACCCACACCATCCTGGCACCTGTGGCCTGGGGGAAATTTAAGTGAAGACTTCAAGGCACGGGTGGATGAGTCCATCCTCCCTGATCCCAGCTCTGCAGCACTGCTGGGTCTTTGGTGGGACACAGCTGAGGTCCCACCAAACTGTTCCACAGCTCTCGCAGGTTTCGTTCTGAGCTTTGCCAAAACACAGGAATTTTGAGGATGGATGAGTAATTCCCATGTTAAGCAGCAGTTAGTGAAATATTTTAAGTGAAAATGGGACAATTCTGAGCTTTTTATCTCGTGTGGTAATTTTTGCATGCCACGGAGCAGCAACAGAAGGATCAGTGCTCCAGGTCGACCAGGAAGGGAAAGTGCCATTCCAAGGGAGGCTGGAAATCCCTCCCAACATTCCCAGTTGTGTTTGGATCTCTTTTCCTAATAGGAGGATGACGGGGGATGTTTTCTACCCCGTTACTCACTGCATGAACCAACTGAAGAGCACAGACAGAACTCTCTGGGGGAATACTGGCATTTTTTGCCCTCAATTCCAGTAGCAGAGAATCACAAAATGGATTGGGTTGAAAAGGACCTTGAAAACCATCCCATTCCACCCCCTGCCACGGGCAGGGACACCTTCCACTATCCCAGGTTGCCTCAACCTGGCCTTGGACACTTCCAGGGATCCAGAGGCAGCCACAGCTTCTCTGGGAAGCCTGTGCCAGGGCCTCAGAGGGAATAATTCCTTCCCAATATCCCATCTCCAACCACCTTTCTCCAGTTTCAAGCCACAGTGTGTGGTCCAGCAACGCCTCAGCATGAGAGGCTGGACTGCAGAAGCCAGCAGAGCTATTTTGGCATTAAGGAGGAAGTTTACTCTCTGCAGTGGTTTGAACCTGGCATGGGTTAGGTCATTCCTTTGATAAATGAGAGATTTGTTTACTTTACTGTCATCCACACGAGCCCAGAAAAAATTCCAGGGATGGGACCTGGAACTGGGGCAGAGCTCAAGCAACTGCCCAGCTCCTGGTCTGTGGATTCTCCTCAAACTCCCATCATCCAAGGAAATGAGCAAACACAAAGTACTGGGACCTGCTCAGGCTGCAACAGGAAGAGTTCAGCACTTCCACAGTCCTTCCTGCTGGTTTTTTGGTGGCTTTTTTTCTCCATCCTTCTTGCAAGTACAGAATCCTAGAATCATTCAGGTGGGAAAAGACTTCCAGGACCATCGGGTCCAAGCTGTGCCTGATCCCCATCCTGTCACCAGCCCAGAGCCCCGAGTGCCACGTCCAGACCTTCCTGGAACACCAGGCACTGGCTCCACACAAACACTGGGATCAGTGGCCAGCAATCCTCCTCCCTCTTTCAATTTCATGCTGCTGCACAACATTTGGAATGTTAAACAAGTCTGGCTGGTGCAGTTATTATTTGAAGCCAGTGTGGGCTTAGATTCAATGCACAAAGGGCATCTGAGCTGGCACTGAAACGTCAACCAGAGCAGAATGATGAAGGAATACCACAGATTTTGATGTCTCCACAGATTTTAGAGAAACAATTCCTGTGAGCAGCCTCAGTTTAGAAGTCCAAGCCAAGCAGAATCCCAGGTGTTGTGTTTTAGTAGTAGGAACTCCTCAGCTCAGGGTGGGAGCAGCAGGAGCTGTGAGGGCACAAGGATTTCCAATCATTATTAACACCATAAGCTGACATTTTAATGATCCTCCTGATTCTTCTGATGAGACAACAGAGGCACAAATATTCAGGAGAGATGTTAGACCTTGTACACACCTAATTCCTGTAAGATTTCATCATTTCACTTGAAATACATTTTAATTATCTTCGTTCTTGCTGGGTTTTTTTTTCCTCAAATAACAGTCCTATTAAAATATGTATTTATTTTTTTTAAAAAAACCACTCCCTGACTAACCTGAGTAAAATCCAAAATGTATTTACAGGGTGAAAGCACTTGAATTGCTGTCGTGGGAGTCATGCCGTACGCCCACAGTGCAAATACCTCAAAAAGCAAATTAGTCATCTGCTTCCAACTGTCAGGATGCAGCAAGAGACTACAAACCACTGTCTTGGAAAGAGCCTGAAAAATCTCACCACTGAGCTTCTGTACATTGCAAAGGATTTTTTTCAGAAGCCAAATCAATAATATCAGCCTTGAAATAAAAAGAGAGAGAAGAGAGTTCAATGTGGCAGTGTCCAAGGCCAGGCTGGATGGGGTTTGGAGCAAGCTGGGATAGTGGAAGGTGTCCCTGTCCAGGATGGGGGTGGAATGGGATGAGCTTTGGAGAGAGGAAAACTGTTTCATTAAGGGTTAGTTAGAAAATCACCCAGGAGCACAAAGCTGGGATCAGTTAGACCTGTGTGATCTCTGAGTGCTCCCATGGGAGACAAAACAAAGGAAAACAGGGAAAACAGACAACAAAACCACAGAAAATAGAAAAATAATTAGGAGGAAAAACCAAAAAAACTCCAGACACCAAAGCACACCAGACCCTGAAACACATGGAACAAATCCATGAAAAGGCATCCAGAAAAGCCTCAAGGTAATTCCTCGCAGCACAACATCCATCCTGATTTCTGTCAGGCTGTATCGCCTCTAAATGCAAACTGCTAATTGGTAATTAGCAACTTCAGGAAAACACAGCAGCAGAAAGGTTAAAACAATTTTTCTACTCTGAAAGGGATTTTTCAGAACACTTCTGAAGGAGCCAAAGGCTGGCCCAAGGTGGTTCAGACCTGCCCAGATCTGGTTTGGGAGCAGAATCTGAAGTTCTTAAAGGAACCAGAGCTTTTCATCCACTAAAAACCTGATTTTGCTGATACAAAAGTATTTGTATGAGGTTTCCATTGAACTAAAGTGGTAAATCTTTCCTAGGGCAGAATAAACCTCTAGGGCTAAGCAGGATTTATTTGAACCTGCAAAAGATACACAAGAGATTTTTCTGCATTTTACATGGTTGAAAAATGACTTCCTCAAGTCGTAAGGACACCTAAAGCTCTCGTGACAAAGTGGAGTCATTTTATTGTGCCAAAAGGCAAATTATGTTCATTATAATAATAACAACAGTAATAATAATGCCAATTTTCTCTCGAAGCACAGTTACTGGCATTATCAGCTCTGTAATACTTTAGAGTGGGAAACAAAGATTTTGAGAAGTTCTCCATCAAACTGTTGATTTTTAAAGGATTTTTCTGTAAAGATGGGAAACATGAGGCCAGGTTGGATGGGTCTTAGAACAACCTGGTGTGTGAAAGGTGTTCCCATGGCAGGAGGTGGAATTGGCTGAGTTTAAAGGTCCTTTCCAACCCAAACCACTCTGGGATGTTGGGATTAGCGTGTTTAACCAGCTGTGCTATGAATTGTCGCAGCAGCTCTAGGAAATAGTAATTAAAAAAAAAAAAAACAATTAATACAAAGACTTCAGGAGAAGCAAGGCCTGCAGCTCCTCTGAGCAGGGCCAGAACTGTCACTTCAAGCACACTTCAAAGGCCCACTGCCTGCTTAAGAGAATTTGTTTCACTATATTTAAATAACAAACATCAACCACAAAAATATTCTTGAAGTGTGTTCATCCTCCTTGGCGGTGGTAATACATCAAAAGTGTGAGGAGCATCAGGATCATCCTGATTTGTACCCAGCACAGCCACTTCTGGCAAATCCTGCCATTAGGGGACTTAATTTGTATCAAGCATTCCCTGCATCCCAGCAGAGAAGAAGACATCCAGATCTAACAGATCTGTCCTTCTAAATCACTTTTGAAGAGTTTTTTCTTTGTTTTTAATGATGCTCATCTTAAAAAAAAGAAAATCAGCATACACAGATCTAAGCTTCCCTCTCCCAGCTCAATGGGGTCTGTCTAATTTCTACAAGCAAGGAAATATTCAAATGCAAAGATTTTGATGTTGAAGTTGGTATTTTTGAAAAAAAGCCTCCAGCAGGTGCACAAATTCTGGGTTTCACAGGGATTTAGAGGGCGTAATCCCCTTAGGCTGCTCTGAAAATTGCAGCCTATTCTTAGTTCCTGCCAGTCCACATCAGCAAAATGGCTGTTTTTCATTATAATATTTTAACACTTGGGAGTGTTAATTGGGGTTAAGCTCAGGTTCTACCCGGAATGCTAAAAAAAAAGCCAAACCTGCCAGAAAATGAAAGTCTCCTGAAAATCACATGGAAAAACGTGTGAAAAACTGGAGATGAGATGTGCTTTCCAAGGGGAGATGCAGACAGAGCAATGGAACTCACCTACACCCATCCCTGCTCCAGGACCTGCAAGGCCACGTTGGACAGGGCTGGGAGCACCCTGGGGTAGTGGGAGGTGTCCCTGCCCGAGGAACTGGATGGGATTTAAAGTCCCCTCCAACTCAAACCAGTCTGGAATTCTGTGATTCCACACCCTGCCCGAGCTCTGCACATCCACGTGGGAATGGAAAATAGGGGAGCTGAGGTGCAAAGGATGAAGCTGTGGAGCGATGGCTCCTCCTCAGTGGACATCAGAACAGATCCAAAGACATCTGAAACTCCAGGAAAAACCCTTGGGATCCACACCAGGCCCAAGCCAACTTTCATTTCTCTAAAAAGGCGACAGATTTTCTGTAGGAAACTTGGCTTTGTGATAGACTTTGACATTTGAGAGAATTTCTTTTTACCAAAAATAACAACTAACGAAGGACAAAGGTTTTGGTCTCTCTCCTAGGCTGGAACACCTCCCAATTTATTTTTAGGAGGGAGGAAAAAAGCAGCTTATTCACAACACTGCATTGCATGAGGAAAGCATCAACACCCAGAACTCTGCTCCCCTCCTGGTATCCAGACTCTGCTCTCAAGTCGTTCCTAGGAGTTAAAACTGATGGAAAATCTGTTTTTCAGGAAGTCTGCACTGAACATCAACCTCATTGCCTAAAATCTGCACGGAAATGCTGTGCCGGTGGTGAAATCCTTGCTGGCGTGAAGGAGATGAATTCCATGCAAGTCTTTGTGTAGATAATTATGTGAAAACAAGAAAGTAAAAGTCCAAAGCCCTGAGGTATCAACAACAGAATTCTTTCATGAGGAGTTTAATTTTTAGAGAAATAATTGAATTTATAGTGTTCTAATGCTCACGTAATTCAGTCCTGGCTAAAGAGCTCTGAAACTGCCAGATGGAAACCAAACACTGGGACACCATGGAGTGTTCTTGGGGCTTTCAGGGAATTCTAACAAGATCACTCAAAAAAAGGAAATAATAGAAAATATGTAAAAATCATCTCTGAAAAGCTCAGTAAGGAAAAACTGCTTTAAGGAAATTTAATTGAGAATGAAATCCACCTAGAAAATGAATATATCACTATAACCAGTGAAGACTGAGAATTGCAAAAATGCTAAAACCAAGCAGAGCTGAATGTGGCAGTTGAGAAATCAGGATTTCAAACTCATCAGCCAAAAACCATCTCATTTTTAAATACTTACATCCAAGGACCATTCTCATCAGCTTAACGAGTCTGCCTTATATCAGCAAATACGTTTCTAAGTATATGGAAATCTGGAATTATTGTGCATTTAAAGACCATCAAATCATAGAACGGATTGGGTTGGGAGGGACCTTAAAGATCACCCAGTTGCAGCTGTTTGCAGGGCTCCAAAGATGAATGAAAATGTCCCAGCTGGAAAACAACTTTGAACAAGAGAGCCAAACCAAGAGAGTTTATGGCTTTACCTGTAAAGAGGCTCCCAAACAGCAGAGGCACATCCCTCTGAAGGCAGCTACTGACTGCTCTTTATGTCCTCAGTAAATAAAGGCCTTCACCAACATCTGCACACTTTAAATGCTGCATCTTTAGTTTGAGCTTTGGGTAGCTGATCAATAGCTTGGACCAAAAAAAAAAAAAAAATAAAATAAAACATTTTACAAGTCTCAGGTTCATAGTAGTGACAGTTTGAATGCTGACTTGTGAAAGATGTGAAGAGGGGAAATGAAAAGCAGGAATTGCTTCTCCTTCTGGAGAGGATAAGAACAAACATAAACCAGGAGTGGGGTTTTTCCCATAAGGAACAGCACACAAAGTGGGCACTTTGCTTTGGGTAAATTCTTCTGCACATCTGAAGGAGGGGAGGTTTAGATTAAATATTGGGAAGGAATTCTCCCCTGGAAGGATGGGGAGGAGCTGGGATGGAATTCCCAGAGCAGCTGTGGCTGCCCCTGGATCCCTGGCAGTGCCCAAGGCCAGGCTGGACATTGGGGCTGGGAGCAGCCTGGGACAGTGGGAGGTGTCCCTGCCATGGCAGGGGTGGGATGGGATGAGGTTTAAGAATCCCTCCCAACCCAAACCATTCCATGGCTCTGTGACTTGGCTTTGGTGCTGTGTTAAATTTTAGCAGTGTTGGTCACCTGGGCATGTCCCTCTGATTAAAAAGGAATTTTGAGGCCAAATAACAACCACCACCTAGGACAGCACGAACTCCACATTGCATTTTGCTTTTAGAAGGAAAAAAAAGCTTAAAAGAAGTGAACTGACCGTCCTGTGAACTTCTGTTGGTGCCAAGAGCTGCACCCACAGCCCCAGAGCCTTTGGCTGTGACACCACCCCTGCCACTGAGAATCCTTAAAATCATAAAGAGAAGTGACACAGGCCCAGCTGATCGTTTTCTGAGCTACAGAAAGGGCCTGCAGCATCTCAGAAATGCTGATTTTTCACCTCGGGGACAGGCACATCACACAGCTGGTGCAGAATTTCCCACTGACACTTGATATTGCACAGGCTGGGTATTTTGTCAGGTAAAAATGAAGCCCATTTTATTTTTTTTTTCCAAATGCTGGATTTTTTCCTTTTTATTCATTGCCAGGGCAGGGAAGGGACAGAGATGCCCCTGGTTAAGCAAAGCAACCCTGAATAATTGGAGGTCAATCAGCTGAACTGCCTGGGCTTGAGGGCAGAACCTGCCTCCAGCAGCTTTTCCTGAAGGAATCTGGACTAGATTTGTTTTCCACATCTCCAAAGTTCCCTACATGAATTATTTCCCCACCATGAAGAAACTGCCAGCACTTGTTTGTACGCAGCAAACTGAAAATAACTTTTTAAGAGCCTAAATTTGTGATTTTACAAAGAAAAATCTAAGTACCAATGCACAAATATTGACTTCACCATTTTCATTTTAAACTCATTTGCATGCCAGAGCACTCATGTTCACAGGCAACTGTTCTATTTTAATGAAATATATTTATTTTAATGACATTTTTATGTATAAAAAAGTACCTGCATACCTTAAAAACCCTTTTTTAATTAAAAGTGACCAAGGCAGAGACAACCAGAGGTAAATGAAAAGTCACTGCTGCAAGAGACTTCAAACCAGAGTGTGCCAAAGCACAGCTGCAGGCTAAGGGAGCACAGGGAATGTCATTTCAAAGGCATTTTCTTCCTTTTAACACCCAAACATCCCTGCAACAAATCTTCAGACCTCACTGAGAGGCACAGAATTCCTAAATGGAGCCCACTTTGCAATATGATATGCTGTATATTCCTGCTGATAAAATGGATGATGTGCTTTGATTTATTGCTCCATGACCAGAGCTCAGTTAGTGTGAAAGTGGAGAAAACAAGAATCCACCCCCAAATTAATTTCCTATTTAAGCTGAATATGCCATTTTTGATGTTGTTTTCCTCACAGCTGGACTTCTGTAGTCAATATTCAAGGCAAAAACAACAACAAAAAAATCCTGAAGTTCTGATTATGATGAAAAAAAAGTCATGGAAGGCAAAACCTTGTTAAAATAACTAAGTTTTTCAGTGCTTTCATGTCCTTGTGTTTGCAGGCTTTCCTATCGCACCGGTCAGGACACGGCCAATTGTGACACGTGCAGGAACAGTGCATGCATTATCTACAGGTAGGTCCAAAATCCCAACATTCCCACTTTTTCCTGGGGGAAAGCAATGATTTAGTCACTAATGCAGGCTGCTCAGCGATTGCCCCTGACATTCCAATCAACAGAACAAGAAACTGAATTTCACTGAATGAATAAAATCCAGCTCCTGGGTAAGTCTACATTTGTCTAATTTAGTCTAAATTTAGACTAAAAAGTCTAAAGAGATGATGGTGGGCAGCAGAGCTGTGAGATGGGAGGGGTTATGAGTTGGGAGCTTTGGTTTCACATTGCTGCAGGTATTTAGGATTTCCTGACTGACAAGTCAACTTCAAATTCACTTTTATCCACCTCTACACCTTGTTTAGATTGATTTTTACACCAGTAACAACTGAACTTGAGAAGTCATTTGGAGAGAGGGTCTGTATAGCAAAGAGAAGCAGATACAGATCCCACCTCCAGTTTTAGTGTAAAATCTGGGTTAGGTGGGATCTTGGGCAGGAATTGTTCCCTGTGAGGGTGGGCAGGCCCTGGCACAGGGTGCCCAGAGCAGCTGGGGCTGCCCCTGGATCCCTGGCAGTGCCCAAGGCCAGGCTGGACATTGGGGCTGGGAGCAGCCTGGGACAGTGGGAGGTGTCCCAGCCCAGGGGCTGGAATGAGATGAACTTTAAAATTCCTCCCAACCCAAACCATTTTCTGGTATTCTATAAACTGACATTCCTATCCAGGAATTCCAGGCACTGGGCATGATGTGAAGCCATCATGAGGCTGCTGATGTGTTTCACACTGACAGCTTAATTGTCCTCCTCCTTTGGAGCCTCAAAAAAAAAAACCCCAACTGACTGTTTGCAGGCATTGCAGGTGAGATGGAAACAAACGTGCCTCAGGATTTCAGCAGATCAGGCAGGGCAGCACCAATAAAAAAGCACAAGGATGACAATGCCAGTGAAGACAGAAACTCAAATGAAGGTACAGATGTAGGATTTCCCCCTTTGCTCCTCGATTCTCTGCTCAAATCTGCTTTAGGCAGAAGAGCTGGAGCTGTTTATTTAGGAATTTTCACTTCACTGCACAGAAATAAAGGAAAAAAGGGTGGAAACCTCCAGCTCCACCTTACAACCAACCACAGCAGGGTCCTGTGCAGGGGCAGGGACCAACTGATGTCTTTATTCCTCCTTTAAAGCCAAGTTCAGAAGCACAGCAATACCCAAAGGCTCCTGTGCCTCCCTTTTCCTGTGCAATTCCTGGCTCAGGGCAGCCTGCAGCTACAACCAGCCCCTTTCCAGCAGGGAATTATCCTTGTTTCATTAGCTAGGAAAAAATCCAATGAGAAATTTTTGCAAATCTTCCTTTCTGCTCAGTGGATTTCAAGTTCAGAAAGCTTCCAGCTCCCATTTCTGCACTCAAGGCAGATGAAATGACTCCACAGCAGCAGCCTGGGAGAGTTTTCCAGCTGAGAAAGGGTGGAAGGGGCAGGCCCAGCTCCCCATTCCCACCTGAAATGCCTCTGGATATCTGCCTCAAGCCATGTTTGCAGGGGATGTTTGAGCAAAAACCAGCTCAGCTTTGTGCCAGTTTAGGGGAATTTGTGCTGCAGGCAAGAAATCTGAAACCAGAGACACAGGGGAAGCTCCAGAAAAGGGGATTACTGAGACAGGATGAAGCCAGAAGGGATAAAGCAGGAATTCCCTGCTAACACCAGCACTGGGATGTCCTGCAGGAACTTCTGCTCCTCCACAGGGCCCCGACACCTCTGGAAAAAGGGCAGCAGCTCCTGAGTCAGGCTGGGATTAAATCCAGATTCTCCTTGGCCAAGGATTTGCATGGAAAATGCTGCAGGGAGTGAAGTGTGCTGTCTTTAGGGCAAAACAGCTTTTAGGAACAGAAATTAAAGTGTTCCAGGTGCCATCAATCCCTGAGACCTGTCAGAGCAGGAGGTTCTTCTTAGTCTTGAGCTCCTTCTCCCAATTAACAAATGAAGCACTTAAAAAATACATAACCAATGCCCTTATGGGACAAATCGATATTTAAAGAGAAATCCTTCAGTTTGCCATAACTGTCTGGGGGGATTTCTGAAATATAATTCAATTTGGAGCATTGTAACATTAAAAAAAAAAATACGTAGAGCTGTTTCAGATCTTTATTTATAAACAGCATCTTAGAGGAATGATTAAGTCACCCAAGTGCATCCTGCAGTGGCAGGTAGAGCACAGGTGAGGAGGCAGAAATCCATGGAGATACATTCTTCCCCCTCCAGATGAATTTCCAGAGTATTGATATAATGTAGCACAAAAGCCAGAGACACTGGAGAAAGAAAAAACAAAAAAAACCCCAAAAAACCCTGCTGTGCTTTAAAGGGATTTTAGCATCCAAAATATCAATACTGTCAGTAAAAATTCCAACAATAGCCTTTTGGGAATTCTGCATATTAAATTTAATTTTTTTTGTTAAGGTTACAAATCTATTTCATATTATTTTCTCTTTATGTTAAGAAGAATATAATTTTCTTAGTACAAAAAAAAACCCAAAGAAAACCTGGTTACTTTCTCATTTTTTAAAATAAATAGGAAACTGATAGAATATTAAACAGTATCACAAAAATAAAATAGCAAAACTTGAAGCTGCTTTGAAAATCAGGAGGAAAAGAAAGACATCCCCATTTGGGTACTCCATTTTCCTCAAAATTCTGCTTACTTCTCCAGTAAGTTTTTCAACTCCAGACCCAGGAATCACTGACACCTTTTCCCACTGCACCAGAGCAGCCACAGCCTTAAAACTGTCACTAAAAAAAATCTCCTTTATAACCATTTCCAGGCAGAACTTAAAACAGTAGCCAAAAATGGGATTAAATTGTAAAAAAAACCTGACCATTTTATCATTTTCTCCATCAGTTTCAAGACTCATGAGGTCACAGAACACTTCCAAAATCATCTGCTGTGATGTGATGTTAATCCTGGAGCAGGAGAAGATGCTCCTTAATGTTTTGGTGCATTATTCTCAGGCCTTTGGCAGGAATTATTTCTGGGAAGGAGCATCTTGTAGAATTCCTGCTGCACTTCCCTTTAAGCAGAAAGCTCAGGAATTTTTAACAGCTTTTACAAGGAAATGTTAATTTTGGGAAGGAAACTTTTAGGAGCTGAAATCCCAATTTCTGCCTAGGAAAGAAAACAAATCAACACTCCACTACTGTAGTTCTGTGGGGGGAAAAAAAATTACTCAAAGCTGTCTCAACTAATTATCAGGCTACTTTTGATCCTTTAAAATTTTGATTTATGTGGCTGTGTTTTTATTTTATATTAATTTAAGGTGGCCTCTCAGTATCCAGCAGAAAATGTATTATTAGAATCTATAAAATGCAATTCAGTGCAACAGCTGCAGGTGAAGCAGGTTAAAATACAGGGCTCAAACTTCACCAGGCAGCACAGAGCCCACATGGAGGCAGTTCCTTTTTAAAGGTTAAATATTTAAATCTTAATTATTCAAATTAATAACTTGTGGCAATAAAAAGTGAACATAAGGCATCAATCCCTAGGATGGCAACACTCTGAGCAAATCAGGTGGTTAAATGCTGAGAATAGCAATTTTCATCACCTTTTTATTTCTTACCCACATTAATTAATTTACATTTTCTCATCTTATCTCTGGACTGTAAGATGCTTATTGGAAACTAATGGATCTCAAAGGCTCCTTAATGCTGGCAGTGCTTTGGATCCCAGGCTGAGGTGATTTTTGGGCTGAAGCAGGGAATTCAGCAGAGATTGCTGGGAAGTGCATTAAGCTCATTTTCGAGTGATTAGTGCTTATCTGGGTCCCCTTTTTCCAGGCTGTGGCAGGCACTAATGCCATGTCATCCAATTAACGTGGCCCACAAGGAGCCAGCAAGGAATTCTCTCATTCTCTCATTCTCCTGCCTCACCTCCCTGCTTAATGCCCAGCTTTCAGCTGCCCTGGGAGTGCCTGCAGGATTTGGGGATGAAAAAGGGAAATTCAGGTGTCACTGAGCTGGAGGGGAAGGAGAAAGGATTTCCCTGGAGGCAGAAAGAGGGAAAACTGCCCGGAGGCTGTGCAGGCTCCAGTCTTGGAGGTGTCAGGAGACAAGGGAAGGACATGGAGCTGCTGGAATGAGTCCAGAGCAGGCACCAGGAGGATCAGAGGGCTGGAGCAGCTCTGCCCTGGGGAAAGCTTGGGAGAGTTGGAATTGTTCAGCCTGGAAAACTGAAGCTTTGGGGTGACCTCAGTGTCCCTTCTGTGCCTCAAGGAGCTGCAACACAGATGGAGAGAGACTACAAGGGCTGGAGGGACAGGAGCCAGGGAATGGCTTCCCAGTGCCAGAGGGCAGGGCTGGATGGGATCTTGGGCAGGAATTGTTCCCTGGGAGGGTGGGCAGGCCCTGGCACAGGGTGCCCAGAGCAGCTGGGGCTGCCCCTGGATCCCTGGCAGTGCCCAAGGCCAGGCTGGACACTGGGGCTGGGAGCAGCCTGGGACAGTGGGAGGTGTCCCTGCCATGGCAGGGGGGGCACTGGGTGGGCTTTAAGGTCCCTTCCAACCGAAACCATTCCATAATTCCACTATTTTCTGATAAATCCCTCAGCAACTCCATCCTGAACCCAGATTTCTCTGATTCAGCAGTTCTCCAGAAACCAAGGGATCAGGAGCATCTAAAACTTTAGAATGACTCATGACAACAACGTGTGACTGTGCTAGAAAATAAGAAAACTCATCCATATCTCAGAGCTTGTTGCTCCCTCCCCTCCCACAGTCCATATGTTTAATCCCAATGGTTCTCATGCCTCAAATTCTGCTCTCAATCCCTCACACAGCAACTAAATTAGAAAAGGTTCACTGCTGCAAAAAATAAACTCATTAACATATATTGTCAAAAACAGAAAACCAAACCCAGAAAATTCATCCCAGCAATCCCTCAGAGCCTCTAAAGGGGCTCCAGGAGAGCTGGAGAGGGATTTGGGACAAGGTGTGGCATGAGAGGACACAGGGAATGGCTTCCCACTGCCAGAGGGTTGGGATGGGTGGGATATTGGGAAAAAGTCTTCCCTGGGAGGGTGGTGTCAAAATAAAATTGTCCAAGGCTGTTCTTTGATTTTATTTGGCCAAATTCCCCTGGGCAGGAGATCAGCGCAAACACTGATACACTGGCAACTGCCCTAAAATGGGAAGTTCTGGCTCCAAACCTTCTAAGTCTATAAAGATTTTTGTGAGAAAACACAGAAATATTTATCACAGATAGAATTTAGTGCTGGAGTTGTTGATAAAAACAGCCCCTCCGCTTGGAGGGAGAATTTGATACAGGCATTAAACATGGAAAAACTCTGACTCAGTATTTCAAAATTAACAAAATTGTCAGGAAGTGAAGCTTTAGGATGTCCTGACCAGGTGTGGCAGGCCAAGGTTTGTGCTATTAAATAACATTTAGATTTGTCTCTTGTTTCTGTAGGGCTTGTTCAGAACTGCCAGGCTATTGAAAAATATCATTCTATTATCTAAGAAAAAAATGCTTCCGAAGCAAATAGTTCCCATCTCTGTCTGTAATGCCAAGAGAACAGGAGAGTCCTGGATAATTAAGTTAATGGAGTTATTATGGGCAGGCTTAGGGGACAAAATGCAAGTTTGAAAGTGAAAAGAGGCACCTGGCAGGGAGGATATTTCAGGAAAAGGTCATTTGGAGAGAGGACACCCAGAGATGCTGAGGGGACAGAAATAGCACTGAGCAAAACAGGATTGGCAGAGCTGTGACAGGTGACAGCATCAAGCTCAGGAATGCAGCTCAGTAGCAAAAATATCAAGAAGTCCTGCAAATATGGAATAGTTGCTGAATTTAATCCCTGCAAGTGGCCAAGGCCAGCTTGGACAGGGCTTGGAGCAGCCTGGGACAGGGGAAGGTGTCCCTGCCCATGGCAGGGGCGTGGAATTGGATGATCCTGAAGGTCCTTTCAATCCAAACCTTTCTGGGAATCTCTGATTGATGATGATTGATAGTATTTAACAAGACTGATAAAAAAATTAAAGAGTAAAACTAAAGTCAGCTATAGAAAAATATGTGAAGAATTTAAAAAAACCCCAAATCCAGAAGGTTTTTTTCTTATTTCTGCAGCACAAACAGGTATAAATTAAAGCCTAAGTTTGCAATCAAATAATTTGCCTGATGGAGCAATTCCATTAAAACACCTCCAGAGCTGGATAAATTGATGCTGATAGACACCAATCAATTATTCTGCAAAATTCACAGTTCTCAGTGCTGAAATAACACAAATGTTTTTCCTTCGGCCTCTTTATACCCTTCAGAAGCAAAATATTTCCCTTGGATGTAAAGAGCTGGAAGCTGATCTGTGCTGCAGCAGCAAAAGGCAATAACAGGAGGCTTGTCAGATGGACCAGAAATAAGATGCTTTTTTTCTCTTGAAGTCTATCTTTAATAGAAATTGATTATGTAAAAAATTATTCTGTTCAGCATGGGGTTTTTTTACAGTATTTTCTTTTCTTTACAGCAATTTCCAGCAGCTCTTAAGAGCCTCCCTGCAAGAATAACATTTGAAAGAAGTAAAAATGAACTCCGGCAATGCCAGAGCTGAAAGGCCTTTTTTTTTCCCCCAAAAAAACCCTTTATACTGAGAATAAAAAACAGATATAACACATGCTAAATGGTGCTCTTTAACTGAGATTTGGTGAGCTCCTAGAGAAGCACCTCCCTCATTCCAAGATTTTCTGTCTCACTGAGAGAATCCCCATGCTGGGACATTCCCAATGAGCTGATACCCACATCTCACCACAAAATTCATGCTGAACTTCTCTAACCAACCATTTTTTGTCAGCTAAATTGCACACAGAACGTGTTATCAGTGAAGACAACATTGTTTTTCCACTAACAAGGAGGGATATTAATCAGGAGGCTTGGAATGTGCTCCTGCACCAATACAGCTGCCTCCTGAAAATTCACCATTCTACACTTCTAGCACTGAGCTGAACTTTTTAAAATTATCTTCTTTGATTTGGAATGGCTTTTTATTCATTAAAAACACAGCAATGGGTAAAATATGTATTTTATATTTGAACTCTTACCTAAGTTATTTCTCATCTCTGCTATTTCAAGTTTATCAGAATCACTGAAATGCTGGAACTTTTGCTAAGAATGGATTTAATTAAACCAAACACCTCATACCTCTCCAGCACCCCTTTCTGGGGCTTCACCAGAGTCCCTGTAGTTAGAATCATCAGCTCTTAAAAAGAAACAAAGCACAAAATTATCTTTATCCTTCTCTCAGAATCTGTGATTCATAAGAGGCAAATAAACCTCACTGAAATCAGCAGTAGATGACATTCTGTGCTCAATTTACAACAGCTCTTACATTGAAGGCCACCAGAATTTCCCCTTGGAAATCTTGGAGGTCTTTTCCAACCTCAGTGATTCTGCTTGGAGAATTTCCTGTGCAATGGCTGCAGGTGTTCTGTGCTGCATCCCTGCGCTCCTCAAGCCAGACAAGGCTTCAACTGAAGTTTAAAATGGAAAAAAATTTGCCCTATTTGATTGGGAAAAGGGACTTCACCTTTAAAACTTCAGTTTAAAATGGGAAGTTTAAAATGGTCTCTTTCTGGATGAGACCTGGGGAATCAGATCTCACTTCTCTAGTGGTTCACTCCAAACAAGCAATGGCAGAAATAACTCAGAAAAAAGATTCAGTACTAATTAAAAGTGACCTCAAGCCCAGGAATGATAATTTCCTTTTCAGGTAATGATGAAAGCAGCCAGTGCAAAGCCCAAGACAACTCAGCGGTGAAGGGGGACAGGGAAGAGATACATTAACCCAAGAGTCTGAATTGCCAACATTTCACCCTTTTAAATTCATCTTCTGATATCCAGAGGCCCCACTGCGCTGGGGTTGGACCAGATGACCTTCAGAGGCCCCTTCCAACCCCAAATCTTCTACACGAGACAGGACCAGCCTCAGTGCAGCACCCGGCCAGAGGCTGCTCTGCTGCACAAACCCAACCAGCAGCACCAAGTTCCAGGCTATTTCTGAGGGGCCAAAATTCACTTTCCACCATCAGCCAAGGTTTTTGCTCCATTTTATGCTGAGGTTCCTTTGGTTTATAAGGAAATGCTCTGCAGCACAATGCTCAAGTAAGGGCTGTAATTTCATCCCTGTGATGGTTTTTAATTGCTGTGAGGGCTCTGTAGCCGACACAGTGTTTGGAATTCAGGACAGGCACTTCACAGCTTCAGTCTGTTCTCTGAATGCAAGGCTGCACTATGAAAGAAAATTGCTTTTTATTTTATCTAGTTATTCCACACTTGCATACGAGTCTGTACATAGGACAGGAAGTTGGTGAAATTATTCTGTCCCACGGTAAAATTGGCAAGGAACAGCTCAGGTAAAGAAATTGCTGAGACCCTCATTGTTTTTGGCCAACCCCTCAGCTTTTCCCAAAGTGCGAGGATGCAGGTGCCTGGCTGCCACCCTGACTTCCCAGAAGGGAGAATTGAGCCTGGAAGCCCCCAGAAATAATTTCTCTACCAGAAAAATGCTGTATTTCTGGTTTTCAGTCACTTTACAGCACCACCACCAATCCCCAAGACCCTCCTAAGCAGCAGGGAAAAGCTGAACAATCCCACTCCCATTTCTCTTCTGTAATATTTCCTCTTTTTGAATTTCTCCTTTCCATTTTGGTGCAAGAAGTGCTTTTTATTTGACTTTCACAAATGAAGCATTCAGATGTTGGGTTAATTAATTTTTTTTTTATCATCCTAATTAACAAGTGCTTTTTTTTTCTTCCCATTTCTAGCGTGGAATTGGATTTTAAACAGCAAGAAGATAAACTACAGCCAGTTTTGAGAAAACTTCATCCTATTGAGGAAACTCAGGTTGCACCTTTGCCTTATTCTCAGGAGAGCTACTCCTCTACTCCCAAGCAAAAATCCAAAACTGAGTCAAAAAAGCATGGAAGATGGAAACTCTGGTTCCTTTAACCCAAGTCCATCATGTGTGGAGTTCAAGGCCTTCTTTGACAAATACTTGGAGCTCTGTCCATCATCTCTGACGGGATCTTGGTGGAAGGAGGAGCGTTCCCAGCCCACGGCAGCGTCCAGCTCTCACCGCGCGTACCAAAAACGCCTTCGCACCTACGGACTCGTGCCCAGGAGGAGCCAGGGCTCGGGGAACACCCTGCCCGCTTCTACTCGCGGCGTGCCAATGTGGGATGTAAAACCTGAAGGGAAATCTGGACAAAGATGGGAAGTAAAACTGTTCCCCTCCCCTCTGGGATGCGAAAGCGTGGCCGACCTGGTCAGGCGTAGGGCGCCGTGCTGCTCCCGTAGGAACGGCCCGAGCCTTTTGGGGGTCTGGGGTGTTGTCCTTGGGCAACAAATAACAAGCGAGCCTTATGTTTGCAGTGGCGTTCAGTTTGACAGCTCCATGTTGATGGGGGAGTGCAGTTTTCAGCACAGAATTCCTGGACAAAGCACAATTTTTCCCGCAGCCCCGAAGCCGCGCCCATCTCCGAGACATGACTGTGGTGTGTTCTCTGCCTTCATGCGATGTAGACTCCGACCAAGCGCTCACCTTTCGCCATCATCTCTGGTTTAGCTGTGTCCTCACCACCCCAAGAACCACTTCGCTGCTCAGCCCCAGCTGGGGGGGAGCCAGAAACCTCCCAAAAATCAGGCCCAGCCTTTAATTTAAGCACCTCCAGCTCATGAGGGTCCAGACCACGGGACGACCTCTCAGCATCACCTTTGGTACCCGAAAGGTCTCAACCCCACAGGAACAAAACCCGACCCCAAAACAGACCGAGCCCAATCCTAATTGCTGGCGTTTGCCATGGGTTAGTGTTGTTTGTAAGTCTTTGGAAAACCTCTCCACTACTGCAGGAGAGTTTGGGGCTGCAGCACTGCTTGGAAGGAGCTGGAATTTGAAATGCTATTTATTTATTAATTTATTAGGCCGCTCAGATGGGTTTCCCAACTAATTAAAATTTGTATCTCGACCTATTAATTGTACTCAGTAATTGAAACACTTAGGGGAGAGATGGGAATCAGATTTTTCCTAATTTGGTTTGGTTTTTTTCTAAAATGGCATTGAAAATTTTGCTCTGACTTATAAACTGCAACATTTTCCTTTAAGTACTTGCTATTGTCATTAAACCTGCATCTAAAATGACCATTGGTGGAAAAATTCCTCATGCTAGAAGTGACCAGGGAATGGGAATCTTGGCTTTTGTTTTGGTTTGGGATTTTTTCCTAAGGATTTCAGATAATGTGAGTGTCGTGTGACAAATCTGGTTTGAAATTGCATCCCCTGCAGCAGCAGGAAGGTACAAATTCTTCAACCTTTAGGTGCAAGAACCATGATCGTTAACTTGCACATACTAAAAATTTGGGAAGTGTTTTCCTTTACACTGTTTCTCCTCTTAGCTCAGCATCCAATTTATTCATGAGAGGAAACTGGAGGAAAAGAACTTGGTTTTTTTTTCCTCCAAAAGAGCAAGAAAAGCAAGTTAAAATGGGAAATGCAGAAGATGCCTACGGCCAGCTCAATTTTTGCAGTGAAGCTTCAAGAGGGCTACGAGCTCTTGCACAGAAGCAAATCCTGAAATCCTTTGGAGGAAGTTGAGGGATTAGGAAGGGGATCCTGTACACCAGGAAGGAAGTGCCATTGTTTCATGTGGAAAAAAACCCCATGTTTCACATATTTTATATTGTTTTTAGCTAATATATAGAACTGTATACAGGACAGCCCACACAATATGGTTTAGAAACCCAAATATTTTCAAACAAAAAAATGCTTTTTTTTTTTTTAAGCAGAAAGCAATCTCAAATATGGGCAGAACGAGGAAATTATTAAAATAATAATGCAGCATTCATTATTAAAATAATGTTAATAACTAACACACTCCTCCATGCTAACAGGTCTAGTGTTTGGGGTTTTTTTGAAAGAAATTAAGCCAAGCATCTCTCCATGGCAATCAGTTCCCAGACCCTCAGTGCCACCCTAAGAAGCTGTTTGTGTGTGCAGGGAGCCTGCCACAAACCCCACCTGCCTGTGGTTACCAACTCGGGCAGAGCTCCTGGAATCACGGGAAAAGAGGGAGGAAACTCACACTGGAGAAACAAAGAGCTCAAAGGGAAAGTTCTCACGGCGTGTTCTGTACATGTCCAGGCTATTTTCTTAAGAAGTTGCAAATTTTTAATTTTTTACATTTTTTTAAACCTGGGGAAAGCTGACATTTAACATAGAGTCTCTTGCTTCCAACCGACATCTCGTGTTCTCTGGTACCCTCCGATGTACTTTGTAATAAAATGTTTTTGCAAGTGTGTAAAATGTATCATAATTGTATTGCCTTTAGAATCACTCAGGCTCAGGTTAGATAGACACCAAGAGAAAAACAAAAAAAACCCCTAATTCTTTAGAGCTTTTAGTGTAGAAGATCTTGGAGGTTCTAACAAGGAAAATGCGTTTTTATTTTCAGTGTGGCTTTGCCGGATTCACTGGCAGTCGCCCGCACTTCATACACTGATTTTCTACCTGCACTCCTCCCATCTCCTGCTATCAAAATAATTTTTAGCCAATAAATATTGCAGTGATTTTATATTCCTCGCTCCTTGCTGAGTCCTTAGAATTTCCACCCAGCAACAGTTGCATTCTTTGGTTTAGAACTCTGAAGAAAACACTATTCCTGTGAGTAGCACTTGGTTTCTTAAAGACTAAAAACAAACAAAAAAAATCACTGTAAAAATACTTTAACATACCAGGATAAACTGAAAAAAAAATGATTAAAACTGGAAAATTCTACCATGGGTACAAAGTGTTTGCTTTTTCTTGCCACCATCCATGCCTTTAGTTCCTCTCAATGTTTTAAAAGGTGAAATCCCTTTTTCCAATCAAATGGGGCAATTTTTCATGAACTTCCCAACTGAATCAGCTGTTAGATGACCCCAGTTCTTCAGGACCTGAGTATTGCCACATATTATATATTGCTGCTGGAATTGAACTGGAACTGAACCCGACTGCCCTAAAAATCCAACTGCACCGACACCATTTTGTCTGGGAGAATGAAAAGGGACTGCATGAAGGTTTTTAATATTCCAGAAAATCCATCTGTGGTTCATTAAAATAACTGGAGTGCTACAAATGTGTCCATTCGTTTAGGTGAGTGCAGCTTGTTCCCATAAATGTTGGTAGGGAATGCAACAGGGATGCAGCATTAGTGATGGAATAAAATCATGGCCACCATCCAAATACCACTCCAGTTTCTGTGAAATTAGCTTGCAATATGTAATTTCAAAATTTTTTTCAAAGAGAAGAAAACATGTGACTCAATAAAGCAAAGTATTTTGACATGGAAGAAGTCTGGTGAAGAAAACTACGTTTTCTCCCCAACAGTTTGGAATCCACAAAGCCTGACCTGGGCAGATTTTAAGATAATTTACATCCAGATGCAACTCCTGAATGACTGCAGCCCCAGAAGTCTCCTGTGACCATCAGTAACTCTTATTTCAGAGTTGCACTGGTATTTTACAGCCTTCTGGAGAGGCCTCCAGCCGGGAAGTGCCAAGAGATGGACAATCCACCACAGCCTTTGATTGACTGATTGATTGACTGATTGATTATCCAGAATTCTCCCATCAGTGGCACTCTCTGCTCCGCTTGACCCTTGTCACTCTCCTTGTGTCAGGTGCCACCTGCACCTCAATCTGCTTCCAGGATCCTCAGACAGATCCCACAAACCCCTTTTCCTCCTTCTGACAGCTCCTGCACCGTTTCTGTTCCGCTTTCACCTCATCCTTGTCCCAAAGCACAGCAGGGAAAGCAGCAACGCAGGGCACATTCCACTCCCTCTGCAACACCACCAAGTCCTGTTCTGCCCACTGCTTCCTGCACACCCCCATGACCCCAGGAGCCCTTTTTCCCTGGTCACAGCACTGACTTTGTTCCTCATACACCCTTAGATCTTTTCCAGAGCCACTCTCCCTAAGGACACACTCTTGGAAGTTGAAATCCCAGGACCATGGAATGGTTTGGGTCGGAAGGGACCTTACAGACCATCTCATTCCAACCCTTGCCATGGGCAGGGAATCCTCCCCTAGGCCAGGAGATTTCCTTCCAGAAATTAAAGAGCTTGGTTTCCTTGGCTTTGGAACGAGGCACATCCCAAGCTGCTGACAGGAGGCAAAGGAGCAGCCATGGATCATTTTGGAGCTGCCACCAAGGCTGCTCTGTCCTGATTTACTGAGGAGGCCCAGATGCTGCCTCACGTGGAACCCAACGTTGTTCAAAAGCCACCAGGCAAGGAAAGAGATGCTTTAAAACCTTGCAAAGACTCAAGGAAGTTTGCTCAATTTACTTTTTCTCCAGGCAACGTGTTCTTCAGTAAGGAAGATTTTGTGGGGTTTTTTTCCAGGTGACTTCTCACTGTGCCAGGAGCAAAATTAACCTAAACCAGGCAGTTTGGAGCAGCAGGACACAGCTCAGCACCCTCAGGCTGCATCCTGTACTTGCCTCCACTAAGAATAGAAGCATTATATAAAATAAATAGAAATAATAACAATAGAATGTTCTACTCAGCAAATGGATCAAGTAAAAATCACCAGTGAGACTTCCAGAGTGAAAACCAGTCCAAACCAATGAGGATTAAAAACTCTCTCGCTACCAAAATTATGGTCAAATCAGATTTTAAACTAATTACTGTTACTTAATTTTATTTAATAATATCTAATTCTTCTCCTTGCAACTGGTCTCTTAATTCAAGGTAATTCTCTTTTGAACACAGAGGACAAAACTTGCTTTTATCAAGGAACTCACATTTAAGGAAGAAAAAATGAAAACCAAATGTTCAAAGCCAAAGGGGACTACTGGAGAATCTTTCCAGTTCAAGGCTGTAGAAAAGGCACATCCTGTAATTAAAACTTTTCACTTGAGCATAAATCCTTGACATTCCTCCACTGCTCATAAACTGCATTAAGCAACATCAGGTTTTGGATGGAGATATTGTCACTAAGTATTTTTCCAAGGAGAAAACATGCCAGCTTTAGGACACCAATACAGTTATATTTATAGAATAAAAAAATGGTTATGCCCTGTATTTTACTTCTACTAAAGAAGTTATCAGTACTTGAACTGTGACTCTGCAAGATATTTCAAATTCCCTCCAGTCATCCTGGATGGTTAATTCTCTACTACAGGTGAAACTAAAAAAAAAAAAAGTCACTGTATCATTTCAACCCAAATCTGATCCAAGAGAGGTCAGGTTGTGCTTCCTAATTATTATAATTATTATTATGCATTTTACTCCTCCTACTTTACTGACACCACCAAATGAGTTGTTGCTGGTTATTTAACAGGGGAATCTTTTCAGCACTGTAAGGTGGGAGTAAGTACTCATTAAAAACCCCCTGAAATCTCAGAGTTCATTAGCTGATTACAGAGGCAGTGCACGGAGGGGTTCCAGGCTGTGCTCATGAGCACGATGGAGATCTTTAACACCCTGGTGATGAGTTCAAACACACACACACACACACAAGTTTTCAAATCTGCTCTGCTAACTGCAAAAGGCATAATTAACATTTTTAAATATCACCTGAATCACGTTCATCAAAACAGTAATTAACTCCCATTCAGCCTGAAACTGAGGAAGTTAAAATAACACACAAGTCTTTCGACTTCCTTGCACTGCTACTGCATCCCAGCACTGGAATATTCTGTAGGAATGATCTGCTTGGAACCATTTCCCCAGAGAGGCTGTGGATTCCCAACCCTGGAAGTGTTCAAGGCCAGCTTGGACAGGGCTTGGAGCACCCTGGGACAGTGGAAGGTGTCTCTGCTCACAGCAGGGGTAGAACAGGATGAGCCTTAAGGTCCTTCCAACCCAAACCAGTGTGGGATTCTGTGATTTCTTGCTCCAGCCATCATCCCCCTTCCTTACAACAAAATCCCAAGTGATACAAGTAGATGACCAAAACCAAGCCACTGGATGATGCACCAAAGACAAAATGAAACTGCAGCACATTTGCCAACACAAGCACCCCCAAACACCAAGGACATGGGCAGCAGGAGGTAAGGAAGGACACAGAGCCCTTTAAAAAGCCAAATACCACTGTCTGTGTGCAGTTACAGGGGGAATTTAAATTGGGAAGGAAAGAGGAGATAAAAAAACCCAAATTGCTGATGGACTCATCTCTCTGACTAACAGTTAACCCCTCTGTAAGAGACATCAGTGCACTGAGCCAAACTGACCCAAACTGATGCAGACCTGAGGGAAAAGTGCTCAGACACAGCACAAACCTGACCCACTTTGACCAGTTTCCTGGAGAGATCAGCTGCCAGATGCAGGCAGCTAAGAAAGAACACAAGGGAAAGGCAAACCACAGAGAGACTCCCAAAAGCACACTCAGATCAATCCCCATCTCAGATATCAACAGGCCTCACTGTGTTTTTCATTCTTTAGACCAATATGAATTAATTAACAGTTGAAAAATTCAAGTGTCAGGCTTCCAAATCACAGTGTTAAGTCAGCAAGGTTGCTTGCATCAGTCTTTCCTCTAAACAGAATCATTCTGGGCTCTGTTCTTCAATCATTTGAACATTTACCTCGATTATCTCAGTTAAAGTCAAAAAGACAAGTAAATGCTTGTAATGCAGTAACAAACAGCCCAGTCCCTCATTTCCACATTTCTCAGCTAGCTAATTACCAATCCTACATAATTTTGCTGCACACAGATATCAATCCTGGCTAATCACCTGCTCACAGATATTTTTCAAGCACATTTTTTTTTTCTCCTCTCCCCTTGTGTCAACCACAGTAAAATTACCAGGCAGTGCCTTCCAGTTTCCTGAGCACACAGAGAGTGAATGAGAGGAGGTTTTGATTGCTTTGGGTCACCTGGGATTGCAATCCTATTACAGCCAGGTTCAGGCAGATGGGGCAGAGGTGTTTGAGTCTCCACCAGGAGACACTTACAATGAGCTCTGAGTCCCGTCCCATGGAAATCACTGTTCTGTTCACCGTCCTCAGCAGGTTCTCCATGATGATCTGGACATGTCTCTGTGTGGGGCCCTGAGGATAAGGAATAAATCACTGGTAACTACAAACAACAGAATGATTTGTGTTGCACTTCAAGCCACCAGTCTGGTGAAAATGAAATAAAACATCGATTGCTGCTGATCAAAAGCAGCAAATGCATCTCCCACTTTAACAAAGAGTTTTTTGATAATACATGTTACTGATAAATTAAAGTGTGCTGTTACAACACCAAAGCCAAGTCCCTGAAAATGCAGCCTGTGACATTTAGTTACCCATTCATTTTCTTCCCCCAAGTTATTTTTCCAACATCAAACCCCCACAGGCATTACCAGAGCGAGGGGGCTGTTCTGAAACAGCTCAATTAAAAGGAAGAAAAAAGCAAAGCAGAAGTTTCATCAAGAAACTGCCAATTCCAGTCAGTTGTTTCAAGTCAGTATTAGAAGCCATCTACCACTACTTTTGAAAGTTTTTAACTCTTTCATTTAACTTTTGAAAGAGTTAAAATGTAATATTTATTCCAAGCAGCTTCAAAGGACAAGTCCAGAAACCTCACGCAGAACGATGGGCAAAAAATGAAACCAAAAGCACAACAGGGAGAAAGAAACAGGTGAGCTTTGCTCCCATCTTTTACTTTAGATGAAAAATGGATTTGCATATCTGAAGAACAATCCACCACCAGCATAAACTCACCCAGGAGCTGGTCCTGCTGCCAGGAGCAGCCTGGGAGAGGGTGGAGCTGCAGGTGAGCTCCTGCCACAGACAGAAAAGCAGCCAACAAAGAGTGACAGGAAGTACCCAAGCTGCCAGAACCCAACTCCTCCTGTAAAACAACCCCCTCTCTGAAGCAGCCACACAGAGTTGCTTCCAAAAGAGAATCTAAATCAGAGCAAAACCCAAAAAACCACAATTAAATCAGATGCCAGATCAGATGTGAGTGGCTGACCCCGAGGTCCTTTCCAACTGAATTAGTGTGTGACTCTACACTGGTCTGAAGGCTCAGGCAGCAGCAGCAGCCCAAATTTTAGGAGAGCATCAAATCACTGCAGCTCTCTGGCAAAGCACCAATATTTGTACATTTGTTGAGGTCAAGAGAAAACAAAAAAAGAGACTATTAGGCCAAAAACAAAAGGGATATTACACATGCTGCACGTCTGGGAACCATGTCAGCAACAATTCAACTCAAATGCACATTTCCCAAAATGCTCATGGGAGAAAAAAAAAAAAAAACACAACACCAAAATAAAAGATTTTCCACCTGGAAGAGGCCAGGAAGAATAATGATGAAGGTTTAACTCCTAAGGATATTTATTTATTCACTCTCTAACCAGGAAAGCTGCACTGGGTGTGCCTCACAAACAAGAAGCACTGTGCTGGACGTGATGCATGAGATGCCACACAACACATCCTCATCACTGAAAAACTAAAAGAGGTAGAAGAGACTGATTAGGAAGTTATATTAAAAAAATAAATAAATTCTAAGGCTTCAGGAGTGACCTGTTTAATTCACTTTACTGAAACAATTTCTGTGAAGTGTTACTCATCACAGAGCCACCCCACACTCACCACGTCCTTCTTGTAGAGCACTTCCAGGATGTTACTCAGCAGCTGGCAGCAAGCCTCCAGATCTTCTTGTCTCTCCAAGTGATACTTGAGCTGGTCTGTCATTGTTGGCAGCAAGATTTCCCTGCAGTCTGCACACAAAACACGAGGTTACAAACACAGCTTTCAGGGCCTTGGGGCTGATGTGCTTCAGTGCTTACATAAGACACACACAAAAAAAAAATCAGGGAAGAGAAATGAACTTCCAGCTTTTCAACCAAAACCTCACCTCACCTCAAAAACTTCTGTCTCTGAACTACTCCAACCTTTGAACATTTGCCCCTATTGAAAAAAAAAATATTTATCTCCTTCCTTGCTCAAGTATTCAGCCTGTTCCTACATGGAGGGAAGAACCAGGTCAAAATAAATTCCTAATTATCCATATAAATGTCAGCCCAGTGAATAGCCTGGTTCAGCAGATTTGCCCCAGAGATGCTCTGTGATCACAGCCTTGTGCCTCTGCATTTGTGCAACTTCAGGAAATGTTGCTCCCCAAATTTTGGGCTAACATGGAACATAAAAAGCAGATTAAGTAAAGCCCCACAGGGCACAAGGGTCCTGTAATGTGAACTGCCCCCACGTGCTGGGGAGGGGAAGAACCCCAATGCTCAGCTGCTGAGCTCTCCAGGAAAGGCACAGAACTTGTCTTTGCAAAGCCTGCCAGGTGAAATCAGTCTTTAATAAATTAAAAGGCCCCTAATTAGAGCTCTGAGGATGTTTCATGGCCCTGCTAAGGCCTGCTGGTAGGGAGGGGGCAAAGATCAATTGAATACCTGAGTCACTGTCTGGAGCTGCTCTGATCAATGGGGGAGGCAGCCAAACTGCATTTCTGAGAGAGTGAAAACCAATTGCTTCATCCCAATGCTGGGTTTGGAATTACACAGGTAATTACTCACAGCTCCTCAGCACCCACCTGGGAGCACCTGGGGCTGCTGATAAACATGGGGGGGAACAGAATGGGCTGGGCACTCGACAGAATCATCCCAGGGGTGATGAGGAGCTGAGGGAGCTGGAAAGGGGCTCAGCCTGGAGAAAAGGAGGCTCAGGGGGGACCTTGTGGCTCTGCACAGCTCCCTGACAGGAGAGACTATCAAGTGAAGGACACAGGGAATGGCTTTAAGCTGGAAGTGGGGAGGTTTAGATGGGATATTGGGCAGGAATTGTTCCCTGGGAGGGTGGGCAGGCCCTGGCACAGGGTGCCCAGAGCAGCTGGGGCTGCCCCTGGATCCCTGGCAGTGCCCAAGGCCAGGCTGGACATTGGGGCTGGGAGCAGCCTGGGACAGTGGGAGGTGTCCCTGCCATGGCAGGGGTGGGATGAGCTTTCAGACCCCTTCCAACCCAAACCATTCAATGACTCTGTGACATTTAAATCAATTCAGTGCTGTGGTGACATCCTCCACAAGGAGATGAGCTCCTCAGTGCACCTTTGCCATGAACTATTTTGGAAAACACTGAGCTGATCAACTGGGTGCTGATTACCTGGAAGTGCTGAGGAGGAAAGGAGAACCCTCATCACCCTGCCTGCCACCAACACCTCCCAGCCCTGATCACCAGGGAACCCTGGTGGTCCAGAACATTGGTTCCTGCTCCCAATCTGATCTGATCTGATGCACAATGATCACAGACAGTGATAATTCCACATCTGTTCTAGAGCAAAGTCCAGCCCATGGTGATTTAATGCCACAGACAGTCCAATATTCACCTGTATCAGAGGATGCTCAGCAGGAATTACCCATCAGCAGCACCCAAGGAAATTCTTCAAAGAACAGGCACAGGAACTCTGCTGAAGGTGAATTCTCACCATAAATTTGTGTCAGTAAAACATTTTGTTTGTTGGGACACTGACAAATCAGTTTATTTTATGGTTCATTTCGTCCACGTGGCCAAGAAAGTTTTCACTACAGAGCTCATGAGCTGAACAATAAGAACTCTTATAAATGCTGGATGTTGTCTACTAATATTCAATAGAATCAGATTCCTCATGGAAAAATCCCTGGATTTTCTCTTTCAGACCACAGCAGCTCCACAGCTCACTTGGCAATCAGCTGGAAGTCATTTGGAAAACAAAGCAACAGTGAATCCAAACTCCACAGGAGAACACAAATCAGACAAATCCCTGCTCACACAAACCAAAACCTTGATGTTTGCAGGGATAGGACACTTCCTTTACATCCCAACCATGAGCACTGAAAATATGCACTAAATTAAACTGCTCCACAACTCAGGAAAAAATTATATTTATGCCTTTTTAATTTTTAAGTGGTGGAGTGAGAAAAAAAAAATATATAACATTATGTATGTTATGTAACTGTATTGAGGTAGAGATAAATGTTATTTATTTAGATGGGCATTTACTTCTACATGGAACCATTATTTATCTAATTGCTATGTATTCATATTTATGTTGTCCTTATAAATATGAATACAATCAATTTTAAAACTATATTTTACATCTTTTTTTTTTTAAGATACACAAACCCCACCAGCAGAGTCCATTCTGATCCAAGGTCCCAAACTCTCCAGATTTCACACGGAATCATTCATCACTCAACAATATCACTAAAGCAAAATGTTTTAAAAAACTGCTTCACACACCCATTCCTCTCACCCCAAATCCTTCAAGCTTCACAAAGTCACGTATTTTGAATTTTAATTCCTCTGGAGATGCAAATAAATCTTCCTTGACCTCTCAAAGCACAGAATTAGAGCCTTTTTCTCCACTAGAAATGGGCTGATGAAATTTTCTGTGCATTTGCCAGCCTTCCCTAAGTCCACAATCCAGTAGTGCATATTGCTTTTAGGAAAGAAAATCTCATTTGTGCAACAGGATCCAGGATTAGTTGACAGCTTATATGGAAATATTCCCTATCAGTTTCAAATTCCTGAATCAATGAGAAGCAGGAAGGGCAGGGAACCACATTTTAGTAATGCACAGAGCAAGGGAGAGGAAAATCTAAATTTTAAAAAGGCTGTGGATAGGGGTTTGATTTGTTTTCGAGTGAATTTGAGTGTTTATGAAAGGTTCCCAGCACAACTGGGGCTTCAGACACAAACTTCAGACAATGAGCATGATGAAGAATTATGGTGAGAAGATCAGAGGGCTGGAGCCCCTCTCCTATAAGGAACAGCTGGGGATGCTCACTTGGAGAAGAAAAGGATCCAGGGAGAGCTCAGAGCCCCTTCCAGAGCCTAAAGGGGCTCCAGGAGAGCTGGAGAGGGGCTGGGGACAAGGGCTGGAGGGACAGGACACAGGGAATGGCTTTAAGCTGAAAGTGGGGAGATTTAGATGGGGAATTGGGAAGGAATTGTTCCCTGGGAGAGTGGGCAGGAGCTGGGAGGGAATTCCCAGAGCAGCTGGGGCTGCCCCTGGATCCCTGGCAGGGCCCAAGGCCAGGCTGGACATTGGGGCTGGGAGCAGCCTGGGCCAGTGGGAGGTGTCCCTGCCATGGCAGGGGTGGCACTGGGTAGGATTTAAGGTCCCTCCCTATCCAAACCAGTGTGGGGTTCTGTGATACCAGTGGCAAGAGAAGCTTTTAAGGCCACACTTCATTTACTGGCACATTAAAACCCCCAGATGTCCATGGGAATCCCACAGTGGTTTGGGTCAGTGCACCTGGCAGGAATCCCCATCCCAAGCCTGCAGGATTTAAGACATTCCTAACAGGCAGTGACAGGAAAACCCTGGTCAGGAGCCTCCTGATAAGATCTAAGAGCCATTAAGCAGCTCTGTTCTGTCAGCAAACCCAGCCTGAGTCCTGATTAATCACCCTCCCGCTAAAACACATCCCTTTACATCTCTCAGGAGCTCAATAATGTGGGACCACACCATTCCCTGCACCCTGCAGTGCTGAGTTTGAGGGTGAGGTTTCAAAAACAAAGCAGCCACACGCAGTTCCCACCTCCCCCTCTGAAAATTAAACTGCTTCAATAAGGGGAGGCAAAGATCAATAAATGCACCCTGTTCCCCACAGCCTTTCTCAGGAGTTCCTTTTACACTCACAATTCCTTATTTTAGCTGATTTATCTCCATTTCTTCCTCCTCAAGAGAGGAAAGGATGATGCCTGATGTTACTGACTTGTGCCCCAAAGTCCTGGAAAGCTGGGAGCAGCCAGGAGAAAGGAAAATGATTGCACAGTGAGCTGAGAATGAAAGAAGCAGATGGGTAACACTGATGTACAGCCCTACCCAGGAAACACCAAAATATTCTTGTGGACACCATTTCACCCAGGTCCCAGCAAACACCAGCAACTCCACCTGCATTCCTCCTTTTTCTTCTTGAATATGCAGCACTTCAAGGCTGAATAATTTCAAATCATCTCAAAAGTGAAGGGTAAAGTCTGGACTTGCTGTTTCTACCAAATTTCCAAGGCAGAACAACCATGGTGACACAGCTGGTAAAGCTGATTTTTCAGAGATTCTAAGAGTGTTATAAAACCACCACAATGCCCATCCACCAGGCAGATTTTTTAAACTGGAAACAGGAGAAAAATTGTTTTATCAGCACTCAGCGGTCCTGGCTTTTGTGACTGGAGAGAAGAATCCTTTTCAATCTCCTTCCTCACTGACCCAGTGCCTATTTGCTCCCTCATTACCTTCCCTGCCAGCACACAAACACTTGGTTTGGGTCAGTTTAACCTGCAGCCAGCCTGAAAAGGAACCAAGTGCTTCACCTGAAGGCAGAAAATCTGCAGGACGAGTGCCTGAACTGATCTTCCACTGGCCCACTGATGGAAAAGGAGAAAATAATAAGGGGTGGATGAACAACATGCTCAGAAATATTCCTGTGCTGCTTCCCTTCAGCCAGGGAACAGCTTCAAGGCAGGAGGGACACCATAAACCTCCATGTCCCCACGTGAATTCACTGAGCACAAAAGCTGAATTAGTGATTTTTGATGAACCCCCACACAAAGCTACAACAGAGGCCAATAAATGTGGCTGCTTTGGGCCCTTTTGAAGTAACAAATTACAAATGGTAAAGAAGTGAAGGCAAAAACTTGCAACCTGCAGTGTCCATCAGGATCTTCTCGTGTCCCAAAGCCAGGCTGGACAGGGATTGGAGCACCCTGGGATGGTGGAAGGTGTCCCCCAAGCTGGGGTTGGCACTGAATGGGCTCGAAGGTCCCTTCCCACCCAAACCAGTGGGAGATTTGGATTTTACACCTTGTCCTTGCACTGGAACACCCTCATCATGTCCCAGGCTGCTCTGGGATGGCAGGGAGGACACAGCAGAGGGCTGGGACAGGGAATGAAGGCCCAGAGCTCTGCCTGCTCACCGTGCTGGGTGAAGAGGTCGCTGTGCACGATCTCGATGAGGCAGTAGAGCTTCTGGATGGTCAGCCTGCTCACGGGCACGTTCAGGATGAACTCGGTGAAGAGCTTGCTGTGTTGGGGAAGAGGAAAGAGGAAAACCATATCAATATGATCACTTGGCAAAAGATGCTGAGAACATGGAAACTATGAGTGAGATTGAAATGAAGATAAGCTCTGAGATACCAAACCCCAGTTACTGAACAACTGGAGAACAATGGCATGGCCATTGCAGGTAATCCCTTCTTGATGAAATAATACTTGCAGACAGGTCCAAGGGTCAGAGCAGACCCTGCCAGCTTGGCAAAGGGTCCAAAAAAGGTAGTTTTTAGGGTTTAAAATATAACTCTGTATGGTAATGTGATTGTTCTTATAGGCTGTATGTAAATGTGTAGCTTGTTCTAGAGTGGTTAAGGAAAATCAGAATATTCAACACAGAAGATGATTTATGGTATCGTAAATGGCACTCTGCTCTGCTCTCTCTCCTTTCCCTGGGGCTTGGACCCTCTCTCTCTCTTCTCTGCCCTGCTTTGGGCTGTGTCTGGCAGCCCCTGGCAGGTCTCTGACACCCCCACACTTTAATAACAAACCTCCTGCTCTAAGAACTGGCTCCAGACAACTCTCATGTCTGTCCCGACCGTCCAGGACCAAACAGGACCCCGAAAAACCTACACTGCTGCACACACAGGGAAAGGAAAAACCCATTAAATCCTCCCCTCAACCATGGAAAAACATCCAGGAATAACCAGCCACACACCTTCATGCTTTTGGGCAAGCAAACTCCATTCTTTTGAGACGTAAAAAACCAAAATCGGAGAATTACGAATAGTTTGGAGCAATCTCCTTTTGATTTTAATGTCATTTCTTTTGTCCCCTCCCTTCTATCTCAGTTTTAGACTCTTCTTCCGTGTTTCATTTGAGGTTTTAGGTTTCAAAATCTCCCTTGTCTGTGCTTCACTACTATCAGCACATTTATGATTACCAAAAATTGCCAAAAATGAAGGGATAATTAACGTTGTAAGCTACCAATAAAACAATTAATAATTAAAAAAAAAAAACCAGAAACAGACACATTTTAGGGTAAGGCACCATCACACTCATCAGCTCAGCTGCCCCCTAATACTGACAAGAATTTCCAATAATTTTGCATCCCTACCTAAAATCTTGAGTTCTCTGCTTTCCCTGTTGAGACTTCACTGCTAATTATAAACCAACTTCAATTGCAATTTTTACTGGTAATACCAGAGAAATAATGTAAGATTTGGGGCAAAACAGGCCAAGTCCTGCATTTCCCTTTCTCTTTCCCCAGGAATTTTGCTGCCACAATAGCAAAACTATTATTTAGTCCAGAAACTCTACAAATCTAAGCCCAGAGAAGGGCAGATGTAAAACACTTCACAGTCCAGGCAAGCAGAAGGAAAATATTGGGTTCCTCAGGCCTCTGGAATGTTAGATTAAGATTATATTTATTTATTTAATCTCTACTTTATCTCTCTTTTCCTCCTTCTGACATAGCAACACCACAGAACTAAATCAACACAAAATTCAGAAATGTTTGTGCAGTAAAATTCAATTTTAAATGGTTTTTTTTTCCAATTTGCAACAGCATAATGAAAAATAAAATGGTGTTTTTCTGAAAGTTAAGAATTCTCCTGAAATACCAGCTTTTATTTGGTTTCTCTGCTGCTTTTTTTTTCTTGAACATCATCTTATTTTCCTTTTTATTTACTAACAACAGTGCAGTGTTTATGAGCTACTGAGACATCGATCCAGCAACAGGGCTCACTGAATTATTTATTATTTTATTATTTACATGAAATTTATACTTGAAAGAGTGAAGCAGCATGATCCAGCTGAAGAGTTTCAATGGCAGTTGCCTGATTTATGAGAATTCTTGCTGCATCATTTGAACTGCAAAGTTTGTACACATTATTTAAAAAATTATTAAAAAAAATATATTATAAATATATTTAAAAAAACCAGGCCCTTAAAATACCTGCAAGAGACAAAGAAAATGTAATAAAACCAAAGGGATACAATTTCTCAGATGATCCATATTTCATTGGATCTCAGTACATGTTTTTATATATTTACATATAGCATATATATAAATATATAGTATTTATATATAAATATTTTCAATTTTTTGTATTTTTAATACATTTTCGTATTTCCATATAGTTTCAATTTTCATATATTTATTTTATATTTCTTCATTTCATATATTTTATATCTTTATAAGGTTTATATTTTATATGTTTTAATATTTTAATATATTTTTATGTGTTATATCATTTTATATCTGTATATGGTTTTATATATTTATATAGTTATATTTTAAAATATATTTTATAAAAATTTATATAAAATTAACACTCCACACTTCATTAACTCCACTCACCTGAGTTCCTTTGGATCAAACACTAATTTCACATCGTTCACAATTGCCGGCAGGTATTTAAGTGCTGCCCCCTAAAATAAAAAAAAAAATTAAAGAAAACCAAGTAAGAGCAAAATTAATGTGTTTCAAGGTGATGCAAAGACTGCAAGAAGAGAATCAGGCTTTGGATTCACCATTTTCTGTGACACATGAGCTGAAATTCCACAAGAATTAAACTTTTTCACTGATTTAAAAGAAGACAGAGGCATCAAATGTCCATAAACTGGGGAAAACTTACACCAAAATTAGAGCTTTATCAGCTCTTTTTGTGAAGATTTAACTTTAGTTTCACCCAGAGGATGAAACACAAGAGGAAGTTCAAGGTGCAGCTCATCAGACACACATTTTGGGCAGTCCCTGTAGCTTTCCATGATGAAACAGACCCACTAACTTTTGTACCCAGCCTCCTCTGGACACTAAAATCCATCTCTCCTGTAATTCAGGGCTTTTGCTCTTTGCTATCAGCACCATTGGAGGGCACAGAGCCCATGCCCAATTCCAGGAGCCAACGTTACCAAAAGCAGATGCTGCTTTTCAAGGGACACAATGAAAGGGATGAAAGGTGGAGTTTGCAGTCTCACTCACCACTGATTTTTCTTGTCAGCAATGGGGCTTTATCTGCTGATCACTCACATGCATGGAGCCATAAATGTTTAGGAACATCTTAAAAGAGAGCTTGCATTTTATATCTTGAATTAAAATTTCACACCGTGCCCCGGCAGGAGCGTAAAAATTAACACTTGAATGGCTTCCATGAACTACTGTGGGGTAAAACACTATTTACAGCAGCCATTTACAGCTTGTAGCTGCAACAATTAGCAGCAACTGAGGGTCTGCTTTATGGACAAACCAATTAAAGTTTAATTCTGGAGATTTAAAGAAGATTGTCGAAGTGTATTTCCCAATTTCCCACCTCAGCTGGCTCGATTATGTGGCAAGATGATCAGAGAATGAAGCTCTGCAGCCCCACGATTAAACTGGTATCTTTCTAAGCCAAAGGGCTACTAAAATAAATCTTTATTGGTATTAAATCATGTAGAAGAGGAGCTCTCACTGTAGATCTTACTCTGTTAGAGCTGCAGCTGGAATAGATTTTCTGTGAGCAGCAGCTCCATTGCAATGCTGGTTATTCCCAGGATACTGCAATGCATAAATGAGGAATAGGAAATTCAGCAGATAAAAAAAAAAACCCTGCTCTTTTCATAAAATATCAGGAAAAAACAAATAAGCATCTGGTTTGGGTTGTTTTGTTTTGTTTCTTCCATTTAAAGAAATTAAATTAATTTACTTTTCACTCCTGATCAGCACTGGGCAAAGGCTCCAATTCCTCATTTCCACAAGAAGCCCCTGGCAAACCAAGCCAAAATCTTAATTCCATGGTTACACAGGGATGCCCTAAACACTTGAAAATTCCAACCAGCATTAAAAAACCACTGTAGAGAAGAACCTTAATGCTCAATCCCACAGTTTTTTGCAGTAATTTCCCTGTGATCCCACGAGAAGCACACCCAAAGTTGGGAAGATCAACTCAATAATTACACTCAATAATTACACACGGCTTCAAGCTGGGCTGCAATAAAAATTGTACTGCCCAAAGGGGCTTCTCTCTTTGAGCAGAACAAGTGACAAATCATTCCCACCCTTATCAACTTACAAAATCAGTCATTTCCAGCACTACAAAGCACACAAATAAAGCAGCAGAGGGGAGGGATGAGCAGGAGTGGAAGCAGCAATGAGTGTGAGTGTGTTGGAATGGATAATGGATATATTCTCCCTGTTCTCTCACTCTTCCATTGGCTGTGGGGTGTTTTTGGGATCTCATTTTTTTGCCCAGGCTGTGATTCATGTGGCTCAGCCCGACATCAGCAAGGCCATGGCAGCCTGCAGCCAACTCAGAGCACCCCCAGCATTGGGGCTCATCCTCCCCATCCCAACCACACAAATCCACATTCATTTCCCCTTCATGAACACCATAGTTGTGTGTAAAAGGAATTATTCCATGGAAAGTATGGGAAGAACCATGAGCTGGCCAAGACAAGCCATGGAAGTGCTCTGTGCCTCAAGGATACCCTTCCCAGCTGTGGGAAAGGCAATTAACTGGGCCAAGAAATACAACTCACTAAGTGAAAATAATCAGGGCCAGGAAAGTCAAAGCTTTGCCTTAAATGGAATAAATTAAGCAGTAATTGATGGCTACAGCTCTCTGCACAGCCAGCACAGGAGGATGGCAATTCCCAGGATTCATGGCTCCATGGACTAATTGTAGCTTATTCCCTAAATCATCCCAACCAGCTCTGTCTGGAGCAGGACCCTTTGCAACCTTTAAGATAAATTCATTGATGGGCATCCAATGGCTTCAGAGCTAATTGTGTTCTGCTCAACTTCTCCACAGATAGCAGCCAAATCATGTTCCTGTTAAGGAACAAACTCAGTGTTGGTATCAAAAGATCATTTGAGGAAAAAAAAGGCCTTCAAACGTGGTAAAAAAGGCAGAATAAATAAGATGAGGTGCAATGGAATTGTTATTCCCAACAGTGGCCCCTCTGAACATTAATTGACTTCACAGCTAATTGTGTTCTCCTAAACTTCTCCATAGTAGCAGCCAAATCACTGCTGAAGGAATAAACTCACTGTTGGTACCAGAAGATCATTTGAGGGGAAAAAACCCCTTCGCATGTGGTAAAAAAATGCAGGATAAGTAAGAGCAGGAGCAATGGAGTTGTTATTCCCAACACTGAACATCAATGAGGAGTCCCCTGCACTGCCCACTCTGCTCTTTTCTCACTCACAATTCATTTCCAGACAGCTAAATGAGACAGAAATGGGTAAAGTATGGGATCTACCAGGAGGAAAATTAGCACACTGGTTCAAGGAGTTTGTATGACTCAAAGTTGATCTGAATTATTTACCTTGATTCTAAAATGAATTTTTCCTGCAGCATTTTTTTGGGTGGGAAAACCTCAAACCTGAAAAAACCTCACGTTGACCCTTGGATATTTAAATAAGGGTAAGCTTCATTTATTTCTTGGGACAGAAAGAGTCCCAAGTGCTAAAACTGCCAGGAACAGCTGCTTTTCAGGGAAATTTTAATTTTCCAGGGAGTTTTTAATTTATTCACAAAAGGGATGAGCGGACAGGTAAAAGCCTTTTCTTTGTGTCATCAGGCAAACAAAAGCACATTAAAATAAGGCAGGGCAACCTTGCTAAGTACCTTAAAGTATTTCTGCTATCATGTGGGATAACAAAAATGAGTTTTACTCATTTGCTTTTGTTTGTTACACAGTTGAGAAAATGGAGATTTCTCTTAATGCAAAAGTGAAATCACCTCTGATAATTACAGTAGTCACTGGTAAGTGAAAAGAAAGCAGGACAGCAAAGGAATCCTGCAACAATGGAAAATTATCCCATTCTTGGGTTTATAAATGGAATGGCAAAAAAAATAAGTCACAAAAGCTTCTTTGCAGAAGCTTTTTAAAAGAAAAACTGACTTAAGGTTGTCATTAGATTGACCAAATGACATTTGCAAAGCATTAAACAAAATGTATTCTGAGCAGAACACCGCAGCTTTTTCCTGGGGTTTAAGTTCAGCTCTTTGTAGTCCATAAAAGCAAAAAAATCCTTAATTTAAAACTGTCATTTTCCAAAGCCATTCGTTCCCATCAGCATGCCTGGGCTCCAAATTAAGCACAAAAACTCTGTGCCAAATATAGGATATTCTTCTGAACTCTTCTGTTTGACAAAGCAATAAATTTGTTTCACCCAACTCCATTTGAACATTATTTTAATGTTAATGTTCATCTTTTGTGTCCTTCAACACAAAGCACCTCCCTTGTACCCCAGCATTATCTCAGGTGCCATTCCATTAAACTCATCCAAACCAAATTAAGCCCAGTCAGCAGCTGGATAAAAAAAATATCCAGGACCTCCTAAACTCTATTTCAGATTTGCCCCAGCCTAGAGTAGTTATTCACAAACTAAACAAGTTTTTAGCCCAGTTGCAAAGCAGCACGTCTGGCACTAAATTCAGTGTTCAACAGCCCAAAGCATGATCACAAGCGAGTATCTCCTGGAGATATTTCCCACATGGATTCTAAGAGACAGGCAAACCTCACTCCCCAGCTGCATTTTGTTACTCAGCTAATTGGAAGTGATGGTTTTTAAGTAGTGCACCTGTTGGAAAAGCCCTGCAGATTAACAGCCTCTCCTGTTTTCTTCTCAGGCACCTTCTATTCCCCTGCCTTCATTTAAATACTTTCCTGTGGCATTAGCAATAAATGCTGAATATTAAAGTACAGAGAGGACACTGAGAAATGTGTTAGAGATGACCAGGATTATAAAGAACCCCCAGGCACAGGAAAATTCTCATTCAGAAATGGTCCCATCTTCCACCCCAGCTCTCCGTGGCCACACCCAGGATGATTTGATCCACACAGAGTGCTCACACCTCCTCAATTCAGATCATGTCAAGCTCCCAGCCTGTCTCTCCCCAGCCATCCTGAACAAAAACCAGAACAGCAAATGTCAGAGGTGCCCTGCTGACAAGGGTCCAGCTCCCTCCTCCACTGCAGGAGGAGCTTCTCTGCTCCCCAAGGGATGCAGGAACACCTGACTGAGGAGTATCTGCACTGATTTCCAAACTGCAAACATCACTCTCAGGCTCCAGCTGAGCTCGTGCTTCAGCAGGAGAAGGTTAAGGAAATCATTATCATGCACCAATTAGCAGAAAACAGGAATAAACCCAGGCAGGCTCAGTACACTTGTAACCATTAAGAATTCATGCACACACCAAGTGCTGCTCACCTTACTGAATTGAGTTTAACTCCTGAAGTCAAATTGATGCTTGGAGAACCAACTGGAATCCCCCCTTCCCAAGCTATGGCTGCAGCCCCCACTGGCACTCATGGTGCAAGGAGAATTTTAGCTAGTGATAGAACAACCACAGCATCTGTCAGCTCCAATCATTGCTTGGATTTCTCTCTCCTGCTTGGGCAGCCCCACACCTCAAACAAACAAGTGGAAAAGGCAGCCCTGAATTGTCTGTCTCCACTGCAAGTAACAGTGACACATGAAAAAAAAAAAAACCAAAACCTTCAACATTTTATTTAGCTAACTAAAAAAACCCCAACTCCTGGGTTGTTTTGAACATTGTAATTTTTACCAGTTCACCTTCCCAAATTCAAACCTACAGGACTGATTGTAGCTGCCTTTATAACCTGGCTTTTAGTCATTCCTGTTAATTCCAACATATCTGAGTAAAGAAAAAGCACAAGAAACGATGTCAGCAAGTGCCCCCTGTACAATCCCAGAGCACAGGGAATCCCTGTTTCACCTGCTGGGAAGGTGCAGCATTCCCAACCTTCCACACCCCTCTAATCCCTTCCTGAGGTTTGGAACCAGCCCAGTACCCACCAAGGGGCTGCTCCAGGGTGAGGTGACAGCGAGGTGACAGCCCCAACACCTGATGGTCCTGAGGAGCTGCCACTGGGCACTCCAAGGTGTCCTGCCCAAAGTTCCAGCTCCAAGTGGGGCACCATGCAGGGATTAATTCACTCTTCCTGACAGCAGTGTCCCCACATCTGCCACCCCTCAGGTGCTGTTTCAGCCAGGCAGGACCCACAGAGCCCACACTCACTGTGTCCAAAATCCCCACAATTATCCACCCCCTGAGTCACTCTGCTCTCTGTAACAGAGCACACACTCCTGCCAAGGGCTCACACTGCACAGCTTCAGTGATACCTGAGCATCATAAAAGCAATTTCACAGGCTGCAAAAAGCCAACAGGAACAATTATCTGTTCTGAGAGCTGAGTAATTAGAGGCCAGAGGAGATGAAAGCAATAAATAATGAATGGAATGTGTTCAAGGCTCCTGAAAGGTCTCCTCAGCACACTCAGCACCACCCTGGCTCATCCCTCAGTGCTTCACCCTTCCAACACACACAGGAGCTGTGCTCTCCCCAAGTTTGCAGAGTTCTGAACCTGAACCACCACAGCCACTGCTGCAGTGGGGTCACTCCAGCTCTTACCTGAAAGTTTTCCTCCCTGCATCTCAAGTGAACACAGCCAAACCCATTTTTAGGGTTTTTTTTTTGTTCCCCCCAAGGTATAAATTGTTAAAGAAAAAAGCTCATGTTCACCTGCCTGCCTGAAGCAGGCCCTGCAAAGGAGTCTCAGGAAAAGAAATCTCCCATTTCACTCCTGCAATGTGCAAACACCCTGTTTGTAAAACCCCAGAGAACACACCCTGAGCCACAGACTCCAACTCCCCATCTCCATGCAGGAGAGATGCTTTGGCAATGAAATGGAAACAGAAATGAAAATACAGCTTTCTCCAAACATGTAACATCCCCATTTTGCTGTCAGATGATAGTCTCAGCTTCTCTGCCTAAAATATTACACCTCAGCTGCTTTATCCCCACTGTCTGTTTCTGCTGTGTGCTGAGCATGGCACCAGGAGCCCCAGAGCTCAGCTACAAAGGACTGGGGGCTTTCACTGAGGACTTTTCCTGCTGGACTTCTCCAGGAACTTCTGCCCCTGGCACAGGGATTTCCCACTGTCTGGCTTTGCAATCACCTGAGCAGGAGGAGTCCAACTGTCCCCAAATTCTACCCCAGTTCTCAGCCCCTTGATCATCTCCCAGCTGATTCAGCAGGGCTGGGTCAGGAGTTTCATCTTTATAGAAAGATTTAACTTTAGTTTCATCCAGAGGATGAAACACAAGAGGAAGTTCAAGGTGCAGCTCATCAGACACACATTTTGGGCAGTCCCTGTAGCTTTCCATGATGAAACAGACCCACTAACTTTTGTACCCAGCCTCCTCTGGACACTAAAATCCATCTCTCCTGTAATTCAGGGCTTTTGCTCTTTGCTATCAGCACCATTGGAGGGCACAGAGCCCATGCCCAATTCCAGGAGCCAACGTTACCAAAAGCAGATGCTGCTTTTCAAGGGACACAATGAAAGGGATGAAAGGTGGAGTTTGCAGTCTCACTCACCACTGATTTTCCTTTTAAAATACCTACTTTGCCTTAAGATCCTTCACCAAAGTTCCTGAACAGCCTCAGATATAAATAAGTGCATTTAAAAATGAGACATTGTCATCAGCATCTTAAATATGCCTTAAAAGCACCTTAATGTTAAGGTTATACAAGTTAAAGAAGCCAAATGTCAACCCAAATTAAGTTCTCTTTTTAAAATAAAAGTCAGGTTTATGAAGCAATTAGAGGTTGGACTTGATGATCTTAGATGTCTTTTCCAAATTAAATTAGTCTAGGATTCCATAAACTTACTTGTTTGAACAAAGTTCTTTACAGAGTCACAAACCCTTCAGCAGAAGCACAGAGTATGAACCTTGTTTGGGGAAAAACCAGCTTAAAACCAGCTTTTAAGCACAAACACAACAAACCAACACTTCAGTGAGTGCCTTACTGTGGTTTAGGGTGCCAAAGTGCACATGTGGAAAGCACAAACCTTCACTATGACAGTCTGATCAGAGTTGCTGCTCATCATCTCATTGATGGACTTAAAGAGCTGCAGCAGAGACTCCCTGAAGTCTGCTTCTCCTTTGTTTTCATACAGTCTGAAAAAAGAATTGGGTTGCATCAGCACAAACCACAATGGAAATACATTCTTTTTAAATATGGTAATCTTTTTTTAACAATCAAATGACAGATGCCCATTTGTTGTCTTCCATTTTCCCAAGAATTTCTACAAGTTTCTTCATCGAACCAAGAATTGTCTTTCACAAAAAAAACCCCTCAAGACATGACAGACTGGGCCAGCAAGAACAAGAGATTTTTATGGTGAAGGTTTCTCAGTGAAATGCCACATCCAGCACTGCTGCTTCAGTCTGCTGGTGAATCCCTGAGCAGTGACCCAAATTCCCCATGCCCACGCAGCCCTGGGACAGCCTCTCCACCCTGCAGATGTCTGGCAGGACCCTTGCCAGGCAGCTCTTGTGCTGAGGAAGCCAAAAAAGCAGCCAGACAACTTGCCAGCAATCATTAAAATCTACCAGTGGCCCAAGGTGAGTGACCTTAAACTCTGGGAAAGAAAGAAAGAAAAAGAAAAAGCCCATCGACCCTTTTTTTTGCTAAAATGCTGCATTTTGTTTCCTGTGGGAAGGAAGCACTGAGGTTAAACTGTGCTTCAGCACTAATTCCAGGCTCAGTTTCCCATGGAGCCTGTACAGCTGACACTGAGGAATGACTCAGCCCCAGCTCAGCTCCAGGAGCAAGGTCCCTGTGCCTTCAGAGCTGAGGTCCCCTCTGGGACCCCCTTTTCTCTCCCTCTCAGATGCTTTCAGGGGGTTAAAACTGCACAGAGACACCTGAGCAACACCAAAGGCAAAGAAAATACAGCCAAGGTGAAGAACTTGGGGGCCACTGGTTTAAGGAGTGCTCCTGGAATTCTCTGGAGTTTTTAAAATGCAGAACCAGCCCTGCTTCAGGGGTAGGATGACACAATCCTCACTGGAAAACAAGGGGAGACAACCACTGGCTCCACATCATCCCTGAAAACTTCCCCCTCCTTGGGCAGCACGTGGGACCCACCTACACCAGGGTTATTCACACTGAACCTGGCCAAAACCAAAAGGGATCTGGAATCCAGATTAAATCTACCCAGGGGGAGTTATAAACATCACATGGGGCTTCCAGGCCAGGCTGGACACTGGGGCTGGGAGCAGCCTGGCATACTGGGAGGTGTCCCTGCCCATGGCAGGGGTGGGATGGGATGAGTTTAAGGTCCTTTCCCACCCAAACCATTCCATGACTCCTTCCCCCAGTAAAACCCCAGATCTGCCCAGTCAGCTCAGTTTGCCTCCAAGAGTCTCACCCAACAACAACAACAACTGGGCTTCCAACACCCTCCCTGGATCCACTGGCTCTGACCCCCCCCAAACCTGGCACCAAGACCCATCAGAGCAGCTCCCAGCAAGAGTGCAATTCCCTTTTATCTTCCTCCCTTTTCTCCTGGAATTAGACCCAGCAGGAAGGTCTTGAACCAAGTCTGCAGCTCAGAATGAGAATCTCACCCCAGAATTTTCCACAGATGATCAATGTACAATTTCTTTGTGTTCCAAGATCATAGAAGCATGGAATGGTTTGGGTTGGAAGGGATTTTAAAGCCCATGGGCAGGGACACCTCCCACTGTCCCAGGCTGCTCCCAGCCCCAATGTCCAGCCTGGCCTTGGGCACTGCCAGGGATCCAGGGGCAGCCCCAGCTGCTCTGGGCACCCTGTGCCAGGGCCTCAACACCCTGCCAGGGAGGAATCTCCTCCCAATATCCCATCTAAAGCTGCATCATGATGGATCACATACTGCAGTTGGAAATGGGCTTTTCTTGGGATAAACACAGAGTTCAGGATGTTCCTGCTGCTTTACACTGAAGTTCATGTGTATCACACATTTTTAGTGCTGTGCTCATAAACCTTTGGGAGCCCCAGATATGAAAAAAGCCTATTTTAACCTGGACACAGAGGAAATAAATGCTACAGAAAAAAAAAGGCGCCCCAGACCACTAAATTGTGTTATTTTGCTGTGCAAAATTCTATTTCCCTTTCAGGCTGAATCTGGGGGTTACGCAGGACAAAAAACTTGTTAAGTCCCCATTTCCATAATGGATTTCAGTGTCCCCCCTGAACAGATTAAAGAGGTGAAACTTACACCAACAGAAAGAGTAACTGAACTTGACAGCCCAATAAATCAAAGTGCTTCAGACAAAAAGCTCTGCCTTTCAAAAAGGAAGTTGTAATAAAAAATAAACAAGTTAGTCACAAATGTGTTCCTACTGTCAGTTAATAACATCTATTTATTTAATATACCTGATAAAGCACAAAAACTCTGCAGCTGTGAGCAAACCACACCAGGCTGGCTCTTCCAGCACTGCCTGGAGGATTTCAAGATTGCAGTAAATATACCACAACCACTGGGATCATTACTGAGGAAATCAAATAAAGATATTTCTAAAGGTCACTTGTAATATTTTGCCTTTATCCACCTTTGCTGGAGTGAACAAACAGCTGTGCCACCAGGCTTTGAGTGGATGAACTTCCAGAACTGAACTGCTAAAATGCTCCATCCATCCAGCCCACACCCTAGTCCTGGAGTTAAAAATATGCCAGATTTTGGAATTAAAGCTTCAGCTCGCTGCTTGTGACTCCTCAGTGGAACAGCAGCAATCACTCAGAGCTCTGCCACCCTCCTGCATTTTAATCCCCCCAAATCACACCCCCCAAGCAGGGTTTCAGTCCTGCAGCAGAACCTGCAGTGGGCTCGTTCAGCATTCAGTAATTTTGCTGATTAATCCCTCAGCATGGAGAGCTGGGTCCTCCCAACACCAAAGGGCTCTGAATTTAGGGCTTCCCACAAGGAAACCCCACAGCCACTCCTGGAGGGTCAGAGTGCCTGGAAATCCCATCTGCAGCCAGAGGGAATGGTTTTTGGGGTTTTTTTTCCTGTTTTCAAGTGATTTGTAGGGCCTGCTACAGGCTCAGTGACATCCAGTATTTTATGAATCTCACAGCAGGGCTCCTACAGAAATAAATCCCAAGCCCTAAATTAGAGAAAAGGGTGCTGGAGATGGTAACTGAAGAGCTCTACATAAATCCCTTGTCATAAGGTTGTTACCACTGCTAAAAAGCAGTAAAAGGACTCAATCCAAGTGAAGCTGAAGATCTCATCAGCTCAGTTTATCACTTTTGTATAAAACACAATATAGCAACAGAAGTTTCCCCAAACAGAGCCAAGCTTTAATTGTTCAGAGACCCAAAGCACCAGGATTTCAACCAATTCACTGCTCCTGAAAACACACATCTCTGCTAAAGGGGGCAAATAACCTCTCACAGCTTCAAGTACTTCTACAACAATGCAATACTGAGCAATTTTAACTGAAGCACTGTGGAATTCTGGCAGTTTTGGAGCAATATTGGGAATGGGAGGTTTAAGCACTGCCTGGACTTACTGGTTGAACAATATCCTGGAGCGGACGATGAACTTGAAGATGTATTCCAAGGCTTTCATGGCTTTGAAGAGCTGATCAGTGATCCCACACTTCTCAGCATTGTCCACGTATGTTTTCAAAACCTTGGTCAGTTTGCTGTTTAAAAACAAACAAACAAAAAAACAAAACCAAACACATCCAAGTTATGTTCTCACAGAATTTCTGTTTTGAAAAGTTCAAAGAAAAATTATGCACCCACAGAGTTACAAAATTAATTATTCAACCCACAAACTCATCATGTTCTTGATTTGGTAAGTAGCTGTAACTTATTCTTGAGCAAAAAGAGGAAAATCACAGACCATAACTTTATTTAACATACAGCAAATCTCAATATAGCTGAATTTCTACTGGATGCTTAGGGATTCTCAGATTTACGCTCTGAGAAAGATGCACCTACTAAGAATAATCAGAATAATAAAAAAAAAAATAAATTAAATACAAGCACATTGTTAGAATTAACACAAAGTATGGGTTTCTTCATTCAACAAGGCTTCCCCTGCTAAAGCTTTCCCATGGATTTTGGGCTGGAATTTGCAAAATTTATTTCTCAAAGTATGCAACACCAGCTGGAAATTCTCTTCTTCCCCATTTTAAAGCCCATCAAACTCGAAAGTGAAACCATTTTCAAAACAATCCCATTGCAGCTCCCTCCCTTCCAATGAATATAAATCAGGGTTTTAATGCAACCATGAGCAATTCCATTTTAAATCATCCCAGCTCCAGTGCATGATCCAACATCCCCACTCCAAGTAAACAAGCAGCACATTATTCTCCACTGACAGAAAACAACACGGAGCTCACAGAGATCCTGCTGCCTGGGGATTTGTTGGAATAGGAGCAAACTGCCTGAGAATTTCAAGTAACCACTTCAATACTGCCAAGGCCACCTCTCTTCACTTCAGGGCAGCAGCTGAAGGTTGGGCCTGGTGATGCTGGAGCTCTTTTCCATGAACAGCAGGCAGGGAGAGGGCAGGGATCTGCCATGTCCAAGGGCACAAATCAAGCCAGAATTCAGCTCTTCCCTGCTTCTGCCTCCCTGCACTTGAGGAAGGGAAGGATTCTCTCCATGCCAGCCAGAGAAAAGACCAGCCTCAGCTTCTCCTGATAAATCCAGGTGCTGGAGGATGCTCCAGCCTCAGCTTCTCCTGATAAATCCAGGTGCTGGAGGATGCTCCAGCCTCAGCTTCTCCTGATAAATCCAGGTGCTGGAGGATGCTCCAGCCTCAGCTTCTCCTGATAAATCCAGGTGCTGGAGGATGCTCCAGCCTCAGCTTCTCCTGATAAATCCAGGTGCTGGAGGATGCTCCAGCCTCAGCTTCTCCTGATAAATCCAGGTGCTGGAGGATGCTCCAGCCTCAGCTTCTCCTGATAAATCCAGGTGCTGGAGGATGCTCCAGCCTCAGCTTCTCCTGATAAATCCAGGTGCTGGAGGATGCTCCAGCCTCAGCTTCTCCTGATAAATCCAGGTGCTGGAGGATGCTCCAGCCTCAGCTTCTCCTGATAAATCCAGGTGCTGGAGGATGCTCCAGCCTCAGCTTCTCCTGATAAATCCAGGTGCTGGAGGATGCTCCAGCCTCAGCTTCTCCTGATAAATCCAGGTGCTGGAGGATGCTCCAGCCTCAGCTTCTCCTGATAAATCCAGGTGCTGGAGGATGCTCCAGCCTCAGCTTCTCCTGATAAATCCAGGTGCTGGAGGATGCTTCAGCCTCAGCTTCTCCTGATAAATCCAGGTGCTGGAGGATGCTCCAGCCTCAGCTTCTCCTGATAAATCCAGGTGTTGGAGGATGCTCCAGCCTCTGCTCACTCCCCAGGAAGCTGCAACAGCAGCAGCAGCAACTCAGAAGTATCAGTGTTGAGACTGAAGGCTCAAAGCTTCCTTGGGAATTAAAGAAGCATCAGGGAAAGGTTCTTCCCCCAGAGGGTGCTGGGCACTGCCCAGGCTCCCCAGGGAATGGGCACAGCCCCGAGGCTGCCAGAGCTCCAGGAGCATTTGGACAGCGCTGCCAGGGATGCCCAGGGTGGGATTTTGGGGTGTCTGTGCAGGGCCTGGGGCTGGACTGGATGATTCCTGTGGGTCCCTTCCAGCTCAGGCTATTCCATGATTCTACGATTTTATGATTCTTCACAATTTTAAATCAATCTTCTTGCACATTTTCAGGTCCTTTAATAGAGACTCTGCACCAGAAAATGCATCCCAGGTCTCCTGCTCTGGCTTTGCTTCCCCCCAGCACTGCAAAGACTCCATCAGGTATTTTTCCTCCAACACTGACAGTCTAAAGCAGCAGCAAAGATTCCAGCTGTCAAAAAACACTTAAGACAACAAAAATAATGCATTTCTGGTTTTTTGCCCTTCACTGCTTCTTCCCCACAATGACAGTAATGTGGATAAACCAGGGTAAAATGTCAATTTAATGCACTGAACAACCTGCATTTGAAGCATCCTAAATAGACATTATTTCTTTCCCAAAATGAGTGAGAAGTCCCTTTGTTTTCCTTACAAAACAACTCCTGAAACTGTCAAATCATCCCCTTCTTCATTACAACACAATCAAGACTTCTCTGTGCACATGACTGAAAGTTTTACCAATTTATTTCAAGAAAGAAACAAAGATTATCCCCAGTCTTCTTCAAGACCCTCCCAAGCCCACAGGCACATCCCTAATTAAGTGACAAAAACAAACAATTAAATAACATTACCTGGAAAAATTCTCCAAGTCACATTAGGAAAAATGAATTTTCCCACTTACGTGTAGGCCAAGGTGGCACTGAAATGCTTCTTGATGTAGGTCTCCAGGACAGGGTTGAAATGCTGGAATTTTCTGTCAGCAATCAGTCCAATGATAAATACCTGAAATAAACCAGCATAATTAGTGTGTTACTCTCAAAGAAAATCTTTAATTTTTTGCCCATTCTCCTTTCTTTTCAGAGAAGACACATTACTGACATTAAAACTTCTGCTTCTGTCCTAAATTCTGCTGCTAATCCATTAAAATGGCTGGATTTCACTGCTTCCTCATTTTCTGGGAGGATGACATGAAATAATCCAACTTCCTCTGGATCTGAACCTTTAAATACAGCTTTTCAATGAAATAATAACTAGAAGCTCAGATTATTTTCCATTAATAACTTCACTCTACCATTTATTCCCCATTATTATCTACATTTCAGACCCTCCCCAGTGCAGACTCACCAAAGCATCAAACACCAAAGTGTCAAAGGTCTCACTCTCTGAGTTCTCCATCATGATGTTAAAGAGGGCATCCAGAGTGTCTTGCAGGAACTACAAAGAAACAACACAGCTCATCATATTCCCAAAGGAAAATTAAATTCAGGCTCCACACAGGTCTCTACAGATTGTACTTGCTAAAGGCATTTTAAAAGTTAGCCAACAAATGGAAAATCCAGTGTTTTTCTTTTCAGCAGATCATTTTTTAGTGAAGTTCATTATCTCTACACATGTCATCACTCATCAAAAATGAAGTCAGGAATCACACTTGGCACACCTGAATGAGGACTTCAGTCTACAACAGGGCTCCAACAACAAGAATTCCCCAACTGCAGCTGCACCACACAGTCACCAGGCCCATGCATTGCTGAAAACTTGGGTGCTTCAGAGCACAAACCACACAAGCAGCTGAGTCTCATGCCAAGGAAAAGGGAGCTGAGCCGTGGAAGGCACTCAGAACATCCCAGCTCAGGGCTGTCCTGCCCAGACCCACACCTCCCATGGGATCACACATGCAGGCACGGGAACACAGCCCCCCAGTGCTGCCCCAAACCTGCACAGGAAGGTCTGCACTCCCCCCTGCCTGGGCACCAGAAGCAGATTAGTGCCAGGGGCTTCCAGTCAAGCACAGGGAGAAAAGCTCCCTGATTGCAGCAGCTCTTCCCAGACACACCAGGAATCCATGCACTGCCCAGAGATACTCATCTCATGGTTCTGCTGGGATGGCATTGTGTGTCTGAGCAGCTCCTTCCTCCAGGGCACAGCCAGGATGGATCACAGCTCAGTTTGGGTTGAGAAAGAAGGGGTTAAACGTGGACAGCTCCAGCACCTCCGTCTCAAATCAGCACAGAATGGTTTGGAAAGGACCTTAAATCCCACCCAGTGCCACCCCTGCCATGGCAGGGACACCTCCCACTGTCCCAGGCTGCTCCCAGCCCCAGTGTCCAGCCTGGCCTTGGGCACTGCCAGGGATCCAGGGGCAGCCCCAGCTGCTCTGGGAATTCCATCCCAGCTCCTCCCCCCATTTCCAGGGAAGTAAAACAAAACAAAAACAGGTTTTGCCTCTAGATGAAAAAAGGCTGGGGAAGAATATCTCAAAAAGCAGAAGGGAATTGATCCCAAGATTCCAGCTACAAGAGGTATTGCACACCCTGTGAGAGCCATGGAAAACCAGCCTGACTCCCACCTTCCTCCTTTAAACACATTTAGCTGTGCAATGAGTCTCCTGGATCAAGCTCAAATCACCTGATCTCCTAAATCTACAGTCAAATGTCAGGAACTCACCCCCATTCACAGCTGAATGTCAAACTTCTTAAACCAAGTGAGCACAGAGTCACAGCTCGTGCTGCTGAGGATGAAAAAACAGAAAAGCCAAAATTCCTGCAACTGATCTCAGCCCAGGTCTGGGGAAGAGCCAGCTCATAATTTCACTACGGGGGCAAAAGAAAAACATCACCTTTTCCCAGCCCTATTCATCCCATTAAAGAAGATGTGCAAATAAAGCACATTAAAGGCTGGACTCGATGTTCTAAAGGTTGAACTCTGTGATCTTCGAGGTCTTTCCCAACCTAAATGGTTCTGTAATTCCAAATGATTCTGTGGCTGCTGCCAGCTGGCAGGAAAGGAAGTGCAAAGCAGAGTTCTGAGCCTGGACAGGAGAAATTTCTCTCTGGGTCTGAAGAGAAGTTGCACTCTTGGGTCCCACACACAGAGTCCTCTAGAAGCCAAAGGATGGCTGGGAGGCTGATCAAGCCTTGATTTCACATTCAGCCACCTCAGCCTGACTTCCACAGGCAAAGTTCAAGTTTTAAATCCATTCACAAGGACTTGGTGGAGCAGCAGAAAGGGCAGAGCAGAGATGCTGCTGTGTAAAGGGGCAGGACATTTCTCAGGTAGCATAAATAATTCCTGGACTATTCATTTACCTTCTCATATTCCACAGACTCTGCACAAACAGAGCCAGAGCCTCTGGGGAAGGGAGATAACATTTACAGCCTCCACACACTCTGAGAACAGGCAGAGAATGGGGCTGAGCAGCAATAAATGAACACCAGTACGTCCAGGCCTGTTACTGGGAGTTTTAAGCAATAGCTTCACAGAAAATATGAATGCATTTTATCACATCAATACATTTCTTAAAGATATCCAGACTGCAGCAGGTATTGTGTTTAAAAACATGGAGGACAAAAGGCTGCAAAGACAGAAAGAAGAGTTACAAACCAGATACTCCAAGGGAGCAGTCTCCACTAAGATGGAACACTGCTGCACCAGATGGAGAATGCAAACAGATGGAGAGTGCAATGGCCCTCCAAAAAAAGGACAAGAATGGTGGTGGAAGCAATATTAAACATTCCCCCTTCTGCCCTGTGCATGATCCAGTGGTGCTCAGATCCCTGGGAGCAGGGAGAAGGGAATCTCACCGAGCCCTGAGCGTGTGCAGCTGGAGAACTCACTCCAAAACTCCTTCTACTCAAACCTCATTCGTGGTGCATCCTGAGGAAGCCCCCTGATCCCCAGCAAGCAGGAATGTGCCACACACTCTGGGATGTCACAGCTGCAGAGGAGGGAGAATTCCAAGTGCCAGAGCCATGGCAGTGCTTGGCAGGAGCCAGCACCACCATTCAAGGTTCTGCTGCCAAACAACCCAGGGCAAAACCACAGCAGGAAGAAGCTTCCTGAAACACAAACCTGTGAGATCCCACTTTCCCCACCCTCCAGGGATGACAGTATCAGCATTCCCAGGTGGTTTAAGTTACTTCAAGCTGAGGCACTCATTATGCTCCTATGAACCACCTAAAAATCCCCTGAAGACAGGAAACAACTCCCCAGGTCCTCAGGGTCACCTGTCCCCAGCACATCTTGTGACACTCTCTAAGATTTGTTACAACCCGTCCAAGGAAGTCCCAGCCTCCTCTTTTGCACAGCTAAATCTGTCTTCATGCAGCTCTCCACAATCACTCTGTGGCCTTGGCAAATGTAAATCACTTGGCTTAGCTAAATATTTCCACAGGAAGTATTTTTTTTTTAATAAAACAATAGCAGCACACACGAGGGTTGCATTCCACATCCACAGATTAAAAATATATTTAATACCACCAGGTAAGAATTCTGAGATGCTCTAATCCTGCAAAGAAAAACTCCTTTTCTTCATGGATCTGTACATAAAGATTGACACAATTGCTAAAAACCCCCTGAATTTTCAGAAATATGCATTTTATGTGTGCTTTATCAGTTCTCAACATCTGAAATGTTCTAGAGGGCAGAGAGAGGAGAATCAGCACCCCAAAGGTTGAGACATCTGGTTGCAGTTTAATGTGCAAGTGACTGTAAGGGGGGAAGTGTGGGGAGCCAAAACAGAAAGATGCCTCCAAACCCAGGATTTTTAAAGACAATAACTCATTACCTTGACCACTTCACCACCATCAACCTTCATCAGCTGCTTCAGGTTCTGGTGCAACAGGCTCGTGTTGGATCTCCACTTCAGCAGTCCCAAGAGGTCAACTAGGAATTACAAAAAAACAACTCTATCATGCAGGGTATTTTCCTTCCCTCACCCTCCACAACCACATGCAGGACAAAGAGTTTTATCCCCTTAGTTCAGCCTTTTTTTCCCTGGACAACGAGGCATTTCTGGTACCCTCTGACTCTGCAGAAACCTCAGACAATCCTTCTACCCTGACAGAGCTCTGAAAGGCTTTCAGAAAAAGCAGCCAGCTTTTGAAATATCAGCAGGAAAATCTAGGCCAAGGAAGCCTGGTCGCTGGGTTTTTAATTTGCTGTACACAACAGTTGTGTGTTTAGACAAAGATGCCAGGATGAAATTAGTCAGCCACCAACACAGTGGTGTCTACAGGGCAGTGACTCTCCCAGCATTAATGCTTCCAGCTCCTTCACTCCCACTGCATCAACTGGAACGAAAATAAAGCCCAGTGCAAGCTGCAAGCTAAATGAGAGTGGGGGAGAGCTGGGTGAGGAGCATCTCCCAGGGCCCAGACTGCTCCCTGAGGGCACAGATTGGATCATCACCAAATCCAGCATGGTGAAGATTGTGTCCCTTCAGCATTCCCTGATAAAGGAGGGAATACAGGAAGCCAGCTCCCTCCATCAGTCATTGTAAAGCTTCCTTTAGGGAAAAGTTCCCAGGAGGAGCTCTCAGTTCCCCTGCAGAGCAGCAGCTCGCTGGGAAATATCAACCCCAGGGAGTCAAACCCACCCCCCAGCATTTTTGGTGAGATGCTGAGCTGCCCCCCAAACCCCCACACTCCTCCTGCCTTAGACAAAGTAGCCTCAGGGAAAAATTCTTCCCCATGAAAAGCCAGTTTTCAGCACAAAAACTCGCAGCAACTCCTGCTCAGAAGAAGCCTTCAATAAACAACCTGAACTTGATCTTAAAGGTCTTCTCCAACCTAAATGATTCTATGACTAATTTAAAGACTCACTACCTTCAGCTTAGCCCCTGGCCCACTCCTGCACATTACCCACCTCCCAGTATAATTCACATTTATGTGAATGCTGCCCAAAATAACTCAAAACAGGCAGTTTCTCCCAATAAATCCCTCTCACCCCCTCTGTCAGTCAGACTTTCAAAGCAACCAGCACTGTGCTTACCAAGGCATGAATCTGCAGAGTTTATTCTGCAAATTACCTGCAGAGACCCAAAGCAGCTGCTAAACTTTTCCCAAAAACCTTTCATTCTAAGTAATAAATGAAATTACTTCTACTGGAGAGGACTGCAGTACTCCTCAGAAAAGTTCCCCTCTGAGCAGCACTCAAACCAAGCCTTCTCATCATCTCTTTGTGAGGAGAAATAAGGAGTGGTTTACTACATTAAAGCTCTGAAAGACTTGAATCCAAGTCCTCCATTCCTTTTAATACATCCTACAAGATGTCTGTAGCCTGAACCCAAAAGTCTTAGAAACTCAGCATTAACAAAAAAACAAACGCTTCTGGAAGCAAAGCAAAGATGCCTCCATGAGTTACCCAAAGTGTTTCATGGGTACATTTACATCAGCTTTCCACCCCTGAATTTGGCTGCAGCCTGACTTCTAACAAGGCATCAGCTTGACAGAAGAAATGATCTGAACAAAAGCCAGCCCACGGATGAGCTCTGAGCAGCACCACGGATTGCCCCAAGAAAACAAACCCACGTGCGCTCGCAGCGTGACAGCAGAGCAAATGCTAAATGAATCCACACTTGTGAGCACAAAATGTCACTGCAGGCCAGCTGAAAGGGAAAAAGAACTTGCAGGGTATGGAAAAATGGGCACTCACTGGTACTGCAAGCATTAATTAAGCCCAGCAAAGCACCAGGCAGGCAGTTAATCCCACCCTCGTGCGGGGCTGCGTGTAAAATAATGCAGTGAAAGGATGTAAAGCAGTGGTTCAGCCTACAGGAAACAGGAATGCTGGAGTCAGCCTAGGTCAAGGGAAATTTGAGGTTAGAAAACATCAGGAGGAGGACAAAGTGAGGGTGCCTAGAAAAGCTGTGGCTGCCCCTGGATCCCTGGGAGTGTCTAAGGCCAGGCTGGAGCACTGGAAGGTGTCCCTGCCCCTGGCACTGGATGATCACTGAGGTCCCTTCCAACCCAAACCAGCCTGGGATTCTGTGATTTCCAACTGCAAAGGGTTTAAACAAACACCCAGACTGCAAAGTCCCCAGCAGCAACTTTGCTTTCTTAATGTGATTTATTATTCTACTGACTGCATATGAACATTTTCCTCTACAGGGTATTTAAGAGGTGGAAGCAAACAGCCCCAGTTCCTGCCTATCTGCTTTCTCTGACCTGTATCTATGCAAAAGCTGCCCCACAGATACACCCAAACCCTTCTCAAAGCCCAGAGATTAGGTTAGGTAATAAATGAAATAAATTTAAGTTAGGTAATATTTCCCCTAAAAACCTGTTCTGTGAAATTCTCTGCCTTCTTGACTTTAACATTTGATTTTCCAGGCTGCATGACTTTTGTTTTAATTCAGTCCTTACACCTTCACTTTTTATGCCACTACAGCACATCAATTTGTCCTATGTGTGCTGGGTTTTCTTGTAATTATCAGGTGTGCTAAGCCAAATTCTTCCCAACTGTTCTCCAAAATCCTGGTTCTTCGGAGCCCTGACTCCAGTGAAGGAACAGCCACTGTTATCCTGAGATTTGAGTCCTTCAGGCAGGAAAAGAAAAGAGAGAAATTCTTGGAATAAGCCTTAGAGGTGCCCTGAATGCTTCCAAGATGAAACCACGGGGACAGCACCAGGCAGCTCTCAGCCTGCTGGAAACTCAACACTTTTCCAGCAAGCCCATTAATGCCACTTCACTTCTGCCCCCATCACCCTGATAAATAAAAAACATCCTGGAAGGCTTGGAAGAGGCACCAAGAGGATTTATTTCCACAGGCACTGAAGGGTTTTGCCCTTCCTCTTTGTCTTCTGCCACCACTCTTCCTCAAAATTAACTCCAAAATCCAGCAAGAGGCCAGGGAATGTCCCACCCTAATAAATTCTGCTCAAATCACTACAAACTGCTCAAGTGTTAAAGTAGATACTTCCTACCACCACTCTCTCTCAGATAAAGTCTCACCAGTGGCCAAGTTTGTTATTTTGAAGCCTTTTCCATGCTAAGGACATCGATTACTGACAGAAAAGCAACATTAATAACTCACAGTTCATAGAGAACAGAGAGCTCAGATGCAAAAAGGTCTCTGCACCATCAAACACCTCACAGAAAAAGCCAGATGACTTATTCACATGCTTTCAGAATGACTAAAAATAAGTCTTAAAGCCAATTCTAAGACAGTTATGGAGGGTAAAGAAAGAACTATTACTGGGAATCAAAAGGAGAAAAATCTGCTTTGGCTCAACATGGTGGTAAGTGAGGATAATAATGGATTTTTATTTACTTGTTTTCAAGAAAGTTAAAGGAAGAACATCAACCAACCATCTTACAAAACTAAAAATCAGCTCCAGAAATCACCATCTGAAAAGCACTGCCAATTTTCAGATGCAAACTGCTACCTGAGGGATGAATTTAATGATGGTTTTTTTGGTTTGTTTCTTTTCTGCTCAATGACTCATGGTGATCTTGCTTAATAGTGTCACAGCACTTTGAAGAGAGAGAAAAGACTTTGGCAACTCCAAGGAAAAGTTTCACAGACAACATAATTAGCAGCAGCATTAAATAAAGATCAGGCCTTCAAAGCAAACAATATGTAAATTAAGCACCAAACAATGCCCATGTTTAATTTTAACAGCAGTTCTGTGAAAGCCACGTCAATACATTGATCACTGGGAAACACTTTTAACTCCTAACAAGCACTAGGGAAGGCTGAAGGGGGAAAACAGCCCAGATGTTCCAACAAAAAGCAGTTTAATTCCAGCTGCTGGATCCCTCGCTCTCCCAGTCCCGGCCCCGCTGCTGAGCTGCCATCCCCTCTTTGCTGGGGAATCCTACAAGCACATCCTACAAGCACATCCCAATTCTTTTGCTGAGCACCCTCCCAGGCTCCAAAGGCTGCCAGACTGCAGTGGATCCGATGTGCTCTGCATGTGAAACACCCGGGAAGTGCTGGGAGAGCCCTCTGGAAAGCGCCGCAGTCAGCTCCAGGCTGCCCGAGGAGCAGGGACATCCCCCTGGACAGGGGTGGGGATTAGGAACGTGGGAACATCATCGTGATTCCCACCCAGCTCCCCACAGACCCTCCTGAGTCACAGCAGCTCCCTGGAATGACTCACTCCCTATGGAATGACCCTCCCACACTCCTGGTGCAGCCAGGAGAACAAGGGATCGCTCCATGGCAACCGAGCCCAGGAATTACACAGAGGGCACAGGCTGGAAATGTGAAATATCTGCTGGGGTGGCTGCCACCAGCTTTGCACAGCCCTGGGATGCACTCAGCCAGCTGACTAATGGGGGAAATGTACAGAAGGCAAGGTTTAAAAGGAGCAAACGAGGCCAAGGCCACTCCTGGGAAGGTGTGGGAACATGAGAGTGACCTCCAGGCAACACATCCTCCCCTCACTGCCCTGCTGCACACCAGGAGGAAACATGAGAGCTTTCCTCAGCCCTAAGATATGGACATTGCACCTTGGGATAACACAAACCAGCTTGTCTGGGAGCAGAGCCCTGATATTACCTACTCTTGCAAGCAAACTCATCCCTTCCTCAGTGCTGTTTTTCAAGGAAAAGTGAAATTGCCACAGAGCCTGTCTGCAGTGCCCTTCAGGGCAAGAGTCCCAGCTGTATGGGAAACAACATCCCTGGTTCTGCTTAACCTCAGAATGCCCAGTTCCCTCAGGCATGGACTGGCTGCATGGTTCACACACCCCCACACACAATTTAACCCAGGTGGCAAAAAGCCACCACCCACCCCCCTGGAACGGGGCTGGGGAAGGCAGCAAAGGCAGCACCCCGATCCCAACCCTGCTGTGAGGAGCAGCTCACCATTCTGGGTCAGTTTTGTTGAACAGACCAGAGTGGAAATCTGGAAGGAGTCTTTGCTGATGGTGCAGCTGCCAAGGTTCTGCATGCTCTTCCCTGTTGCTGAGTGCCCCTTCTCCTCCAGCTCTATTTTCGTGGATGGCAGACTGAGATAGGTCGAGGCATCCTCCAGCTTCTTGGCTTCTGCCTGCAGTGAGGTTTGAAACACAGCAGGAGAAAACATCCAGTCAAAACCTCAGCAACAAGAAAATTTTAACATTTATACTGAATTTTCTTTGGTTTGGAGCTATCAAATGCATCTTTAACAACATTAATTTAGCACTCATCTGTCTACATTAGAGCCAAGATGGGATTATTTAAATTACAGAATTTACCCTTCTTAACCCACAAAAAACTCAACAACAAAGGCCTTTGAAATTAAAGCATTAAAGGTTTAACACTCAGTCACCCACATAAACCAACCACCCATGACGTACTGCTTAGTTTGATTTAACAGAAGAGTTCAAAATTCATTTTCCTGTGTAATTCTGGAACAGAATTCTCCAGAAGTCAGTCAGTGGAGCTTCCCCACTGGGAAGGCAAAATTCTACCTTGTAAACGATCAGGTCGTGCTCTCCATCTCTCAGGGTTGTCCCATCGTATCTCATGAGCTTCACAAATGCCAGGGCAAATATCTTCTCAGATTTATCTTTGGCTGTTACAAAAGAAAAAAAAAAAAAAAAA
>VXAC01007217.1:0-16458 GCA_013399225.1 Rhipidura dahli | reverse complement strand
TTTTTAAAAAAAAAAAAAAAAAAAAAAAAGAAAAAAGACAAATCACCACATAATTATTTGATATTTTACAGTCAGGACACCTAAACCCCACAGACATGGGCAACCTGACAGTGAGTGACCACAGCAAAAATTCTCACATAAATTAAGTGTACAAAGAAATGGGAGAAGTCTACTAAAAGCAAGACAGAACCAAAATAAAAAGCAAAATGAACACATCAAAAGTAACCAGATGCTCCATTTTTCTCTGCTCTGTCTGTTCTTTTGGAAAGCTTTATTAAGGCAACCTTTTAGAAACAAACCAGAAATGGGATGCATTTAGAAAGCTCAGGTTTTTAGAAGAATGGCAGCATTGGAGAGCTGGAATAAAGATCTGAACACCAGCACTGAGCATCTCACCAGAGCACAGAGCCCTGAGGACACACATTTGAAGGGGGAACATGAGAAGCAAAACACAAACTGGATCCATAATTGCAGATGAAGTGCTGGAGCTTTTTTGAAAGCTGACCCATTCTGCAGCCAACAGGAACCAGAAAATGCTTCTGCTTTGTTCTTGCCCAGATCTATTGGCAAAAGTTTAAAAAAGCAAAGCAACAGAGCAAGGAGAGATCACAAAGTAGAGAAGTAAAGCCAGAAGGGAAGTGTCATCACCTTGAGACAGCCCAAGGAGCCTGGGAGAAAGCCCTGGAAGGGGCTCCTTTTATTATTTAGGAATGGCCTCTTAAATATTTCGGCTGTGGCCAACCTAAATATTTGAGTCATCATAAGAACATTTCTGACTCTATTAATTGGTAGCACACAATCATGATTCTGATAATAATGACACTGACTTCTGGCACATTGTTTTCCTTAAAATTTATCATTCTTGTCTTGGAGATGTTCTTTATTCTGTACCATTTTGGGGGATTTGTTTTGTTTTGTGGTTTTGGTTGGTTGGGTTTTTTGTTTGCCTTTTTCAGGGTTTTTTTGTTTGGTTTTTGTTTTTATCTAAATTATTTCTTAAGTTTCTTAATCCCAAAGTCTTCAGTTCCTGATGCTAAGCCAACTGGAAACTTTCACATTCCCATTTGTTCCCATGAAGATCTTTACTACCCCCAACCTCTAAGATACAGAATGCCACAACCCTCTGAGTTACTAATGGAAAGCTTTATTCCATTGGTAACCTAGTAAAAAAAATCCCATTTATTCCCTTTGGAGAAAAAACTGGGCAGGGAAGGAAAAACTCCATGAGGATAGGTCAGAGTGAGGAGGATATAAAGGGCAAAAGGAGCTGAGACGTGACATGAAATAAAATGTCACAGATTTAACCCTGCACTACAAGCAATAATAATCAGTTCTGGACTGGGAATGCCATCCCTGCTTCAGGAGACTCTGGCCCCACCAGGAAATCCCTGCCAGGAATTGCCCAGGAGAGGCTGAGGCACTCACAGTCCTGGGAAGATCTGTGGCGGAAGGTGAACCTCAGGTGGCTGCGGTTCACGTCCTCGATGGGGATGGCCACCTGCACACAAGGGGAGAGGGGAAGGAAATGGTCAGTGCAGCACCCTCAGCCTCTCCCAGCCCCATCCTGACATCTTCCAGCACCTCCAAAGGATCAGGGAGTGACAATCCCAGTGGCACATCCCTCCTCTGCCACCCCCAGCAGCCCCTTTCTGCCTACAGACACAGCAAAGGCGGCTTTGGAGTGAAAATTCTGGTGTGGGGAGGAGCTGCAAGGCCCTTGTGGGCACACAGCCCCTGCTCCCACTGCTCAGACAGACTGGATATGCTCCAGAAAGCCACCATCAGCTCCTCTGCAACATCCAAACTTGGCAGAGAAGTGGAAAGATTATTGCCCCAGCAAAATGAGCAAGCTTAGAGCACAAGCAGCTCCCCAAACAGCGATGAGTCAAACACTCTGGCAATTGTGATTTAGCCTTAATATCCTGCTCCTCTAGGTCAGCTTCGTGGAAACAGAGCAAACCACTCCTAAAGAGATGCTGGAGTTTCCCCACAACAGCCATCCTGGCCAATGGCTGAAATAAAATTCAGTATGCAGTGAAAGTCAGAGCCTTCCTTAGCTGAGCTATTCCTTGCCCTGCTGAACACAGGCACTGCATTCCCCCACAGTTTTGTTTCCCACTGAAAGCTGTATTAATGGCACATAAACACCCAGAGAAGTTATTTGAGCAGTTTCAATACCTTTACAGTCTCAAACCAGCGAGGCTGCTTCACTTGGTAATAGATCACTGACTTGTACTCCGAGATGGCTTCGTCACCAGCACCAGGAAAAATCACACTCTGCAAAAACAAACAACACAGGAAGTGTTGCTGCCACTTGAACTCCACTTTTTCACTCAAATCAACAAAAAATAATTCAGTGAAGTAGGTCAGGGTAAGAGAGAATGCTCCTCATGAAACTGGTATCAAAGTGCAGGCATTGATAAGGGAAGATTTATTTAATGATGCCACAAGTTCAGCTGAAAATAAAAACTGGAACCTCAAGCTGCCAAATACAGATGTTGGAAAGGCTTAACCTGATATATATCAAAATCATGAAGCCCCCAGACATGAAACACTTCAGTACCTCTAATCTTTTGCCATCTTCATCATAAACAGACACTGTGACTTCCACATTCTTTGCTGTGGTTTTACTGCCTTTGTCAAAATCTCCCTGGACCAAGGTGACATAGATGTCATTACGAACATCTCCTACAAGAGAAAGCAAAGCACAGAATAACCCACAAAATCTCACAGAAGAACCCACAAAATCCCACAGAAGAACCCAAGGATTTGGGAAACCAGTGACACACAGAAACAACAGCAAAACACCTAAAACACCACACTTCTGTTTATTTTATTTTTACACAACTTCTTCCATTATTCATTTGAAAGGAAAAGTTTCCCCACAGCCATTTGTCCCCTACAAAGGGATTTTGCCATTTAAAACATTTTAAGAGCCTACAAGAGGTCTCTGATTCGTTACATCAGGAACAGGTTGGATGTTTTTGCTGGCTTGGGGGTTGCAGGGAAGGACTGTATTCAGATTTATGTCTTAAAAAGCTCCTCAGCTCCACCCCAATTCAACTGGAATTTTGAAAATGAGCTGGGGAAGTGAGGCAGAAGGTTAATGAGCCAACACAGGAGGCAAACAAGGTGCTGAGGCACTCCCAGCATACTGGAGAGACTGTCAAACACCTGACAGACACACCTGCCAGCAGGATAAGGGGCACCCAGACCTGGCATGGGCTCTGTAAACATCTCATGGATCCCCCAGAGCCCGTCAGTCTGCAAGGGACCCTGCAGGCTCTGCTCCCACTCAGGGCAGCTTTTATTTTGAGAAGCACCACAGTTCTGGGTTGGTTTCTGTGGGTTTTAGTTCATTTTATTTTTTTGTAAACACCTGAGCTGAACAGGCACAGAATACATGTATTTAAAAACAGACCACAGAGCTCTCTCTTTCCAGTGCATTACCCACATCTGGTACCAACCCTACAAGAGCCGCTATCTCTAAATCAAGGCTGTGCCTCTGAAAAGTCTGCTTTGGATTCAGCACAGGACAGAGGTTTTCCACATGCCCTTGCTATGGGGATAATGCAAAGTGTGTACTTTGTACACATTCTTTTGAACTGGGGAAAAAACGGAGGATTCCCATTCTCACTGGGATCTCCTGTCTGCTTGAAGAGGGTGGGAGCTTCATTTATTGATGCAGGTATTACCAAAGTATTTTACATTTAAAATAAATGAGAAAACATGTTTTGATGATGCCTTTTTTTTTCCCATTCATACCTTAAATTCATCTTTAATTATTTTTTTCCTACAAAGTCTTCCATACATCCAGACATTTAAAGCAGGTTAAAATCTAACAAAGCAGCAGCCTTACCTGGCATGATAATCTCAGGAAAGCCCATTTTCCGTGCCACTGCTGTTGACCTGTCCACCAAGTGTGGAAACTCTTTCCTAATCTGATGGATATCTCCTGGAAGAAGTTTCAAAGTCACCCACAGACCTGTCATGTAAAAAAACCCACAATTATGGAACTGCTGGGATTTATTCTCAGACACTACAGATTTCTTTTCACAAACTGAAAAACCTAAGAATGTTAAAATAATTAAGGTACATTAAGATAACTGATCTCCCTTTAGTAAAAAAAAAAAAATACAAAATATTTGAAAACACTCCAAAGATCTCATCACTTCCCCCAAAAATATGAGTGCAGCACACAGAATTACTTCTGATTATGTTCCATGTTCTTTTTAATGAAATGTTTATCTTCTATGGGGAAACGAGAAGAAGCAAGGATGATTTGCATGGAAAAACCTCAGTATTCCAAGCAAGCAATAGCAGCAGATCCATACCCCAAACTGATTTACCAACACCCCCATAAGTTGTTTTTACTGCTCTGAGTACACAAATCTACAGCATCAGCTTCACACAGCTGATATTTTTCTGCTCAGCAGCAGAAGCAGCCACTAAAAAGCTGCTGCTTGCCAACTCACATCAGGCACATTTGTTACAGGAAAAAGAAAGATGCCCAAGTGAAAAAAAAAACCTCATAAAAATAAAAAAGAAACCCAACCCAAAGAAGTCCTTCACTTGGTGAAGTGGCTGGCAATCAAGTTTAAGCACAAAATCGCAGCAGCAATTTGCAGAAGAAAACCCTAAAATTAAAAGCTACAAAAAAAACCACCCCAAAAATACTCAGCCATGAAATAAATTGTGGGTTACCCTGTGAGAGAATTAACTGTACATTCATTTTGGGTGCACTTGGCAGCTTGTCTTTCCCATGGTATCTCTGTAAGAGTTTCTGTGCTGACTCCTTGCCAGGGATGGCTCTGACAGCTGCAACTGTACCTGCTCTGACTGGCTAAGGAACAGCTCCTAAATCCTCTCTCTGTTTGCCTGGGCACCTTCTTTTAGGGAAAGAATCTGAAATGAATCAAGGAAACTGAGGTGTTCCCTCTTTTCTGATACACCCTGGCCACAGGTGAAAACAAGGGGAATCAGGTAAAACTTCTCCTCATTAGTTGAAGGAGAATCTAAAAATGAGGTTTATGTAAAATTTTGTTTGTTGTTAATTAGTGAAAAAAAATCATGGAAAAGTGTGTGATTTTCCTAGAGTTTGGTCAGATATGAAGTGATACAGAAATTCCAGGAGTGTCTGCTGGAAACTGTGCATTAATATTAAGTTAACTCAGCATTAACTCCATATTAATCCAGAATTCCAAGAAAATACTGAAGCCAGCAGAGGAGTAACTGGACACAGACACATCACAACCACGAGATCACACAGAGAAATAAATCAGCCCAGAGTAGTGCCCCTGAGAAGGCACCAGGGAAGCTTTCAGAGGGGTTGCCTGGCTCTGCCTCCCTCCCACCCCTCCTGTGAGCTCAGGTCTTCTAGTAAGGAACAAAATGCTTTGTGTGCAGCTGCAGAGTGGGAAAGCACAGGGAAGGAAGAGAAGGAAGGGAATATATCCCTTCCTGCAGCATGGAGAGATAAAACCCCCCAGCTCAAAGGCACAAGAGCTGAGTCCTTGAGCCATCACCTCCAGCAGAGAATCCCAGAGCCACAGGATGGGTGGGGTTGGAAGGGACCTCTGGAGATCACCCAGTCCTGCCAAGGGGAGCAGGTGACACAGGAATGTGTCCAGGTGGGTTGGGAATGTCTCCAGAGAGGGACACTCCACACCCTCCCTGACAGCTGTGCCAGAGCTCTGCCACCCTCGTGGAAAGAAATTCTTCCTCATGGTGAGGTGGAACTTGTGTTTTAGTTCATGGCCACTGCTCCTCATCCTGTCACTGGGCACCACTGAGAAGAGCCTGGCCCCATCCTCTGACACCCCTGGGATGTATTTACATGGAATAATGGGATTCCCTCTCAAGTCTCCTCCTCTCCAGACTGACCAGGCCCAGCTCCCGCAGTCTCTCCTCACCAGAGACACATCCAGACCCTTCAACATCTTTGTGGCCTCCACTGGACCCTCCCCAGCAGAAATATAAAGACATCCAAGAGATGAACAATGCTACAACACGCAGAGCCCACACTGGGCAGGGGACAAATTCTGGGGGCAGCAGGAAGAGAGGAACAAACCGTGCAAAACCGCTTTTTTGACCCCAAAATGCAACCCCACCGTCACCCACCGAGGCACAGAGAAAGAGCAGTACCTACCCTGCCCCTTGTGGTTGACTTCTTTAGCAGCAATCACTTTGTTTATAACAGTCTGCAGGAAATCATTCTCCCCTGCCACCCTGGGTGAAAAACGGGATGATATGTTCAGCTGCTTGTGTCGAATGGCGTCATCCAACGCTAGCCTGGAGGATGCACATGACGACCAACACCAGGAGACAAAGGGGCACAGAGAACCAGAAGTCACAGTGACAAGGGAACACAAAAGATCGTATCACAGTCGTGACAAAGAGTATTTATTAGTCAACGTAGGACAGAGGACAGGAAAGGTAACAAGAAAGACAGAGGGAGATCATTAATCAGAAGAATGCTGATCTACTGCAGAGAGTCCAGCACGCCTGTGAGGGCTCTGCTTCCTCAGGGACAGGCACAGCCCTCAGGGAGCAGGGGGAGCTCTCCCACCTGAGATTCCCCCATTAAGCAGTGAAAACCCACACAGGCAGTTCTTTTCTATCAATACTGGAATATATAAATATATATATTTATAGCAGACTGGCCCTGCACCACCTCCAGGGTCACCTCTGTCATTCCACAGGTGGAGGGCCTGAAGGAAGAGCTCCCATCAATCTCACAGGGAAAAGGAGGAGAAGAGCAGACAACCCAAACTTGGGGAATCAATGAGAAGATGGGGACGATAAATAAACAGCAGCATTAGGTGTAAATCACTGGAGTAAATCTTGCCAAGTGCTGTTGACAGCCCTTGTGTTGGTGGCCAGTGAATGAGTACAAACAAACAAAGATATGAAAACAGAATTGCATGTGGTACAACAGAAACAAAGCATGGGATGAGGAGAAAAATGTAGCCCAAGTCTACCTTGGAAATAACAACACCAGCCTTCAACCCTGTGTCTGTCTGCACCTTATTCATATTCTTTGGGATAGACTTTTGCAGGAGAATGTTTTCATTTATTACAAGGGAAGAAGAAAAATCACACTGTACATCTTTTTAAAGCTCTGGGTATATGTAACAGGAAAAATGAATCAGTGCTAATGGAGCAGAAAACTGGATGTTCCATCAGCACCCCCTCTGAAAGGTTCATTTTCATTCCGTATTTCCACACTTGCTAAAAAACAACTTTGCTATTGTTTACCACACAATAAATATACCCTTCTCTTCCCCAAAACCCATTTTCCTTGAAAAATGGAATTGCACTTTGATTTTCTCATGAACATCCCCCATCTCTGCAGCACCTGCACACCTTGCAGTCCCCTCACCAGCCCTCCACCTTCAAACCACCAGGGCTCCCTGAACTATGCTTATTTCTCAAAATAAAGTGAATTTAAGATTTCATTATTTCAAGCTTTTTTTAAAAAAAAATATTATTAAAACCCCTCTGACTATCCCTCAGTGCATTAATCAGGGAATTTAGCTCCCATAACTGTGTTTTGCCTCTTGGAACAGATGGCAGGCCAGCATTTCCCACAAAACTAAGCATCCATATTTATGTACATTTATTTGCCTTATCCCTCCTACCTTTGCTCACTTCAGGGAATTAAAACCCTAGGATCTATGGAAGGAACATGATCATTATTGACCTCAGGCAGGGCTAAACCAGCAATGAACTTACTTACACATTCTCAACCCTGACATCTTTACACAAAAAGAAAACAAGGCTGCAAAACTGAGAATGGATGCTTTAAACTCCAAAAAATCTCCCAAATTTCTGGGGCTAGCAATTACAGCTAATAGGAAATCATCAAGAAGAAACATTAGCAACTATTACTGAGGATAAAATACCCCATGGAAATAAATTAACTTAAAATATTGACTATTTTTTTTTTTAATCAAAGTTAAAATTTTGGGTTTTTTTTCACTTGTGCTTGTTGATAAAAGTGCTCCCTACTTACGGCTGGAATGGGATGAAGTGCTGCTTGTCCTCATCATCAACCTTGCCATTAATGATGTCAGTAACATCCATCACTGCAAAGACAAACCAAGGGCACTGAATGAACTGATCAGCGTGGGGAGAGCCAACACCCTGGGGAACTGGAGCAACAGTGACTCAGAAAGAAGGTTGGAATTATCAGCTGTGGGATTTCAGAGCTGTCTGTGGGGTAACGTGGTGCAGCAAATCAGCTCTGGCATCTCAGCCAACACAAGCCCCCAAAGGTAATTTCTAGGACACAGCAACCAGCCTGATGAGATTTGGAACAACTCCTGAGTTTATACAACCCCACAGCAGTTCCACCACCCAATTCCTATGGAAAAGAGACGAAGAGGATATGGAGAGCTCCATCCCAGAGGTACCTGCCACCCCAAAGGGTCTGCGCAGCCCCGACGTGAGCTTCCTGGTGTTGTTGTCCCGCAGCTCCATCCTGCCCACACGCACAATCTGACACACAAAACTGATCTTCTCTCTCTTCAGGTCTTTGCTGCCCAGGTCCTACAAGCAGCAGGAACATCAGGTTGCTTTCTCATAGCTGGATTTCAAGTTCCATTTCAGTAGGCAGAGGGTTTGCTGCTCAGAATCTGCCTTCGCTGCACAAGCCTCTATCACAAAGTGCTCTCAGAGTAGAGCAGGTTTTGTAGCAATATTTAAATATCTCATTGGAGCTCTGTGTAAACCAATTGCTTAGGAGGCCAAACCATTTCTAGTAAGCTAAAAATTCAAAAATTCACTTTGGTTGTAGCCAGGTGTTGAGAATACTTAGCAGCCACTTAGAAGAAATGTCTCATGTGAGCCTTCGCCAGCACAGAATCGTGGAATGGTTTGGGTTGGAAGGGACCTTAAAAATCATCTTGTTACAGCCCCAGCAATGAGGACACCTTCCATTACCCCAGGCTGCTCCAAACTGGCCTTGGGCACTGCCAGGGATCCAGGGGCAGCCCCAGCTGCTCTGGGCACCCTGTGCCAGGGCCTGCCCACCCTGCCAGGGAACAATTCCTGCCCAACATCCCATCCAGCCCTGCCCTCTGGCACTGGGAAGCCATTCCCTGTGTCCTGTCCCTCCATCCCTGAGTCCAGAGCCCCTCTCCAGCTCTGCTTCCCCCCTACAGAGGTGTCCCCACTCTGTTCCCCCCCAGCTGATGGCCACTCTGTGTGGCTCCCAGGTGCTCAGGGCAGGGCACTCACAGTGAACACGGCCCGCAGGTTGTGCAGCCTGTCAATGTCCTTGGGGAGGCCACAGCTCGACCACCTCACCAGGTAGTTCTCACTGAAAAGGAACAGGATTTGGAGGCCTTTTAGTTTAAATCACAGAGCAAGAGAATCACAGAATGGTTTAGGTTATGTTCCATCTCACCCCTGCCATGGCAGGGACACCTCCCACTGTCCCAGGATGCTCCCAGCCCCAATGTCCAGCCTGGCCTTGGGCACTGCCAGGGATCCAGGGGCAGCCCCAGCTGCTCTGGGCACCCTGTGCCAGGGCCTGCCCACCCTCCCAGTCAAGGATTCCTTCCCAGTATCCCATCTAAATCTCCCCTCTTTGACCTTAAAGCCATTCCCCCATATCCTATCACTGAATGTGCTTTAACATAAGCAGATAAAATCAACTTCAGAATTTACAGAAGACTCTTGAACCCAATCTCCTCATCCTAAACACACAAATACTGAGCAGAGAGCTGCCGTTTCCCTCAGTGCAGATAATTTTTATAAAGAAAGCACCTCCTCAGCAACCAAGTGGGAGAATTCCTGCAGCTCAGCAAGGGCACAGCCCTTGCAGGTGTGCTCACCTCTGATTTTCCAGCTGCTCTTGGGGAACTGCAAGCACAGCACGACCCTGAAACGTGCCCCAAGTGAAGGGACCCGCCTCTGCCTTTCACAGAAATCTGACTTTGCCAAGCCCCAAAACTCCCTCAGTGCTATCCCTGAGTAGGCACAGATAAAAATGGCACTCACCTGATGAATTTTGATTCCAGTGGGTCGTACAGAGACATCAGCACTTCAGCATCTTCTCCTATTTTACACACTACGTTCTTTAAATTCACAAATAAAGCAAACGAAGGAGTGGCAGCAAACTTGGCTTGTCTGTTGATATCAATGTTCTGCTTCTGAGACTGCAATTCGAGGACAAAATAAAGTTTAACTTAGCCAAACAGACATCCAACTGATACAAAAACTTTCCTAAAAGCTTCCAGAAAGAAGTAGAGGAGGTTTCCACTGAGTACCTGCTTTTGTGATTTTTTTTTTCTGTTAAGTTTTATGACAGACAGCATTTTCTGGATCTGTCTTGAAGTGCCACACCATAAGGAGAAAGTTAAAAAAAAGGAAGAGAGAAAGGAGAGAAAGGATATCTTCACTTATTAAGTAGAGAGAGACAAATGGAGAAAAAAATTGAGCCTCAAAAATACCTGAAAAAAAAACCAGGAACACACAACAAAAAAAGAAACGGAAAAATTCTTCCTTTTAAAAATAAGGATTTTGAACTGCAAAGGTGCTGACAATTCATGACTGAGAAGGGCTTTAAATTTGCCCCCTTAACTTGAACAGCAAGTTTTTAGGATTGGCATAAAGAAGCCACACAAGAATGAGGATTTTATTCTTTGTGATTCTCAAACATAAACTCTGACAACAACCTAACTTAGAAACCTCTCACATGAACATCTCTGATATTAACCTACAAATGCAGCTGATTTATTCATATAGGTCTGAACCATAAATTCTACTAAACCCTTTCAGGGATAAAAAAACCCAGCCTAAGACATAAACATTCCTACAAAATGTTTAAGCCTGATAATTCTTCATAAACACCTCAAATCCCTCATTACCAATGCTATAAATTGCAGTTATCCTATTAGTTCACAAGGAAAAGCCAGAGTGCCTCTCACTTTTTCCTCCTGTAGCCTCTCTTCCACTTGCTTGGAAGCTATTTCATGTGCCCTGAAAAGGCTGATGGTGCTGGTCTGCTCTGGGTCCAGAATGTTGCCATCTTCATCTCTGACCACCAGATCCAAATCCAGAATTCTGAACAAGACAGAAAAAAAAAAAAAGTCTGTGGATTAACAGCACTCAAAGCAACGCCTAAAAACCACCTGCCAAGGGTTCAACCTGCACACCTGATGGAAAAGAAATGGTTTGAGACATGATAATGCAATTTAACATGTCAGCAACCCTGGAGAGCCAAGGCACAGGGAGAACTGATGGAAACAAAACAGCTGGGGGAATCAACTTCTTAAACAAATCAATTTGCCAGAGATTTGGGCTCCTCCTCTGATTTATCCACCAGTCTGAACAACCCAGTCCCACCACACTCAGCTCATGTCTCCTGCTCCACCTCCTCCTCTGACTGCAAATTCCTGTTTTACCCAAAGCCCACAGGGTAAGGCAGTTGTTTCCCATTATTTAAAGCAGAAGGCAGATTTCTGTCAGCAGGGTGTCAACATCCACGATTACCTTCTGCAGAGAAGAAGGCTTCTGCCATCATCAAACCTACACTCAGGAAAAAAACTTTTCCCATTTTTCCACAGTGCTGGCAGCAGAGTCTAGGGTTCAAAAACCAGCTCCCTTCCCCTAAGACTGACCTTGCCACCTCCAGCCCAATAAATGCACCCCCTATTTCCTCCTAACTCTGTGGTCAGCTCTCCCAGGGGAGCTGCTGTAATCTCTGGGGTTGAAATATGTTTGATCAAAGGGCTTAAATCAAATTTGCTGTGTCTGATAAATCACACAGGGGTTCATGATTTATCTGAAAGGATAGAATTCCCTCTGCAAGCACATGAAAACAGGAGCTGTGGCACACAGCTTCCACAGACTTGGAGGATTCCTCCTCACCCCTTCCAGACCTGGAGAAGTCAAACCCTTAAGTGGGGTCAGCACCTCCAATTAAGTGCACTGCATTAATTGCAGGGCAGACAAACACCACTCAAGCTGCAGAGTGGAGGCAGCAGATTTTTAAGCACCACCTCCTAAGCTCTGCTCTGGATCCAGACCCAGGCACCACAAAACTCTCCAGCATCCCCAGAACACCACTGTCCCAGATGAATTTTCTGGCAAGAAAACGGTTTCATGATCGAAACCAAACAGAAAAGCAGCCAAAGATGTTTTCCTCCTCCCTACTACTGTTCCCTGGCCAGCAGCCACAGCAGGAGAAACACCCACAGAGCACTGGAACTGTCAGTCCTTCTGTGGGGAAACTGCCTGGGCCAGGGGAAAAGCTCAGAAATTCAGGGAAAGGCTCAGAACCCAGACTACAACACACCAATGTTTGCACAGGCTGTCAAAGAAGTCAAAGCAAACCCTCCTTTGATTCAATTCCTTTGTTTTAGCCTTTAACTTGCAAATGATGCTTGGGAAAAAATCTGAATATTTGTTTCTTAAGTGTCCCAGTTACAGATATTTGCAACAGAAAAAAAAAAAAAAACCCCAAAACAGCGTTTTCCCAACAAAATTTACCTGACCTAATTTCAGAAAGATATTAAAAATACAGATTCCTAAGGCCATTTTTGCTTCCTCAGTGATTCTGACAATACGCTGCAAAAATTCTGTCTGTATTTACAGAAGGAAAAAAAAAAAAATCTTATTTACAAAGCAGTGTTTCCCAAGTCAGAAAAAGTGAGGACATGATTAGGACAGAAAGCATTTAGAATTATTTGGGTTGGGACCTTAAAGATCACCCAGGATTTCTACAGCAGGTGATGAATTCCTTCTGTCTGGATCCTAAAACCCCCATTCATGCTTCTTTCAGGCACAAGAGAGTGCAGGGTTTTATTAGAAACATATGTTATCTTTCAGTGGTGAGGATCCAGTCAGAAGTTCACGTTCACCTCCCTGCTGCACTTCCCAGAGAACGCTCTGATCACTTCATTAGGCCATCAGAACATGAGGAATACAAAGCACAGCACAAGATGTTTCACTGTGTGTGAAGGCTGAGCATCTGGAGGTTATTCAGGGCAACTTCTACCAACTCCTTGGGCAGATGGTAAAACCCAGTGGCCAAAAAAATAATCCCAACAACATCTGGTGAATTGTCTGCAGAGGTGCCACTGTCCATACCTCAGGTTAAAAATGATAATTACTGACTGAACGCAGTTATTATTTTAATTTTTATGAAAAACTATTCATATTTTTAACATTTGTATTATTAATTAATAGTATTAATATTTTTCAAATTTATTTTTTAAATTCTATTTCAATTGCAGCTTTTGCTGATAAAGTACCCAAGCAGAAATACTGCAAATCTGGCAGCTCTTAAGGAATTACACACAAATAGCTGAAATATGCTGGGATATTTGCATCACCAAGAATTTAAAGACTGGGTTGGTGAAAACTTTTTACACTCCCCAAGTATGCAGCACAACAGAACTCCACAAGATGGGTAAGACTAGAAAGGAGCACTACAGCATTGTCTCTGTATTCAAAACACTCTTCAAATGATTAAGAGGGAGATTTGATTTCTCCTTTCTGATCAAAATGGAAAGTCATAACTGTATGGACAAGTTATACATATATATTTATGTATGATATATACATATTGATGTAAATAAAACTTTTATTTACAAAAACTCTGCTGAAACCCAGGCAGCTGTGTGGGAAGAGAACACATCTGAATCACTGAAATATCCCAGCACATGCAGCCTGCACTGCTGGCTCTTTTGGGTCAGCATTTCCTCCCCAACTTCCACTCTCTTGTGCTAAATGGCTCCTCTCTTTGATGAAATCTCCCTGTTAACCCAGTGCTACCAGCTGGATCCTGTGGAAAGAGAGCTACATGATGCTTCTGAGCCAAATTCTTCAACATCACATTGCAGCTGAGTGACTCGAGGGCACAGGCAGCTGGTGGTGCTCAGCGGGTGACAACTGTTGGTGCTGCACAAGCAAGTGGAGTTTAAAATTCTGGGGGGTTTTTTTTTGCACTTTCAATTTGACCTTAAAAAAATTACAGCTCCATACCAGCATCAAATTGATGACAGCATCAGCAGAGAGAGAGATGGATTCCACTTTACATATTCTACTTTAAAGATGCTGCATCAACTCCCATCTTTATCTTGCTGGAACAGAAGGGTGAATACGCAAATATTTCATCTCTACAACTACAGGGGAAAAAAGGAATCCTGCAAGAAGCCCTTGACAGCTGATGTGCCTCACACAGGGTGAGCTGGTTGCAAGCAGGAAAACTTGGGAGATGCTGCTCACAAACCTGTTGCCATAATCAATTTTGGCAGTCACTTTCTTCTTCAGCTCCTTGAGCTCATCTTGGGGCAGGGTCCCGGAGAGGATTTGGGATCTCCACTCGATCAGGTCGTAAATCATGTGCCGGACGCTGCGGAACATCTCCCTGTTGTCCTGCTGTTTTTGGGGGAGAAAAAATGGGCAGAAATCAGGTTTCAAGGCTTGTGAATAGACAGGATAAACTGCAATTATAAATATGAATTCAAAGGGTAAGTCTACAAGGGCTCTGAAACGGGAGCCTCACTTCCCACAGCACCGAATATCCAGAGCCCTGCCTTCAGCTTTAAGGAGCTAAACAAGGGTAAATGTTTGTTTTTATGTTACTCTAAAACTTGGGTCATGCTGCTATCAGGCATCCAAGGAGAAAATGTCCTTTTATTGATTCCCAGGGTAGCTTTATTCAGTGACCCTCTGCACTGAGCAGAGCAGGACTGAAAACAGTGCATTTGAACAGCAAGAGGCTCAAGTTCTGCCCATCTGCAACAGATGGGAGAATCCTTCCCCTCCCTGGCTAAACCTCCACAATAACACTTCAAAATCCCTCACTGTGCACATCAATGCCATGCAAGTCCACAGGTAACTTTTAAAAGACAGTGAAACACCAGGAAAAACCTTAACTTGATAGGAAGTTAAATACCTGAATTGTTTATAAAGCCTAGAACTGTGGATATTAAACACTGCCAGCAGCACACACAAACTTGCCTTGGCAACACTCAGCTAAGCTAGGAATAATTAAATAATTAACAATAAAATTCTCCACTAAAAAAGAAAAACCAAGGAAGAACTGCAGAAGACGCAGGAAAAGAACATAATGACTCCAAGACTCCGGGAAAAGGATATCTAACTGTGAAACTTAAAGACTTCAGTCTGTTCAGATTATCCAAAAGCTGGCTCAATTATAGTGGGAGAACCTTCACATAGAGAAAATACCCATTATTAAAAGCTCTTTAATGTAGCAGAGAAAGACACAACAGGCACATATGGCTGGAAGCTAAATGCAGACAAATCCAAATGGGGAAGAGGTTCCTGATTTTCGAGGCTGCAGGCAATCAAACCAAGAGATGGGGAACATTCCACATCCTCTGCTCTCTGCAAACAAAATCTGAACATCCATTCAAGATTCAAACACACAAATTACAAACTGAATCAAGGCACAAACATGGCCTTTGAATGGGTTTTGATATGCAAGAGATGGACAGTGTGGAATATCCCCAAGATCTGCAGACTGCCCAGTGAACCAGACCTCCCCTGACTGCCTGCTCTTGGATTCCACATTATTAGCAAAGCACTGAAGAATTGTTTATCATGGAATCACGGAGTAGGATGGTTTGGAAAGGAGCTTAAAGCCCATCCAGTGCCACCTCTGCCATGGGCAGGGACACCTCCCACTGTCCCAAGCTGCTCCAAGCCCCAGCCCCACTTCCCCCCTGGAAGTGTCCAAGGCCAGGCTGGCACTGGATGGGCTTCAAAATCCCTTCCCATCCCAAACCATTCTGGGATTCTCCAGCAGTGGAACCAAGGGCAAAGCTGTTCTCAGTGCCCTCCTGAGATTCTATTCCTCCTCCTTTTATTTCTGCCTGTCCTCTTTTTCCCTGCTCCTCAGCACAGCAACTCCCTGCTATTCCAACACCTCCAAGCTCTCTCTTCAATACAGAATCTGTTTCTTTTCATACAAGATATTATCCTTCATCTTCTCTATTGCCACACTCCATCATCTCCATTACACTCTCACTCCTAATCTTTATTTTCATGGGTGTGATTAAAAGCCACATTAGTCAGCACAAACATCTTCATTACCACTCGGTGCCTTCATTACACAGCTTGCACTTTTATGATACAAGATTTCAAACGTATTTATGGGAAACAGAGACTGCATTAAACCCTGCCTTAAATAAAGGCTTTTCATGTTCCCATTATCTTGTTACAGTGACCTTGCACAATGAGAGCACCACAAGTGTGAGCCAGGTACCTTAAATCCCACAGCAGGCCTTGCTTTGCAGCTCAACTCTGCTTTTAAATGCAAATTTCAACTCTTCATCTCACTTTTGTGCCCTTTCACCTCTGTTTGGCCATGTTCCCATCTCAGAGACCACCAATTATTATCACTATGAATTTCTAAGAATATATTCTTACATATATTTATACAAGAACATATTCTTAGAAATATATTATAGATATATTAAT
>VXAC01007216.1:723680-790013 GCA_013399225.1 Rhipidura dahli | reverse complement strand
GGAAAGGCCCCTCACCATCTACTGGGGTGCCTTAGGGGAAAACCCAGGACCAGAGCCCTTCCAAGGGAGCCTCTTNCACCCAAGGGGGAAGGGCCCGCGGCCGAGAGAGGCTGGGGCTGGGTTCTGTTCTGTTTGGTGTTGCTGCTGGTGTGGTTGTTTGCTTGCCTTGTTATACACACTAGCAAAGAACTGGTATTGCTTTTCCCAGATCCTTGCCTGAAAGCCCCCTAATTTCAGACTTATAATAATTTGGAGCGAAAGGGGTCACATTTTCTGCTTCAAGAGAGGATCCTGCCTCCCTTGGCAGTCTTTCAAACCAAGACACCTGTAAAATAATCCTACCTACAGGTGTTAAAGTCAAGGCACACATTATACCTCCTTACTCTGGGACTTGCTTGAAATACAGTTGAGGTGGAAACACCTCCTGCATGACAGTGGTGCAGTAAACAGAGATCAAATCTTTGTGGTGGTTCTCCTTGACACCACACTGAGGTCTGCCAGGTAAAACTGTCTCAAGACCATTAACATGACTCAGAAATAGTCAGGCAGTTGTCCTTGTTTACATGAAAGACCTGGGGTCCACTTATAAGCCACAAAGTATCCATGGCAAATACTTCTCCAGGAAGTTTTAATCTCCTCCTATCTGCTGCATGTGCCCAGCAGCACAGCAGCTGTTCTCATCAAAGCACCAGAGACAACAATCTGAATCATTGGCAGGAAAAAAAATTTGCTTTTAAAACTGGAATTTACTCTAAGTCATCAAGATGCTTGAAGCTATTACCCTAAACTTGCAGTTTAATCCCCAGTCTATAGGAAAGAGCAAAACAAGGCTCATAAAAAGACAAAACTACTCTTCACTCTTTAATTTAGAGATGCTGCAGCAAAGTGTTCAGCCCCCAGCATCAGGCTTCTGGTTAGCTGCAGTCACTGATTCATAGCTCATTTCTGACAAACTTCACTGAGCCAGTTGAGCTGATACCTCTTTCCCAGATGAGAACAATTAAGACAGTAAAATGCACCAGGCACACACTCCAGCACTGCTTCCACATGCAAAGCAGCGCCATGGAAACAGAGAAATGCCAGTGCGGCGGGAAGGGCAATCGGCAGTCACCAGATGAGCAGTGAATCGAGGGCTGGGGCAAACAGCTGTCAGCAGGATTACTGACACAGATTGCATTTCATAGGGCAGCTCACATTAATACTGCAGGACGGTATTTAAAAAGCTGGACAGAAATTTGTTACTTCATCATCAGCTACCACATTATCACTTGCCTACACGGAGAACACGAAGGGCAGTGGCGCAACCCACAGGCTGGAGAAATAAAGGATCCAGCTTTAGCTTTATCTCTTCACTTCAACAGCCATTTCTACTTATTTCCTACAGCCTGTAATTTTACACCTTCCCATGCAATACTTTTTGTTTCCCAGCAAAAGAAAACAGGGCAGCCTGTGGATTGTCCTACTGCCCTTTCTAACTTTAATAACAACAGACAAACCACTTGTTCCGGAACTTGGAAACTGAGTATCCTCTGCAGCAGATCTACAAAGAACTCTGCAGCAGGACAGCCTCCCTCTCCAGCTCCACACAGATGCAAACATCTGCTTCTGTCTCCTGCAGGTTCCTGTGACATCTGACCAAAGACTTCAGGGAATGCTGCTCCTCCGCCATCCGGCCCCGCTTCTGATCGCTCTCGGCATTGCAAAGCGAGCATTGAATGCTATCAGAACGAGAGAGAGGCAAACACAATAGAGAGGAAGTGAAGATAAAGAGGCAGCATATGCTGAAGAGGCAGGCAAGGACTCTGCCAGATGTTCTCCAGTGAAACATGCTATGGATGCGTCAGACCTGACTCTCCATGGATGTGTGCTCGATTAGAGGTTAACAGGGCACTGCGGAGAGGAGAGGAGTGAAGCACCACCCTCGAGGCACACCCCAGGGCCTGAAGCCAGAGGCGAAGATGAATTTTTAGCTCTCAGGCCAGACTGACCTGCAGCAGCCTTCCCACCTGCTCTGCCATCCGTGGAGCCCTAAGCCACCGAGGTTTCCTGCAGGACATCAGCCGGAGCCTGACTGTGCAATGCCACTCCAGAGACATCACAAATTCGCTCCCAGCTCAGCGGGCTCCCACAGCAGCTGCAGCAATGCAGCTTGTCCAGCCTTATTTATTTGATAATGTTTCACAATCTTCTTACCATTCAAACACTAATGAACACATGTGCCAAAAATACTGGAGAAATTAGCCATAACACCAGCCATGTAACACCTCTCATAGCTTTTTCACTGCTATTTTACCAGTGCTATTTGCAAGGTGGTGAGAATTCCTAAAGGATTCAGCCTTTTATGTTTTTGGAAAATTTGTCTTCAGATTAGATGCTGCATATATAGAGAATCATAGAATGGTTCAGGCTAGAAGAGACCTTAAAAATCATCTGCTTCCAACCCTCTGCCATGGTCAGGGGCACCTTCCACTATCCCAGGTTGTTCCAAGCCACATCCAGCCTGGCCTTGAACACTTCCATGGATGAGGCAGCCACAGCTTCTCTGGGCAACCTGTGCTGGGGCCTCACCACTCTCATGGTCAAGAATTTGTTTCCTAAAACATCTAACCTGAGCCAACTCAACGCAGACATTTACTGTCTTCAAGTTCCAAAGGACACTTGTAATACTTTGGATGGCCAAAACAGGAGCCAAAGGAAACCCAGACATCAGCTCTGTACCAGTATTGGGCTCTCCAGAGAGAGGCAAACGCTGGGCTCCAGCACACCTGACACACAAACACCCGGAAATCCTACAGGTACAGCACCTGTTGCATAGGTCACCTGGAGCAAGTGTTGAAAATTATCTACAAAAGAGAGTGTGGGAGGGGGAAAACCCCATAGCACACCTGCAGCAGTTAGAAGAACTGTGGTACAAAAGACAATTAAGGCATTTTCATTATGTGGTAGTTAATGAATATTTGTTTGTGTCAAACCCTCCCTTTTCTCTTTTCTCACAAATCATAGCAGTCCAGTAAGAAAAAAAAAGAAAAGGAGTCTTTCACCATAACCCAAAAGAAAAGGGTGATGCTGCCACTTGAGCTACATTCCTCACACCTCCTCCTAACATTCTCTAATAACATGTTTATCTAAAAACTACACCAGGAGGCTTTTAACCATTTCTGTTTATACAGTACACAGTGAAATGACCAGTGGCTAAATTTCAATCATTACTCAACAAATCTGGCTTTTTGAATGGGTGATTTCCTGTTTTGCTCTCACCATAGGACTGATTCAGATCTCCCCTGACGCCAACGGAAAGTGATTTCAGCCTTTATCAGCCCAAGGTTCCCAGATTCTGTAATTCTCAGCTCACAGACACTAGCAGTGCTTATTTGGCCAAGAGCTGCCCAGCTGGGATGCTCCTGAAAAAAACAGGCTGCCTGCTCTGGAGAAGCCCAGCACTCTCCTTACTTCCTGTGTTACTGATGGATATGAGCTGTAAATGGGATGATCTTGCTCATCCACAAGAAGAATATGAAAAAGTATCACCTTGTTCTTAGTTATATCCCAAAAGCATCACTTCTTTAAAACCTCTTTAAGGGTAAGCAAGTGTGTCCTGTAGCACTTCTCTCAGTTTAACAAAAAAAATTTGAAGGTATTTTCCATGTTACTAAAAGTACATGGCTAAGAATAACAATCTTTTTATTTCTATTTGCAAAAACAAAGTCAGACAGTTTCGATTTTTTTACAAGGAAGATTACTAAACACATCTGTCTCACCTGGAACATCAGAGTTTGGAAAAGCTATCAGTCAGTTGTGATCAGGGCCATTAAAGAAGCTTTATGTCTTTAATGCAGATTTTTGCCCCGAGGTTTTAAAAACAGCTGCACATTTAAGACTTGGGTTTCTAGGGAAAAAAAAAGTTTAAGCTGTTCTGCCAATAAAAATGTTAACATTTTATTTATAGAAACTTTGCTCACTTCCTACAGCAGACTAGATAAGCTTTAAATTGTGTCATTTAATAATGGACAATTAATAGTATAAACACATTAAATGCAATTCAAGTAGCTCAACAGAGCTGAATACACACAGCTCTGATAGAAACGGCAAATTTCTGACGTTTCCTACAAATCAGAACTTTTGACAAACAGTTGTCCTCTTCTGCGAATATTTTTTTGTCCCTGGTCATTCAGCAGTTGGAGATTATTAATTTTACTGAGGGGTTTTTCTCTAAATGCCCAAGCCCTGCATTGAGAGGAGACAGCCTCAGGTGTTTCAGATGGCAGTGAATAAATTAACTTCCAGGCATATTAGCAGCAAACGTGACATTTCTCAGCTTCATTCTCTACAACTGATGATTGTCATACCCATATCCTCAATTCTCTGTCTTTGAACTATCCCATTAAGTTGCAAAAAACCAACAGTTTTTACTTGCAAATATTTACACCCAGATGCTACCTCCTGGACTTCCCAGATTTTTAGAGAAAAACACAGAAGTGGTTACTCAACATTTTCTTTTTTTCCCCCCCTCTCTTTTTGGCTTTGACAGATTTTTATTTTTAGGTTATTTCTTCTGTTATAAAGGCACAACAAATCAAACTTCCAAGCACAACCACACAGATAAGGGGGTAAAATGGAGGTGAGATTCATGAGAACTTTCACAGTAACCTCTCTCATATCATCTTTTCCCTTCACACCCCACCTCATGCTTCATTCGTTATGTCCATTGTCCTCAATGATTAATGTTGCCCTTCCCTCCCTCTGCACCACCGGAAAAGCAGAATTTGGAGCAGTTTGGCACAACTCCTTCAAGCCCACCAAAAAAGAGCTTCTTCCCACACTTTGTGACTGCCACGGCTGCAAGTCCCCAGCTGAACTGGCACTAGGCAACCTGCAGATGCATAAACCTGCCAAGAGCATCAAAGCCTTTCAGCCCCTCCACACTCCCCTCAAATTCCACAAGCAGCCCCTGAAGCAGCCTCTGCTGCTTCCACCCTTCCTGGCTGCAGCTGCTCTGCTTCCCAAGGGGCCCACCCTGTTGCTGAGGTCCCATCTACTTTTTCTTGACAAAAAGAAAGGCCAAAGTGGGCTGGACTCTGCTCCAGAGCTACAGGAGCACTGCTGTTTCCCGACAGAACCACTGCAAGGTCTTCCTTCCACCCCAAACACGGGCAGTGGCTCTTAGTGACATAAAGGACCAGTATGATGCTACATCACTCTGCACCTGCAGGGCTCAGCCCTTGCTGGGGAAGAACTGGCAAAGAAATGAGAGCTGTGTCACCTTCCCCGAAATATCTAGGCTTCTGGGTCTGGCCAGGAGACTTTGTACATCTCTTATGGCTGTAAATGAATTAAATCCTCAAGTTCAGGCTGTAGAAACACAAGACACCTAAAGTCCCTCTGTTGCTGAAGCCAAGCATGGACCAAATGACAGCTACGCACCCTGAGGGACAGGTTATGGTCCATCCCAGGAGACCCTGTGAGGGAGCTTTGCTTCAATTTAAAAATGCCTTTCTTCCTCTTTTTATCTTTGGAAGTACAGAAGGAGAGACATGCTACACCCCCCTCTATGGCTTTCAGAACCACTAATTCTGTTCCACAAGTCTTTATTTTACCTTTTTCAGAGACAATAAATCTCGAGGTATAAATTGGGAGCAGATGGAGTGGGATGTAGACTGTCAGCTTCCATTAGCAACACTGGGAACTCACCACAGCCAAGCCAGAGCCTTTCATCTCAGGCCTGCACAACTGGTAGAGGAATTACTTGTCTGTGCCAGGGCTACTGACAGGAAAACATTGGTCAAGGCCAGGTGTGACTGCACCGATGGCCAGGCAATTATTGGTAGAGGATGGCTCTGCCCATAAATGACCAGATCACAGCGCGATCACTCAGAGTCACAGGGAGGCTGGCACAGGGCCACACAACAGGACAACAATGAAAAGTTGCATGGGGAGCAGAGGTGGATTCCTGGCATCCCAGCCCTCCTTCCCTTCAAAAACTCCACATTGCACTGCTCAGGTGGAGCATGGGAAGGCTGGGGACCAAGTAAACTGTGACACTGCCCTGTGCTGTCCCATGCAGCCATAAAAACACCAATTTTGATGAGCTGCCCTCTTCGTACTTTTCAGTCCAAAGGAAGGGGACTACAGGCATCTGCAAGCCAGGGAAGTGCAGGAGGAGCACAGGAAGACTCACCAAGAGAGGAGCTCCCTCCAGCTCCTGAGAAAGAGCAGTTTTGAGAAAAAAACAGCCTCCATCTCCACCTAGAACCTCTTGTGTTACTGACACATTTGCCTTTCCCAGACTTTCAGGAGTATGACCAGACAAGGAGCCAAGCAAAACGTGTTTGCTGCTGGTGCCTCTGCTCTCCATCTCAGCATTCCCCCACAACTTCTGGAGGTGTCCCATCTGTCTGAGCCTGCTCAGCAACAACCCCAGAGCCAAAGGCACTCACAGCCCCTGGTAAGCAGCTGCCAACTGCACCAGCCGTCCATCACTGTCGGCTCCCGATCCACTCCTGTCCTGCCAGAGTTCTCCACAGCCTGGGGTCACCAGCACCCCACTGGTGTGAGCCAAACCCCATGGTGATGCATGAAAAACTAGCACCACAAAGAGCCCCAGATCTGCACATCTTTCAAGACTGTAGATTCCTACCTTCATCCTCTAGGACAGTTCAGTACTCTGGAGCATGAGAGGACATTCAATGGGAGAGATTCACAGGCATCCTCCTTTCCGTTTTAAAAAACACAGATTGCTGGGCAACAAAGAATTGGTTGTATTGACTGAGTACCATCCTACACCAACCAAACTCCTATATACAGTCAAGCACCATCAGATTGATGCATCACTTTAAACAGATACAAAGCCTACATATTTTGAAAAGCAAAATTCTGCAGATGTAAAATATTGATTTGGCACCACAAGCTCTCTCCAAGCCTCTCTCCCCCTCAGTTATTTCCTGTTTAATCACCAATACACACATTACCCAAATTTTGCAAACTGGAGAGCAACACACCACCATGCTGTTTTTATGAATAGAAGGAATGTAGCCATGGTGTCAAGAAACACTGGATAGAGAAGGAAAAAAGAAAACGACAACTTTCAGCAAATCTAGTGACTGCCCTAGTCTTAAATAAGTCACAAGACCCATCAGTCCATGAAAACAATCTCATTTTTCAAATATGCAATGAAATATCACCTCTCAAGATTAGTCCGTACTCCACAGAATTAATAAGAAATGGTTTGGCAGAAATTCAGGTAGCACAGGAAGGAGGAATTAAAAGCAGGTATTTAAAAAAAAAGAACAGGGGAAAAAAGGTTATATTTCAATTCCTAAAGCTATAAGATACCTCCTTCTGGAGAGAGACCTCAGTCAGGCCAGTAGATGCCAGTATGAGTAACCTGGCAGGATGCAAATTATCCAGTCTCTATCCCTGGACAACCAGTGCAGCCTTCAGCATCTTCAGCCCTGACTTCATCACTGTAGCAAACTGATTGCTTGTGACAAGTGACAAAGGACACGAGAGGACAAGGAGTGCTAGGGGCAAACAGCTTCTCCTCAATCCTGCTGATCGCAGCGCAAACGATTTCTCAAGTACGATGCCAGCACTTTGGCAAAGTCCAAAGGAGGAGAAAAGTGTGCAAAGTCAGAGAGGATGGATTACCTCAGCTGATGGATGTCCTGGTTGGTGCAGACTGGAAGAAACTCGAGTGCTTCTGGTAGTGGCTCTTTGTCCTTGCACCGAGCAGCTCAGTCCTTGCCTTGCAGCTGTGACACGGTGCTCAGTGGGCACACACACCCCCTGCCCTGAGCTGGGCTCACTCCACAGCCTCTATTTAACCCACCTGGCAACACTGACCTCTAAGTGATATCCCAGATGAAAAGGAAACAGGAATACTTCATGGAGAATTCAGGCTGGGCTCGTTTGTAGGTCTGACAGACAACAGCAGAGGTTGATTCTGGTTAATACCTGGGTTTTTCTACCCTTACCACTAATTTGAGCCTAAGTTAATCTTATTCCACCTCAGACACAGAACTGGAAGGGAAATGAAACACTGGGCAGATTCCTCTACGAAAGATTTAAGATAATGCACCACATAAAGACAAAAATAACGCTTTGAGTAGCATTATGGAAGGAATTTAAAGTAAACACTTTGAATTGACCTTTTTTCCTCTCCAGGAAAACTGGAGAAGAATCTAGAGATGCAGGGTTGTTGGTGTGTTTGCAGAAGTAAAAGCAAGCTTTCAGAGGAAGGAAAGATCCTGAAACAATTATGATCAGTTAATTTAAGCCCAACTGCAGGGAGCATGGTGAGGAAGTCAGAAGGCTCAAGAGATGAAGATGAGTCACTGAGCTCTCTGCTTGCAGGCAGTCACTGCTAATCCAGCCTGGGTAGTTGACAGCAGATCGTGCTGCTACCTGCTAGTGGTTTGAATTACATGGTTCCTCACCAGCTCCTCTGGAGCCTCCATATTATTGTGCTGCAGGCAGGACCATGGGAGGGAGAAGTTCTCACCTCCCTCTCCACGTGTGTCAGTTTGAACCAGGAGGACTCCCCTTTACACACCGTGACTTCTGACAAAGGTTGTCTAACATTACTTCCATCCACCTCACTCTGAGGGCAGGAGAGCTCCACATGGAGAGAAGTGCAATGGGATGAAGCTTTGGAACTGCAGCATCAACACAGAGCCTTGCTAGAATACCACTATTAACAAGAAGTTTAACACAATAAAAACTATTTTATAGCCCTCTGCATCATCACACAGACCCCAGCCATCCTTATACCTTGCTGAGAGAGTTTCACACCCACATGAATTTGGCATATTGCACAAGCCAGAAGTACAAGCACGGTACAACACTGCTCTCCACACAAGATGCCAAAACACCCCATTTGTCTGCTCTGCATATTCTCCCAGGCCTGTTGCTTTAGGAGCTGCCAGTATTTGGAGAGGAACTCTCACCAGGAACAGCTGAAGCTTCTCACTCTCCTCCTATCATAGCTGTCAACAGCCCATTAAAGCTCAGCACCAGCCTTGCATTAGCCATATTCCATCCTCAAAATCTCCTGAAGGCTTCTTCAAATGCGTTGCAAATCAAAAGCGTCTGCTCCAAATCACCTTTTAGCTGGCCATAGTATCATATCTGAAATTCTCTTGCCTTTATTTACCCAGATTTCTGTGTTTTATCAGTAAAACAAGCCACAGCTCAGAGAACAGCAGCAGTTGCAGATTGTCTTGCTCCTGCTTTAACTTTCTACCTTTCCACAACTGGAGGACAATTTCTTCCTAAGACTATGGAATTAAAAAAAAAAAAAAAAACCCACAAAACATTTTCAATTACATCAACAAAAGGATCTCAAAGAGGTATCAACAGAGTGGAAATTCAGGAAGAGACAAAGGAAGTACTATTAATCCCAACACTGGAGATCAAGACCTGAAGTAAAGGAAGATTAAATGAACCTTCTTTGTTTACCCAGGAAGTCTGTATCTAGCCTGGAAGACAAGTCCAAGCCTCCTAATTTCCAGCTCAGCCTCTTAGCCACAAAACAGACTTCCTTCCAACTAATAAAAGCTTACAGGAATCTTAGTTCAATGTTTGCACGCAGGCAAATCAGCACATCTTTCATAGTAGGAGACACAGCGCAGATGTACACAGGAAAAAAAGAAGGAACAGATTAAAAAGCTGGTTGAGATGATCTTTTAAAGCATTTATTTTCTGGCCCTTGCCCAGCACACCCTCTCCTGCCACCACACAGGCCAATAAATCCTCATCTCGCCACATCATGTACACGCAGCTTGTGTCTCTTGCTGCACTGTCGTAACTCTACTGAATTTATCTTCATCTTTGTTCAGGGAGACAAATGGAACCATGCAGAACCTGCTAATGAAAGTTAAAGGAAAGACAATTAGACAGATGATCACAGTAATGTGAATTAGTTTGAAGAGCTTTCAGGGCCCTGTGCAAGTGCAGCCACCTTCTCAGGAGCTGAACAGACTGCTCTGCATGCTGGAAGCTGTGACATTCTCCCTAATGATCACAAAAATTCCTGGGCATTACCTACTGCCTGTATTCCATCATGGGAGCATAACACTCTTGAGTTCTAGCATGCTTTTGAGCTTTACAAGGTAACCACAGTGCCAGGCTAAAATTCAATCAATACAAATTAGTTCTAAAGTGAGAAGTTGCTGTTAGTTGAACAGGCGAGGCAATTTCACCCCGGGAGGACAGAAATGAATAAACCCTTATTCCTTTAACTCTTTCCTGGCCTGACATCATGGTTTGCAGGAGCCAGTCTGGGGACAGAGGGTGCTCAGGCTACAAAGTAAAAGCTGGAGATTTCCAACTCATGTGATACATTGTCCCTGCTGCTGACAGGACATCTTTATGTGCAGCGTACTGAGAATGTCACTCCAGCAGGGTGATGCCTATTTATTCATGCAAAATACATTGTCAAGTTAAAATATTTTGTGTGTGTGAAGACACATGCACTGGGATTCTTAAAGGCATGTTCTACACTCTGACCAGGGAATGCATCTGTTACAGCAATGACTTGGTATCTGCCGAATGCCTGAAAGTGGTCAGTGCATACCCCAAAGAGCTTCTGAGCTCTGCTCCCATCCCATCACCAGTGTTTGTTTCTCCAGCTGGATGGAAACCCTGGACACAGCCAGAATCACAGCTGGACACAGTCAGGCAGCAGTGAACAGCATCTGCACACTTCCAGGCATCACCACTTGTAAAGTTCAAGTCAGACTCCAAGGTATTTGAGTGCCATTTTAAAATGAGTAGTTTTAAACACCTAATATTTCCATAAAACAACCGGTAAAACTCCTTTGGAATTCTGTTCCTGCACAACACCACAAGTTTTACACAACAGGAAACACACTTTAATAAATGTCCCTTTGCAGGATCTGTTCTCTGGTACTTTTACAGATTAATGGTACCACATATTTCTTTCAAGAAGAATTCAGAGCAGGAGGTGCACAATGGCTCCCCAGCTGATCAGCTCAGGACTGGGACTGGACTTCCACAGCACTGCATGTGGGCCTTGGCAAGGTAAAGAGAGGCTTTTATGCAGCATGCAGCATTACAAATGGTTTCAGTGAAGGCACAGGATATCAGCTCTGAAAAATCTCACATGGAATCCTAGAGGGGTTTGATGCTTTTTAGCACAGCTGGTCAAAAATCAGGCAAATGCTCATCCAGCCTAACCTCCACCCAAGTGCTGTCTGCCTCTTAGACAAGGATTCCTCAAGACTTGCAGAGCAAGAAGGTTGAGGACAGGTGTGGCTTTGTAACTGCACAGTGGGATGAATCTCCATGGGATGGGAGGCAGGCTGACCCTACACACAGAACAAACCAATTGGTTCTATCAGTGATGCCAAATAATTTAAATGCAGCTCTTCTGACATACATCTACAGATCAGATTCTTCTAAATAGGAAAGCTAACACACATGAACTGCAGAGACAAAAGGAATTCAAGAGCTGAAATGCAGCAAGATCAGCACATAATTAGATGAAAACAAAATTATCTTTGTCAAAGGCAGACTGTATCTTTCCTATTCTGGTCATAAAGGAGCAATGTTTCATCTCCACACCCTTCAATGAACTACATTAACATCACCTAAGCTGCATAAGACATCGTGTCTGGGATGACCCAAAATCACAATATAGAAAAAAACCTGTTCTTCAACAGAACAGACGAAAAGCTGTACAGAAGTGTATTTATCTATTAAAGTCTTATAAATTCCTAACAAAGTGTGCAAATGGTATCTATTTGATGGGATGCACAGAATGGATGGACCAGAACAAGCCTTAATTTCTGGGAGCCCTGAGCTGTGCCGTGCCATCCAGGACTGGGGGAGAATATCAGCAAATCCACACTCTGCAGTGCTACTGCAAGATCTAATCTTTCTCAGAGGTTGTTGCTATAAAAGACCTTCAATATACTTGATCTCATTTACTTAAAATCAGAAAGACTTGTCAGCAACTTCTTAGAAAGGCAGCAGAGGGAGGGGAAGCAGATTGTTAACATTAGAATATCACCTTCCATCTGGATGTGTTTAACATAGGATCAGATACAAGATTTGGACATAAATTTGAAGTCCTTGGTATCACGCCCAGATTAAACTTGAACTTAAGAACTTGAAGACATGTTCTTGTCTGTGGGATGGAGCATGGTAATAAAAGCTCCAAACACTCAGGCAATTTCACTGCTTATACTCCCTTGCACTTCTTTAAAAAAATGCTAAGTACATTTAAAAAGAAAAAACTATAAAAAGCCATTAAACACCTACAAGCTCTGCTGTACACTGAAAAGAGAGAAAAGAAGAAAGGGAACAGACAGAAGTAACCTCTGAAGTTCTGCAGTTTCAAGGAGTCTACTAATAAATGCACTTATTGATAGGCAACAGCTGAAAAGAAGTTCATGACTGCCACTTACTTAACAATGATCTCAGTCCCAGTCTCTGCTCCTGAACAGAAGGAGAAATGTCAAACACATGGAGGGATGGAGAACACCAGAAATTAACTACTTTTCAAGGGGGCATTTTGAAGAGATAGTTAACAAATAAAGGAACTACGTGTTGCACTCAATGAGGTGGCTTATTATTGACAAACTGTTTTATTGCCAGCATCTGAGTAACTACAATGGATGTGAATTTCGAGGGGAATCTACAGCTGCCTGTGAAATCGTGTATTTTCAGAGCAGAGGACATCTAGGCTTCATCACATCATACTCCTCAGGAATTCCTCATTATCCTCACAGCCACCGGTTTTCCCTGTCTCCAATTCTCCCCATCCTTTTGGGACTACCTCACCTCATGAAAAATAAACCATGAACTGCTTTGTACAAAATGTTAGTTTCATTAAATAGGTTCAATAAATAGTTTAATGTACAGAAAAAAAACATGACTTTGCCTGAAAAATGCAATTCACCTGATCTGCCAGGTAACCCCAGCCTTTCCAAAGCAGCAGGACCTGTCCAACACAGAGCACCAGCAGCCAGAGCTCTCTGCATCAGCTCTCCAGCTGCACTCACAAGATTGGTCTCTAAAACCAACCACAGACAAGCAGCACAAGAAGTGCACAGGAATTCAGTCTTGAAATAAAAAAAAAAAAAAAAAAGGAAAAAGAAAAGGACAATATTCTTCCTGTTGGCAAACAGAATCAGAAGAGTCAATCTCCAGCCCATGGACTTGGGCCTCCCTTCCTCTCTCCATGACAGCAGGAACGGCTCAGAGGGGCTCGGAGAGAGCCCTCGGCCTATCCATCAGCCACCTCCTGTTTTGTTAATACCCAGATTTACAGGCAGCACATAAGAGCATGGCTATGGCGAGCTCCAAGTGCTTTAAATAGCTCTCACACCCAGAAGGCATCAATGTGAAATACAGTTCTAATACCCAGGGTAGGTAACTATCTTGTCAGCAACACAAATTCACAAAAGCCAAATAAACTTCTTCAGGAAAATCAGCACCAGCCTTTCCCTCACAACTCTCCCCATCTTTCTGTAGCCCAAACCAGCCCACCCTGGGTAAGAACATCTAAACAAAAGACATTTTAAAGTAAAATCAAAGCTAGACCATAAAACTTTATGTGAGCTTTTAAAACGAAATTATTTCTACATTTTAAATATTAATTTTCAACATCACCACCCAACAATAACCTGCCAGTATCCATCTGAAAAAAAAAAAGTATGTTTTTCATTTAACATAATAAATTCTCATATTTATTTTCTTATATAAATAAAGAGAAAGTCAGAGCAAGAACAAAATGGATTTTTCCACACGGGAAAAAGTGATTCGGTGGTGAATTACTTGCTCTTCCCTTGTCTTTTTTAAAGGGGAAGATGGGAAAAGCACATCTCTGATCAGAAATCACCAAAGATTAAAACAAGAACTAAAATTTTAAAAACCCAAACACTTCTTAAACCAACTACATCCTTTGCTGTGGATTTTAACCATGCTCTTTTATTCCACAGCCAGATGTCACTGCAAATTCAGCCCCCAAAAGCCTGTCCCTTCCCAACGTGCCAAAACAAACCCCTGCTTTCCACAGGAGAACATTGCCATGGCTCAGCAGCCACCACGTGCCCACATTGCTGCTCAGGCTGCACCCACAAGGAGAAGCTGCAGCACAAGAAGTCCTTTCCCTGGGCTAGGGGAAGAGTTGATGAGCAGGAATTTTTCTCACAGGAAGTTTTGGTGAGGAATAACACATTGTCAGGCTTTTATTAAAAAAAAAAAAAAATTCTTGCAGAAAAAGGAAACATTTTACCTTTGGCAGCCCAGAAAAGGAACAGCTCCATGTTTTCCAGCGTAACTGTATATATTTCTTATAAAAACAGAAGTGTTTTATACAAGCTATTTGATGAACTAAGCAATCTCTATTAAAAAGAATTACCATCTTAAGCACTTGGAGAAAACGTCTGCTACCAGCTCCCCTGAAGGCAGAGTAACCCCACAGTAAAGCTCTTCAAATGTACAAAATATCACATTCAGAAACATTAAATGTCACAAAAATTAGTCAGGAGGGGTAACTCTATATTCCATCATATGTCCAAGCTAGGATTACAGCCCGTTCAAAAGGTAAAATTGTTTAAAAGCAAATGATCTGGAGCCCAACATTTCAAACATCAGCTCCTCTCGGGACACAGAGCTCAGCTGGGCATCTGAACCCCAGGCCCACGTGAGAACAGTTGGTCAAGGCTTCCTCTCACTATGAGAAAGTAGTGCCCTTCATATGTAATACTGACAAGAATTATGTGTATCCACTGCATTTTTAAACTGAAAAGCCCCACTTGGTCACAAATGATTTAAAATGCAAACACTCCAGTGCCAGTCCCAAGCTTTGTTGTATCAAGGTGCACATGAAGTACTGTGAACAAAAAGCAGCAAAGCCCATGGAAATTTGGTACTGACTTGAATAGAGCCTGACTTTTTCCCCATTGCGTCCACATTTCCCAGCTTATTTTTATTCTCATTCATTTTTATTCCCATCCAGCCCAAAGCATTAACCTTGCAGTCTAGGTGTGCTAACAGCATTCATGGAAGAAGAGTATATTTATAGCATGTTCAGGAACTTCTCAGCTCTGACAAAGACTGAAGCAGCACCAGAATCCGAGCTACAGAGCAGCATTTGATCATCTCTTATCTCCCTGAGAGCTCCACCAAAATCAACAGATGGACAAGGCTCAGAAAGCAACTGCTCCTGTTACTGCTAAAGAACACTGAGAGAAATTAGCTTGTTCTTTTACACTTGTAATTTAGCCGTGAGCAAAACAGATGCATTGGAGCTATTCCATGTGACATGGGCTTGGCTTATTACCTGGACCTGTGAAATGGAATTGTATTTCCCTCATTCTCAGCCTGTACCCAGGGAAATGCCTGGATACAATTCCATCCCTACGCAGGGACATGTTGAACAGATTATAACTTCTATCCACACCCCAACATTGGAAAGCATTTCTGAACCAGGACATCCCAGTCTCTAAACACACAACAGTCAAATCATCAACCCTTATTCAGACAGGGATTGTCCCCCAATTAAAATTTCTGCCTATTTCCATTAAAAGCAGCAAACCCTTCAGCTGCTCTGCACCACTGGGTAGACTTTAATTTGCAAAGCACTCTTTAAAAGGAAGACAATTTTTTAGACCACCTGAGATTTAAAGGAATTATCTGAATCACAAAGAAGCATCCACTTCCAACCAAAACAAAACAATGACTAAGAGCACAAAGGATTCTACACAATCCAGTTGCTTTCTCCTGTCTGCTTTGACAGGTGAACTTGTGCCACAAACAAAGCCTTTGTAAAGTGTGTTTGTTTTCCATCCTTCATAATTAGTCCTTGCATTCTCTTATTTGCCAGCTTGGTATTAAAGAATAATTTTCTTCTGTAATGTAGTGCTCTAAAAGCATTTAACAGTTCCTCTTTGCTACTGAATGATAAGAGACTGCACTAATTAATTGCATTCCCTCTGTTTTATGCTTCATAAAAACTTTAGCAGAGGTTTCAAAGGCACAAAAGGACATTTAAACAGCCTGCACTCCCTAGAAAACAGCCTTGTGTGCCTTGAAAAATTTCTTCCTAAAACAAATGGCCACGAAGAAAGAAGTTAAAAAGATTTCTGATTCAGGAGGACTTAAGAATTCATGCCCAGTTACATCCAGAACTTCAAGTCTACAGATGCTCGCTGCTTCCAATTTACTGAGAAACACTGAAGTTGGTAGCATTCCTCTCTCTCAAGTTTTCCCACAAATGAAAAGGTCTAATGTCTCTCAAACTTAGTGTAGAAAACTAATCAATAGAAAACAGCTAATTCTTTTCTGGTTTATCCATAAATACAGGATGAAGTTATTTTCGGGCTATCAAAAATATCATAAAATTAAGAAAATTGGAAGAAATAAATCAAACATGAAACAAAACTCCAAAGGTATCAGACTTTCAAAATTAAGCTGCGTTAAGGTACAAATTCCTGATGAATAAGTATTTTCTCTAAAAATAGCTTGGAGGGCTGAAGAAAGGCAGTGCAATCTGTGAGCTATCTGAGAAATGCTGAGAACAACGCGCCACTCTTATTTAACAAAACACAAAACAATTGTAATTTAATGCATCATAAGCAGGTTTAATTCATTTCAGGATGTTTTAATGAAGGATGGTAAAATAAGGGAGAGATAATCTACCTGTGTTTCTTACCCTACAAGCATATATGATCTCATGTCAGCACCGACACTTTTCTTTCTTACATAATTAGGATGTAGGGTGCCTGTTACTGAGACACCTACATAAATATTAAATTAGGACATTTATTCTTCTCAGTTATTACAGTCAAGCCACTGGAAGAAATCATTTTCCTTCCACAAATCTAGCATTAATCACCCTCTCAAAGCAAAGCTACTGCATAAATGCATTGCAGTCACATGTGTTCTAGTCAACTTTGAAGCTTAAGTCCAAATACACATTTTTTTAAAGACTGTGCAATATTGAAATCATCATTTTGAACTTCCCATTCAAGGAGAACTCAGCACCATGGTCTGTCTGCCATGGGGTCTGCCACACTGGGCACAGTAATTGTCAGATTCCAGGTAGTTACCATGTAAAACCCCAAGCCACAGAAATTACTCAGCCACTCAAAAATGTAAATGCCAGATACGTTAAAGAAAGAATTCTGCCTATTTCTGTTCAGCAAACTGGGTTAGAGCAGATGGCATTGCCACAGAGAGAGGCACAGAGAGAGGAGAAAATGCCGTCACAGGGGGCAGACACTGGAGAGGCACCAAAATGCAGCTCACAGCGTTTCTATCCAGTCACTAAGTCGGGTATTTTGTTTCCTTCAAAGTGGGTTAGTCCAGCCCCTCTGAAGGCCAGGAGTTTCCAGAAACAGCCCTGAAGCATTCAGGACTCCAGCTCTTCTCAATAAACTGGCAGATGCTCCAGGCATTACCTTCACTGTAAGGGAAGCCTTCACTCAGCCAAGGCTTCAGCCTCAATCTTTCCTGCTCATTTTTTAATGAATAAACAGATAGTGGTTTGTGACTTGATAAAGAAATTAGATCTTATCAGGTCTTTCTTGAAAAGAAAATACTCCTGGCCAAAGTATGGCCTTGCATATTGGCTGAGCTAATTGTGCAGCACACACAGGAAATCCAAGGGATGTCAGTGAAGCCCAATTTTAGAAACGAGAGCATAGCATTGCTCTGGTGAGCTGAATGCAGTAGATAAGCACAGCAGAAAATCCAGAACTAACTCTAAAGGCTTTTGTAAGGTGAGGAACAGTAATGCTGTCTAATACAAAACCCAACATTCCTACTTTGGTAAAACATTTTAATTTCTTTTTAGTACTCGACCTGCCTAGAGCTTATTGAGTTTTCCAGCAGAAATTTTAGCCAGAAAGCACTGAAGCCCTATGAAAAACTGCTTAGTTCTCCCAGCAGAACTAAGCCTCCCACCCTCTCCTCTCTCTGCTTTGGACACAAGAAACAAAGCACAAACAAATAATTTAAATTACCTCAAAAGCAGGGGGAGTTTGTCTGCATCACCCACACAGACAAGGAACAACTCTGAGGAAACCCACGGAATTGCTCCACCTTCCCTCTGCAGTACAGGAGAGCAAACGCTGGCACTTTCCCCTCCCACGTGGTACTGTTAAATAAAATGTGAGACGGCTCCAACTGAAGCATGAGATTGTTTACCTCTAACAAGAGTCTTGTGTCACATTCCACTGACCCACCAGCCACATCCACGCCTGCTCCCAGCACAACAAACACCATCTGCCTGCTCCCAGCTCCTGGAGGTTGCTGTGTTCTGGAGTCACCTCCAAGGCTTGTATCCAGAGCCTCCATCCTCAGCTCTGCACAGCAATCTAGAAAAAGCTGCCTGGGGAATGCACTGGAGCAGCACAGGCTGGCCTGACCCGAGGGTCTTGTTCCCAGAAGCTCCTGGCGCCACAATCTGGTTGGTGTCTCAGCAAGTGCAGTGTCCCCCTCAACCAGGAAAAAACAACTTTTCCTTTCTGAACTGCACTATTTCCAGCTGAGCACTAAGCAACTATTTAGAGATGTAACCAGCTGGGACCAGTCTAGATGAGATTAAACCCGTGTCTGTGCAAAAGCAAAGGTCACCAGGCTGGACTGCGCCCGGGGGGAACCCACTAACTCCGCATTTCACACCACAGGACACCCCCTGCTTGTGTCAATTCTGGTGGCAGGCTGCAAAGCACATCCACCTTAAAAAGTTTCTCATGGAGAAGGGAAGATGGCTGGGTAAACACCTCAGCTGGAGCAGAGTACTGGATTATTTGTCGCTCAGCATGGCTGTGCAATTTTAAAGGCAAGAGCAGCCTCAGGATTTTATGTTATTATAATAAGGCTTTGCCTACGACAGCTTAATTGCTCTCAGCCCTGTGTAGACATGGGAATGAAGTAAGACTATATTTAATAAACTTTGCCACAACAACTCATCAAGAAATATGCTTATTATAGACAAACTTATTGTGACTATTTATGGGTTAGCTTTGTCAACTCAGCAAGACAAAACGAGCTGTACCAAGGAAAACTAAACAAAGCATCTTTAGGCTGGCATGGCAATGTCTGTCAGGGCTTCATCAGTGTAAGGTGATAAAACAGTCAAGGAGCCTTGTGCTCTCCTATCTCTGTTTCATGAGACAAATACAGCAAGTGCTCACTTGGGTGGGATATTGAGCAGCCCCCTACCCTGAGGAGTTTACAAATCGAAGTAAGAATTACAGAAGGAAAAAAGTGTTACTTTTGCTCCCCTCTTGAGAAAAAGGCCACAGATAAAGTGAATTGAAGGTAAGGCCAAAGCTCTGCAGCTGAAATGAAAACAGGGCTGTCTGTTCAGCTGTCTCAGGGACTGACCCACAAGACCAAACCCCTCCGCACTGGCAGAGCACATTTCTGAAAGTACACAATTTTAGCTCTTTGCCTTTTATTTTAGGTAGGTTCCTCTTTCATCAAGAGGGATGCATGACAACAGATAAAGTGTTTCAAGAAGAGAAGGTACATAATCATCTCTGTAAAGGATGAATCACTTGCTAAACATTCTTCCCCTTCATTGTTTTATTGGGAAACGCAACCTTCCTAGAATTCAAAATACCAGTATCATGCACACTTACATTAATGGCAAGGAGTTACATCCTGGCATCCAGTCTTACCAATGGCACCATTAACAACCCAGGGAAACAACAATTATTTCAAACACAACAAGCACAAACGCACAGGAAACAATCTGGAGAAATGGGAGGCTTTTACAAGCCTGGAAGAGTCCCTGTTTGTCTGATCATCCACATCAGGAAACAACCGACCAACTCCAAGGGTAATTAAACATGTGAGTTCTCCACTGAAAAAGCTGGAACAAATTTTTTAACAAGCAAACAAAAATTCAGGATCTGTGGGTGAGAGTGTGATGAACAGATGGGGCAAGGCAGGGAGGAGGATCCCCATCATGACAAGACAGAGAGGATTCTCTTCAAAGAGATGACAAGACTGTCAGCAGGAGTAGCTGCCAGACAGGGCTGTGCTGGATCTGGTCTGCTCTGGTCAAGGTAACCATCCTGTTAAAAGAGGAAAGATTTTCCAGCCCATAAGCCAGTGCATGGGTGGATTAAGTCAGGAGGAGATGCTGATTCTGTCCCACTTGCCTGGTAAATCTCCCAGACAGCTCTGCACTTTCAAAGGCAATTTTATGTGACACAGCTCTTGACCCATTTCAGGATTTCAAGGCCATCATGTCACCTATGGATGTGGCTGTAATTGCTGATGCTTGCAATTAGCACATATTAATAGGCTGTAAATTCTCTGCTAGGGTCAGAGATCAAGTGCTATGACTGCCTCTAAACTGGGCAATCCCTGCGGCACACAGCAGCCATGGACTCACCTCCAGGATAGTCTCTCACTTTTTGAAACCTCTCACCAATCAGCCTAGATGGTAAATTAGGGCCCAAATTCACCAATTTCATTGCCAGTGTTTGCCCTGGGCACTCAGCAAGTTAACAGAAGTACCCTGAGCTCTTGAAGCACCAGTAGCTCACGACCCAATTCGACTGATGCCTCGCAAACACTGACTTCCACACACAGCCCCAATCCCAGTGTGCTCAATCAGAGCCAACATTCCTGTCAATATTTCCAATCTGGGAATTCAGCACGCTTCCCTTCCTCTGATGATCATCTGCAACACAGTCTCCTAAAGAGGGGACCTGTAACACAGGATGATGCAAACCCAGAAAAAACCAGACTGACTACAGCTGCTGTCAGAAGTGGTTGGGATCAGGGCACACAGAATATGTGAATCCTTGGATTCCTGCTTGCCAAACAGAATGCCAGCTCAGCCAGAGCAGGATTTCTTGGAGGCTTCATTCTATGTACTTCTAACATTTTTATCTGCCAAGATATTCTCAAGCTAGTTCTTTCTAGAGTCTGCTGAAAGGAATGTATCAAAACATAAGGATTTTTCTTGAGGGTTGAGGTCTGCTTCAAAAACACCAGCAAGATCAATGCAAGTCTCTGTTAAGCTCCAGCTCCAGACTTTAGGAAAAACACTAAAAGTTGAACACTTGCATATGACTTACACAAACCTGTGCTTTTCCTCTGAGAAAAATTTCTGGGACATCAGTACCAATACTTGGAAAAAGCTTCTTACTTTGGATCACAAAGTTATATTATCACATAATTATGTGATTATGACATAATCACATGTGTTCTACCAGCAGGAGACATTTATGAGTGCATTTATTAAAGTGGTACCTACAAGGAGCCTCTGATATCCTGTAACATGTTTATTAATTCATTAATTTTATTTTTAAAGCCTATAAATCAATCATAGAAAGAGGTCACAGCTACTTTAGAGCAACCAATCCCAATTTTTACATTCTAACCAGAAACAGGTACCCAGTCTCACCTGTAACAGAAATGTAAAGTGCACCCAAAATACTTTGCATGTCTTTTTATTTCAAAAAGCTGCAATAGTCAATATGCAAAAAGATGAAACAAATTATAACATTCTCCTTGAAAACCATTTCTTTAGAGCTTTGTTAACTCAATATTAAACCAAATTAGGATATAGCAAGCATATCTACAGGGTAGAAATTAATTACATATTGGCATTTTTGTCACATTATACAGTAATACAGAGGGGCCTGACTACCTCATTTATCTGAAATAAAATTGTCACTGAAGCTGAGGGAAGGTCTCAAATTTCCAGCTCTCAGGACATGACTTTGCAGGGATGCTCTGGGAAGTCAACTGCATTAGTTTAACACAGGTCTTAAAGAAGATTAGTTAAATTCTACGTAGAGGCCTTCCTTCAGAACAAAAGTAACTTTAATATGATTTCATTACTTCAGTTTGGAAGTGAAGTAAACTCAATTGAATCAGGTCACTTTAATGGTGAAGAAAAGCATCCACAGAGTTTTAAAGCAGTGCAACAAGCTGCTTTAAAAATTACATTTGTTTTCCCATGTGCTCTTCCATTCACTAACCCTTTAGGGAAGGCTATAGTTTTAATAATGCTATTAACGTGATTAAGTGAAACTTCACTTTCTCACACTACAGTATTCTACTTGCTAATGTGAAAAAAATCACTAAATTAAAATGAACTCCCTGGAAAAGTCATCCAGTTTCAGAGGAAAGTATTTGTGCTGTGCTATCTCAGTGAGTTATGGTAAAGGACCAGAAAAATCCCCTTTTTTAGAATTTAGTGAGTGACATCAAATGCAGCATTTGAGGGGATGGGAAGGGGGAGTCCAAGGTACCTATTGGTTTTGCTTTAAAGCCAAGTAACTTCACTAGCAGAGACATATTCCATATATAAACACTCCATAATCCATATATAAAGCACATTCCCATCTAACATCTCTACACCTCTAACATCTTATCCAGCCTTTCATGCAAACAAATTCAGCAAAGTCAAACAATAATAGCTAAATCACTATCAAACATCTCAGAGAAAAAGGCAAGACAGGTAAGGATGAAAAGATGTTTTGACATGTACTATCTCAAGAATTAGACACTGGATTTTGTAACTCCTAGCAGAGAAAGAATGAAGACTCCAGAATGACATCTCGGGTAACCTCTAACACTCCAAAAGTATCACTTTTCCCGAAACAGTTTTAAACCTCAGCCCTTCTGCCACGTTTGCACAGAAACCCTGCAGACACTACTGCACTGAAGGTGGAGAGGTCTCTCAGCAGAGCTCTAAAGGGAACATCTCCCAGAACAGCTCTTCAGCATGCAGGGCATATGAATGTCTTTTACAGTTGCTTACTGCACCACGTGCCTCTGTCTATCTGCAACTGCACCAGAACACGCCGAGGGCTTTACAGACATTCAGGTGTCTTGGCAGGTCATAAAGAGGAAATGAATCCCCAGCACTCCTTGCACTCCTGAACACGGAGTCAGGCCCTGCTTGGACCAGGACACCCAGCTCCCAGCAGAACACAACCACACTTGCAATGACTGGGAGGAAGATCACGCAGTCAGGAGCTCACGCATCACAAAGAAATGAGGCACAGCAACACAGAATTAGGTACATCCCACAACTCCATGTTTCTTTACATTTTCCCATAACAGCCACATCCAAAACTGAGCTGTTGGATAGATCTACAAGTTATTTAAGTGCTTTGATAAATACCCCTGCAGTCTGATACAAGTTCACAGCTCTTAAAACAACAGAACTAAAACCAGTGGGCTCAAAATTGTTATAGCACCTCAGATAACAGTACGAACAAAATCAGTGGCTCACAAGCTTTTCTTTAGACCTTCCTGGCTCGCTGAACTAAGAACAGAGAGCAAGTTCAGCTTTACGGCAGTTCTCCAGACTTAATGCTTAGGATGTGGCAGATGCATATTTAATTACAACATGTTTGAAGCAGGCATCAAGATCAAAAGGAAAGGAATGTTACATTGAAGAGAGTTGATCTAAAGCTGCAATTAGAAACGTGAACCCAGGGGAAGGAGTTGTTTGAGTTGGTAGGAAGACATTACACACAGAATTAAGAGCAGTGTTATGGTTTTAAAAATGGAGCAAGCCAGCAAGATAAGCAGCAGCACATAAATTGGGTATTTATGCAGCTGTAAAACATCTACCAGGAGAATTGTGAGAATGTGTGTTTGGAATGGTGAATGGGGAAATCTTCTCCTCCTGATCCTGTACAACAATCTGCTTTATTGCCTGGCTGCTCTTGAATCCAACACGAATACTAGAAAATATTCATTGATTTAAGCCACGTGTATCCAAGCAAAATACTGATCCAAACTACCCATTTATTCAAGTAAAAACCCCAAACAATAAGACGATTAAAGCTTAAATAAAAATGCTTAGTTAAAACTTAAAATGGAGGAATATTTTGCTTAAAAGCCGAGAAATAAAACTTTTTCACCAGGTTATGTTGCAACCTGGTACCAAGAAAAATAACTTTGCTACCTTACTTGCTACTACTGTGCACAGATAGACAAATGCTGGTCAGTTCAGTCAGAGAATTGGTTCCACAAAAAGACTCCTCTGGGAAAAGGAAGTGCTCGATGTACTTGCACTAACAGGCTGACCAGTTCTCTTTCATGAACTCATTGGTCCTGGCTTATCAGCAGGCAGACTTGTTTGTATTTGTCTTGCTTTCAGATGTTCATATAAGAAAAAATTATTAATTCTCTGTTTATGTTACGAAAATAATTTTAAACTTTCTCAGGCTTACACTTGTAACATTACATTTAGTAGTGTGCTTTTAATACAGAGTATTTTATAGAAGCTGGTGATAACATTTAACATAGATGAAAATGATATCACAGGAGATAAGGACCCGCTCACACCCACAGTATTCTCTGCCTTCTACTCACAGCAACTTCAAATAAATCTGGAAGCAAACAGCCCAAGGCACCAGGACAATGCTGAGCCGCAGGGATCAGAAGGGTCATCTTGCACACTCATTTCTGCTCCATCACCCTTGCGAAAGCTCTCTGTGAAAACCACAGCCATGGGCATCAACAATTTCAGTCTCAGCCACTTAAAACAAAGTGGTAAAAATTCTTAGCTAACATTGAATATGCTCTGTTGTGAAGCAGCCACGGGAGGAGGCAAACATCCTTAGCTGTCCTGGGAAGAGCAGGATGCTCCGCAAGGGGTTTGCCTGCATAAGAGCTGGTGCAAATTTCCTAATACAGCCATAGCTGAAGTTATAAGGAATATTCCCCATCAAACTCGATTTCCTCCTCCTTTTTGCCACTTGTTCCCAGTATCTGCCACAACTAGAGCACCTTCTCTGTTGTGTTGCACTCCCCTTCTCCCTCCCTGTTGGCACAGCAGAAGGGAGCTCAGCTGCCCCACACATGTGATATGCAGCTCGAGACACTCCAAGGGCACCACTGAAATTCCTTTTCCTCCAGCCACGCTCTCTTCACAGGCCCAGACCCAAGAGCAGGAAACATATGCTGGGGCAGAGAGCAAGAGCTGAGATCTCTCCCTGCAATCTCAAGGAAGCAGGTGGTTCCTCAGAGGCCACTGCCAGTTTCCACATCCCAGCACGGTCCATGGCCTGGGTGTGGCTGGGGCATAATCAGTTCCTAAATATCCTCCTCTTCCCCACACGCAGCAAAGCCCCCATTTTGTTATGTCTGGTGACACCACAGTAGCACAGAGATTCAAGACACACGAGTTTCCTGTTTTCATTGTTTAACAAACTCTGGTACTGATATGCTCCAAGCCAGCTGATTCGGGTCATTAATCAAATCAGCAGAGCACCAGCAAACAATCTGTTTTAACTTGCTTGGCAACTGAGAGCCGTCTCCAGCTCTGAATTGGGGTAGCCCCAGTTGCCTCTAATCAGCTGCACAGCTACTGAACCACCCTTCTTGTTCTCCAAACAAAGGAGGCAAATTCTGGGAAACAAAACTTCCCCTGTGAAGAATCACACTTGCTCGTTCAGGGAACCCTGACTGAGAACACTCCATGTCTGTCACTCAGATTGGCCTTTCCTCAGTGCTCCTGCCAGTGAGCTGATGGAAGATGAAAGCCAAAGGAGAACAAACACAGGCAAGGGGACATCCAGATATGGTAAAATCTCGAGACTTTGGATTCAGTCCAGACTTTATCCCTTCGCCAAAGCTAAAACACATCTCAAGTTTAGGCCAGAAAATTAAGAATGATAGCTTTGTGACTGGATGACTTAGAAATGGTATACAAGTGTCAGTCTTGAGAGAAACACTCATCTTCAAAGAACCAAATTAATAAATTTATAAACTACTAGAAGTAACAAATACTGAAAACAAATTTAAAAATAAAACCACTAAGTTATTGCACCTTGCCAAGCATGCGCTACTGCAGGGCTGTGACCAAATAGCTCTTCTATTTCCAAATACATGACACATGCAAGCTATAAATAAACGAGTTCAAGATGTGCGTTGATATCACTGACATCATTCACTCACTCTACTGTCCTTTACTTACTGCAGCCCATTTCTGATGTTGTCTTTACTTTCTTCCCCTCTCCAGGCATGAAAACAACACAGCCTCTCAAACACCATCAGGTGTGCTCGCACTCATCTTTTATTCACTCCATACTATTTCACAGCCTGGATTTCCTGTATCCAACTATTGCCTGCAAGGTGAAGTCAGATCCCTACATCCCTCCAAAAGATGGGAACTCCCCAGATCTTGTGTTAAGCCACCAGTTGCTCCTCAGAGAATACTATACAAATGCTCAGGCATTTTAATTATTATTATTTAAGCAATAAAGTGCAGATGAGAAGAGGGTCAACCAGAAAACAGTTCTACTCTAGTGTTGCAGCATCACTGGAATCAGTCACCAAGCATAGAAAAGAAAACTGAAGTAACTAAATAAATGTTTTACAAGAGTGCCAGATAAAAAGAAGCAAATGTTAAATCAAAAAAAGCATCTATATTTGCATGAAATTGTGCAACAATCAGATGAAGTCCCATTCCAAGTCCCATCCTTATGTAATGCCATCAGCCAAAGAATTCTGAGGTGACTCACTGAAGGTCTTCCAGAGTGTAACATGAATGTGCACTGGATTTGTCTGCTAAGCTTCAGGGGCAAAGAGCAGAAAGGTGTGTTTTATCTCCCCAGTGTTCCTTCCTCCCTCCAGAAAGGTCAGTGCTGAGGAAATGCCTACAGAGCCTCCAGAGCATTCCCAAGAGGGCATCCTGCTTGTTTCTGTCAGTGCTGTGCCCAGCCCCGACAAGTACATGGTGTCTCTCAGAGATGCTGATTCTTTCAGGCTCAACAAAAACCAGTCACAGTTTTAAGTCTTGTAAGTAACTCAAAGACTGAACAGACATCACCTTGCCAGAGCTGCACCACAAAATGTCTATGACATCAACAACCCCTCAGCAGTAGTGATGCTATGAAGTTCAATTCTAACTCATTCCAAGTGTTCATCTGCCCAGGTGGCAGGAATACACCTTTCACTCTTCCCTCAATCTCAGAGGACCAGGGTGAACTTGCCTTCATTGCCTTTTCCCTGAGCACATCAGGAGAATGATTTATAACTTGAACAGAAATCCTGAATTCAAGTGATACTGCTGGAGATTCTTGAAAATGAGACCTGAACTTGCAAGTGTTTGAACTGAACCTCCAGCTGTGTCAGGAGTTATTCACGTGAACAGGAGGCCCTACACATCCAACTCAGCCTCAGCACCAGATGTTAAGTACATTTTTCTTACTAACAGACATTGAAGAAATTATCCATCCAATAATTTGATAACACACACACTTCGTTCTCTGTTAGGGCTGATGTTGAGATCTTAAAAAGAAAAGCAAACCAGATTCACTGAGGAGAGAACCTGGAATGACTTACAGGTGTTTGGCTCCAAGTATTTTCCCACATGAGAGGCCTGCAGGTATTTAGAAGTTTTGGTAGCAAAACCCATCACTGCAATCAACCATTTATTTCCAAGCTTGAGGGACATGCAGCTTCTGAAGATTATCACACTTTTTCCTCAGAAGAGTATGCAGGCAATTCTAGAGACAAGAGTGGTGCTCAGCACCAAAGATATTACTTACACATTTATGAAATTTGCTGTGCAAAAGGCATGATGTTTTCCAGAAGCCTGGTATGAAAGACCCCACCAGAGAGAACCTGGCAGCAATAAACCCAACAGGCTTCTAAGGGCCATGGACAAGCAAACAAAACCCTGAAGGGTTTTAGGCCATGTGTGAAATACCCAGGCAAACCTCAGCCCATGCCTGCCTGGCACTGAAGCCTCTGCCAGTATTCCCAGTAGAGTCTAAAGCCTTCCTAGCTGTACAAACAGCATATTTAAAAACTGGAGTTGGATTTGGACAGTCTTATAAATCTGATGGCTTCATAGCTTACTAAATAACTTCTGCTTCTGGGAAAGTGCAGTGAGTCCAAAAATAGTAACATTTTATCTCAAAACGTAAGCTGCAGCCCTACATCCATACAACCATCAGGATCCAGACTTCATTTTGCCTCTTAAGTGCCTGGTTTTGCGTGTTCACAATTTATACGGAAAATGGCAACAACTAAGGGGTTAATACATGAACACTTCAAGTTAAATGAGAATTCTTAAGATGACAGTCCTGGATGTTTATGAATGCTTAGGTTTTTGCTGATATGTTGCATTAACACTAGATGGGTTGGGTTGTTTTTTATAATTCAGTGTCTTGAAAGAAGGGAACTTGTTTGAAAGTTACAACTCTCATAGCTTTGAAGAGTACGAGGTTCTCCATGAGTCCTCTTTATATCCCTAGAGTACAAGCCATTAAATGTTAGTTCCTCCAGAGTTAACAGCCAGCAATTAAAAACCCTCTGTCCTGGCTCACAACAGAAGCTGCACAGCCAGCAGGGCTGGCCCCATGTGATCCCCCCTGCCTGGGGACAGAAGCTGAACAGGCCAAGAGGAGGTCCCAGAGCTTGGCCAGCCACTGGGATCACCCAGACGATGTTGAGAGGCAGGAATTCCATGTTGAAGCCATGGAATTAAGAAGATCTCTGCCCTCCAGCCAAAGCCAAGGCAGAGCGAGGCCCTGAGCTGCAGAGGCTCCCAGAGCAGAGCGGATCCAGCTGGCACCAACATTTCAAAAGGCCCACACACGTGTGCTACAGGACTGGCACAGCTGTGGGCTAAATCCATCTGAGAGCATGGAAAATCTGGTATTCCCCTACTCCATGGGCTGTAGAATTCTAGAATTAGGCACTGGGTTAACTTGGTCTTCAGAGGAGCTAGCAAGTATAAAGGAAACGTCACAAGAATGCATTACAGGCATTATTTTTTTTCCTTTAAGAACAGAGGAATATTTTCACCCAAGTATTTACTTATCACACCTTTGCCCTCCTTTTGGGCTGTTTATTTTCATTTAAATGTAACAGATAAAATATTTAAACTTCACAGTGTAAACAACGTATCAGATATATCAAATGCTGGACTAAGTGGGCCAAAATAAATTGGAGATAGCTCGCATTCTCTTTGTTGCTGCTATAATGATCTCCAAACGATAGCACAATCTCCCCTTGCAAAATGCAGCCCAGAGTGTTCCCAGCTAGCTGGAGGGATAAAAGCAAACCCGAATCTTCTCATTACAGCACCCAGACAATTTGATTTCATCCTGATTAGATCGTTCATTCTCAGGGGCTTCGCTACACTATCACATATGTCTTTATAATCTGTCTTCCACCTGGATGGCAGCAAGGCTGTTCATTCCAATAAGTGCTGCTTTAATTGTGTCTATGGGATATAAAAAGCAATTTTCACAGAAATAAACAATCATTCAAGTCAGCTTCTCACAAACCAACTCCGGGCTCATATTTCTTGATCTGGAGGCAACTCCACACTTAAGACTTATTTTTACAAACACTGATCTGAAATCAGAATGTCTTTACTCAAACAGGGCATTTTAATAATTGTGTCATTGACAGATTAGCATGACTGATACTTTCCACTGCAAGTATAACAGAAAGCCTTGCCTGTGTGAGCTACAGGAGCTAGAGAACATAAAGCACATTTCAAAAACCTGATTTTATACTGTCCTTGAAGCTATAGTGGCTGTGCACAATACAAAGATGTCCATTCCTGCCAAAACAGGACAATATTTAATGTGCTTAAAAGAAGCATCCAGTAATCCTCATAGCTGCCAATTAATGTCTCAACTGCAATTCTAGATTAATGGTTAATACACTACTTATTTCTTGTGCTATAAGGAATGTGACTTACTGTTATACCTAAGGGACCAGCATGTATCAGAGAGCAGAAATTGGAAAAACTCTGAAACCCAGTTCTGTTCTCACACCAATTTTCCTCACATTACAGAGACAACAGCACTGAGTGCAACATAGATGTCAGGAAAAGAGACTTGCATGATGAGAGTCTGCTCATAAATACACCAGAACAGTTCAGTATTTCTAATTAAGCAGAGATCAGAAGTGCCACAAAACAACAAAAATGCATTTGGCAGGAACTTATTCAGTCACATTTTAAGAATATTTCTTAAATTAATCTCTGAAGATAACTTACTGCCAGTACCACCTGAAATCCAGGGTGCACTCAACCTTAGAGGCAGCAACAGCAAATTTCATGCTGATATCACATGAAATTGAAATTTTTGAACAAACAATTCAGCTTTTGCTACCTGTACCATGTTCATTAGTTGGCCAAGTCACCTGACTGTTGTCTGTTAATTTAATCACTGGCAAGCAAACAAAGGTAGGTAGAAAAGATGTAGTACAGACTACCAGCACAAATCCTTCTTCTAGCCTTTTCCAAAGTCCCCCCTCACAACTTTATGTCATTTCAGCAAGAGAATGCACATCTGATGGGGATGGACAACAGGGAGAAGTGATTTAGATAATGTCACTAAATGATCTTTCAAGCAGTCAGTGCCAAGGAGCAGAACACATTTCAGTGCATAAAACCATTCCCATGATATGTCATGTAACTGATGTGAAAGCCAAATATTAAGGACTGTGGATGCAAACTTCTCTTTCCGGTGATGTCAGGCCTTGTGAGTATAGCAGACATTCTGGAAATAACATTTTATTTTAGCTCAAGGACAGAGCTGTGTGTGACAGAAAACTGTCACTTCTCAGAGCAATACAAACACAGAATGAATCCCAACACACACCACCAGGAAGGACACTTGTGGAAGAACTCCCCTATTGGTGTAACTGAGCAGCCTCCTTCCCTCTGAAGCGAGCATTTTTTGGAAGTTATTGGACAATTAAAAATTTGATAAGCACACACCATTGAAGCAACTGGACTGGATCCTGGATGCATGGCGTGAATGCTACATGCAGTAAAGGAACTCAGGGGTGTTCTCTTTCCTGAACTCAGCGTGGAAATCAGCTTCAGAGGAGCAAAGCCTCATTGGAGGTGAGGGGAGCGAGACCCTGAGCCCTGCAGAGGTACAGCAGCTCCCTGCAGAGTAAGGCACAGGAGCACAGAGGGGAAGGCACAGGAAGAAGCACTTCATGACAGGAAACACCAGGAACTCATCACTTTTCACCAGTCCAAGGAAGCACTAGACACAAATACTGTAGCACTGGCTTCAAATGACCTCCTGGGCTTAAAACTACATTAGGTCAGACTTAAACCCCCTTCTTGCTACACCACTGGGTTGTCATCAGTCCCGATCCAAAATGTCCTTTAAGGCACTGCTGGGGCAATGAACTGATGACACCCAGGGCCCATTATAAGCAATGTGGCTGCTCTGAGAACCTATGGGGACAAGCAAAACAAACCCAAGAAAACCCACACACAACCACCCTCCCAAAACCTCACAAGTATTGACAGCACTCTTACTTCATCCCTCTGACCACAATGACTGGACACTAAATTTGCAAGCCTGTCCAGTCCTTCCTCTGGGCATCAGACTCAAATTATGTATCATGGAAGCAAATTCATCAATGTGATGTAATTGAGGACTTTGTGTTACCTATATTACACCTGCATATGAAAGCAGAGGATTTCATACCACGTCCAGAAAATAATGAGCCATGTTCTTTAGAGCCCCTTTTCCTAAAACAAAAAAGAACTAAATTATGGACGACAAGTGCCAGGTAGGCCAGAGCAAACACAAAGAAAAACTAGTAAGAAAATTTAATTTCTGAAAATAACTACATTTAAAAGGTCAAGATTGGTCTGCGTCCAGAGGGAATGAATAGTTCCTGGAAACTGAGAATACAAACTGAAACTCAAATGTAGACTGGCCTGGAGAGTATCTCTGTGACAGTCAGGAGACAAAGTTGTCAGGTAAGATGCAGGACATATCTACATTGCCAGCACACCAAACACTCCATGTTTTGTGCCAGTTCTTCCTTCCTCTCCTACCTTATCACCTGGACTTGATAGAGAAAAAAATCAGAGTGCTTTCTGCTGAAGGAGTAATAACATTTTTAGTCCAGAACATTAGTGATAGGAGAATTATTTTATTCTGCCAAAAGCATATGACTGAGTGAAGCAGAAGCACTGCAGCCTGTTACTACATTGCACAAATTCCAACATCATTTTCCATGTGCATTTTGATGCTGCTGCTCCAAACTGACAAGAGCTTGCAGAACTGTCCTTATGGCAAAAGAAATGTGTCCTTCGATTCCCACTGCTCCTTAGAAATGGGGGATTCTTTTGTGACCTAACCAGCATCTCACAAAGCACACATTCCCAAAGAAAACAAATATCCTACCTGTCCTTCCTCCCTAAAAGCACTGTCTCCTAAATTTGAACATACACATGTTATGAAATCACCCAATTCAGTAGAACAGGTCATGCCCTCTTTGGCCATCCAATGCAGGCTGAGGAAAAGCAGCACACACAGATAAGTGATCTGTGCATTTTTCACGTAGAACAAGATTACACCACTTCCAGAATTTGGAAATATGCCAGCAACACCCTGCTGGATAGACCAAAGACACCAAACAGATGACTGAACATAGCCAGTGGCTTGCTTCCCACCAAAATCTGCTCAGGATTTATTTTAGCTTATTTTTCCCTCAACAACAATAGTTTTATTTTTAGAAGTCAGAATGACAATTTTGAAAGAAACATCTAAAATACCCGGAGGATTTGACTTCACCATTCTAAATCATTCTTTTCTCATCTATATAATAGACACCTCAATAAAAGTACAAAACTGGTATTAAAACTTGTATTGCAAGCATTAATATTTCTTTGGAATCACACATGAGGGTAAATGAGATTCTGTTACTGGCAAAGGAAATCACTTACTTCAACTTTCATGGAGCCACAGGTCATTGTTTCATTAAAATCCCTTCTAGCCTAAACATAATGACAGTATCTGTAAGTTTAAGTAGAACTGGCATTTAAAGACAGTTGGCCTTAGCACTGGCATTTAAAATAATGTGGGGATAATTCCTGACATTTACTGGGCTGTAGGGAGAGCAGGAAAGGAACGAGCAAGGATTTGAGCTCTGCTGATGCCCAATAGTTCAACAACATTATTAGTGTCGGTACAAGGCCACATTAAATCTGGTACTCCACATCCAGTCCAAGTTTGGAGACACTCAAGGAGCACTTATCTTCCAGTAAATAAGAGCTCAAACACTGCTCAAAGTACTTGAGGATGCATATTATAAACTTCATTCTGGCACTGTTGAGGATTATGGACACAAATGACACAACTCAAAGGAGTAAGAGAGCTTTGCAAGCCTTGGTGTTTCTAACCTGAGCTATCAGATGACCAAAAATACTCACAAGTAAGCTGTCAACAGAATAGCAGCAATTTTGTCTTAAACAATTATTTCTAGCATTTGACTTGGAGAGGTACCTGGAAATCTTCAGGTAAAAGCTCTGCCATCAATCCTTGTGGCTGTTCTAAAAATACCTGCTGAAATCTTTACAAATATCTGAAATGTCCCCAAACCACTCAAGAGACAACCAGAACTTGCTGCTGATCAAAAAGACAGAAGTTTTTTGCAAGTGTCAGGACTCTGTCACCTGCCACTACATTTCCTCACCCTTTTGACTTGAGAAAGTTACAGCAGCAGTGTTGGGCTCTTCCAGTGATCATCTCAGGCTCCATTCATCTCTGTTTATGCATTCTGCCTTTTTTTTTTGCTTTTTTTACTTTTTTTATGTTATTCTACCTGTTAAACCTACCCCTCCCTCTGCCCCCAGAAAATCCCTATATACCCTATTGAACCCTCCGAAAACATTCTGGAAGAAATTCCCTATTCATGGTACTCCAGGAGCTCCTGTTCCATGATTACACTATTTTTACCTTAATTTGGCAGTGACATCTCCAGCAAACACTTCCAAGGATTGTTTACTTACAATGGCATTTGAAAATGTTAAGCATCTGAGGCTTTGCTCTCTGAACACAGACATACATCTCAGATATGCTATCTGGAAGATTTTCAAGGTCCAATTAATTACTTCAAAGTTCACTCCCTCAAAAAAAAAATATTTTAAAGGACACCAGCAAGGACAAAACCTTCCCAAAGCTTATCAAAGCCACATGAATAAAAAGCTCCTTTTCTCACTGAGGATGGTACAAAAGCAAAAAGCTTCTCCAGCACTTCTACACACACAGGAGTGAGACTACAAAAAGGTTCTTGGGAAAGGCTCTATAAATAAGAAAGTGGCAGCAGGATGGTGGGAAGGAGGAGGACTTCACAGCACACTGACTTTTATGGTAATTTCTTACAGGGTTCTCAGCAAAAGCAATTTTTTGTGAGCCAAACTGCCTTCCTGCAAATCCCTTCCCCCACTGATCAAAGCAGACAATCCAGCAGCCCCTGTGCCCACCACCTCCACACCCAAACAATCCCTACACCATCAGGTACCATGCCTGTTCTCTCCACAATTTGGCAGCCCCTCAACTCAATGAGCTAAATTGTTCTGCTTGTTGGTCATAGATCCAGCCTTTGGGGACAAGGATCCTTCAGTATTTGGGACTGAGAATTTCAGTGGAAATCTCAACAACCACCCACAGGACACCTGCTGATGCCTGGAGGGACTGGCTGGAGACAGAGCTTGGCTGGACAGCCACATGCAAAAGACTCACAGGAAAAACGTGGGCTGGCTCAGCCAAACTGAGGAACAGCTGAACAGGGAGAAGACATAACATTTTCCAATTAGCACATCACGTTAAGGTTTGGTTACTGGCTGAAGGACAGGATGCAAGCTGGAAAACGGAATGTTTGGGACACCGGTGAATACACTTAAATCTGCTGTTTTCCGTAGCAGTTACTGTTTGTCTTGCAAATTACACATTTCATGATAAATATGATTAATTGGAAATAAATCTCTATGTTTAGCCTGAGTTAAGCTTGTCTTGTTTGTTTACAGGTTTACTTCTCTTTTTAGCAAGTGCAACAAGAGCTTCAACAAAAGCACTAACCATGCACAGACATTTCCTTTGGAACTTTCCATCAACCTCAGCCAGGCCAAACCTTTCTTTATTTATTGCATAACTTTTCTAGGAGGTAAATACATATAATCCAGGAAATAACAGCAGACTTGTTTTCTCCCAGCTTCCTTTACACGGATAAAACTCGTGGGGAAAACCTGATCTCACAAAAAATCTTCTGATGTCGCACCACAACACATTGCCTTGAGAAATGTGCACAGGCATACATGGATGTGTTTGGACTCCCACAGCTTTTAAGTGCCTGCACTTCCCAAGCTTTAAAAAGTCTTGACACTATGTTTGCATGCCCAAAACAATCCTTTCCCATGGAATTTCACCAATTTCACGTGCCCTGGGAAATGAAGAGCTGGAACACATTCAACACAAGCAAATACACGCAGTACAACAAGCTGAGGGCTCAAATGGCCGAAACTTTTAGAGATGACACATAACAGAAGGCAACAAATTTATTTACTATTATTCTCTATGCAAAATGAGAGAGCATACTTTGCAATCAGAAATAGCTGTTGAATCAAATGGAAAAGTCTTGCATGAACTGAAAAAAACATTTTCTTTCTTGTAATGATATCACTGAGTTAATGATCATATGGAATGCTAAGTTCTGAAGTTTATATCCCACAACATACACTACTACATCTTCTAATTCTGAATTTCTTCCGGGTAGGCATTAAAAATACAAACCTCATTCTAAACTTACCCTGGTTTCTAAGTGTCTAGTGAGAAGTAGCTTAACAGCCAACAAAAAAATTTTTAGCTGACAACTATTAAAGAAGGTTTTTTCATTTGACTTAAGGTCAAGTATTAAACACACACGAGAGACTGCTAAAAACCAGATTATTGGGATTGCAGCATGCCCAGTCAGGTCAGGATTCCATTCTCCCAATTATTTTAGGGCTGGGACTAGAAGAGCATCGGAACAGCACTGTATTATTTGTCAGGCAGCCCTGACAGCTACAACCTGACCGAGGGGGACTCTTGGCCCAACTTTATCACTCCCCCTTTCCAAAGGAACTATTTCTTTACAGCAAGAGTGACATTGGTCCAATATTCCATCTGAAGGACAAAACATGTATTAGGGACAGGCTCCATATCATTTCTGCTGAGTAAAGGTCAGTGATGAATTTTCCAGAACTTCATTGAACATCAGAATTTTACAGTAAATGACACCATTTCAAAGCACCGGTGTTGAGAAAACAAAGTAGATCTTATAAAACACTTATTTCTATTAAAAATACTCTGAAGTGTCTATATTAAATTCTTCACTGCTGTACCACTAAGCAATTTATTATTGCTTCACCTGAGGTCTGTGTTGTCACCAAGCAGGGAAAAAGTTCAGCCCAAATCCAGCATTTTCCAAATCTCATCCAGCAGCCAACACACAATAATGGAATAACTCCATTGCCTCACACTGAAATTAAAGGGGAGCTTTTAGAAGCATTTCCTACCTTTTGAAGCATCTACCAATATCAGACCAATATTCACCTCAAAAAGCAGAGGATCTGAATTCTGCTCCTCTGTCTCTTAGAGATCCATCTATCAAAGCTGGGCAGAGATCCATCTACCACAAATAGCTGTATTCTGTGAGCACCTTGAAGAATTTAAATTTAATTCAGCTGCACCCACAAGCTCTCTCACTTTTGCATGTCCAAGATAACAAATTCTGTTATATTGACATTTTGCCTTAAAAATACACAAACCTTTCAACCTTAAGGGTTGTAGAAAGGTCTAGGGACATTTTCAGTAAGTTTTGCTTGACAAGTTAAAGACAAACACTGTAGGTTCCATATGAATACAATTACAGCTTTTTCCCCCAGAGCTGTCAATCAGTCTCTTGCAAAGTAATGCCAGTGAACTTGACAAGACATCAGACTACATTTCTGTCAGCTTTAATGTTAGAAAATGATTTTCATTAATTACTCCAGTCAATCAAAAAAGAGAAGGTAACTTTTCTACCTAATACTCTTACTTTTCTTCACTGAATACATGGATTGAAGCAGAGGAGCAACTTTGCTTTCAAGAGAAATTACTGCACTCAAATACACAAAAGTTAACATAAGCCACCACTCTCAGTGAGATCTGTGACCTACATGTCAGGGCACTGCCCAGAATTGGGGTTTGGTTATCAGAATTGATCCTGTCCCAAACTGACATGAAAAGGTAGAATCCAGCAAGATGTGGCTCACTCACAAAACTCCTCTCCCAATTCTCCACAGTTCAAACACAGTTTTCCCTTTCACCAGGAAGCAGCTTCAGTTTTAGTATGCCTACCCCCAGCAAAGTAACAGGTCATTATTCCTAAAAAAACAGGCAAGTACATTCATTAATTCCAAAGTTTTCCTTCAGTGGATGCATCCTGAGCTTTGGGAATTGTAGCAGCTCACACAGCAAGCACAACTGCTTCTGTAATCACACAAATAAGTCATTTTCCCCTCATACTAACAGGGGAGAAACCACGAACAAAATTTAAACCTGAAACCAAAATTTTAACTTGTTCTTCCTGTTTTTAAAAAAGTAATCATACATGCCAAACAACAACGACCCAATAAAAATTCCCCCACATTTCCCATGTTTTTTTTTATTTTCCCAATGACATCAGAAAAGCCACAATCACTTCATCTTGCACTTCTACTTCAAAAAATCGAGTTGTTGCTGTTTTTTTCTTAAAACACAGCATTATTTCATTGGACAAAATATCAGCATCTCTGCTAGAGGAGCATCGCTTCAGCCCTTTTTTGCTGCCCAATGCAACTCCACGTGGATGTTGAAGAGGCTGCAGTAGCACCCACCCTAACACTTCACTCTGCTCAGCACAACACCTTGTGCCTTTAGTAGTCTCCCCAGCTCCACCTTCCGTGAGAGGGCAAAGAATTACACAAGGAAATTATCTGAACTGTAGAAAAAGTTGTAGTGGCAACAACAACAAAGACCCAGATGAAGTCAGCCTCTGGATTATAAGATTCCGTGTCTGGAATCCTTGTTCCACACTTGCAGAGAAAAGTTCGGCATCCCTGAGTGCACAACTTTCAACACCTCACAAAGGTTCCACACGATCAGCCACATAAGCACTCCAAAAGAAGCCTGGAAGCTCTCTTAGCACCTAATATCCTGATAATTATTTCCAGTTTCTTTAAAAGGCCAAGCTAATGATTACACTTGTAGCAACAGGTGTGGATTCTCCACAGCTGGCAGCAAGCCTTTCCTCGGCTCAATTATGCCTCATTGCTATTCACCTGCAGGAACAGGAAGCCCAGTGCCCTCGGGAGGAGATTCAGACACAGCTAATGATTATCCACAGAGGTGTGAAAGGGCCAGGAAACAGACCCTGTCAAACAACACAGCCCCTCAGGAAGATATGAGCATCTCACACGGTTTCAGACCAGCACTGCCCAAGTACACAGTTGATTTCCACTTCCTAAAAGTGCATTTAAATCCACCCTTCAAGGGCTTGGAGCAACTGTGCTCACAGCAGACTATCCAACACTGTCTGCTCCTGTAGCAGCGGTACAGCAATACCTTCAGTGACAGCAAAGAGTTACTTGGTGCTGAGATCTCAGGAAAATCTCATTTCCCAGTCCCAGGAGCCCGCAATGCCCTCTGCACAGACACAGGAGACAGGACAAAGCTTCACTCTGCAGAAATTCTTTGGCAGGAGGATAAGCACTGTCTCCCAGAAGATGCCACCAGCAAACAACTACATTTAGCTTCTGGCTGAGAAACTGAGGATTTCTGTTAGAGGCTGCCTGGTGGCCCATCTCACCTTTTTCCAGAATGGCTAAGTTAACTTCAGAAAACTCAAAAAAAACCTAACAAACATATAACCAGGATGAAATAACCTACCAATAATTAAATACATTCCATATTGCCCCACCAGACTTTCCTACATCTGCTGTAGGATTATGAGGAAGGAAAGAAATTTAGTCCACTGCTTTGAGAGTTGTGCAAGGAAGTTGCAAATTATTTGGGCCACCACCTATCGGTCACTCCAGGATTAGGCAGCTACAGGTGATAAGGAAATGTGCATCAGTATCTTCATTATTTTAATTGACTTTTAAGTTGTCAAGGAACAAAGTGCTGCTGTCCAAAGAACAGATCCCACAGAAGAACCCATCCCATGACAGGCAGGAATTAAACCAACAGCTACAGTGTCAGTCAGCAAGAAGCAGCCTCACTCACACACAGGGTAAGCGCACTGCAGAGGATGCCTAGAGATGTGGGATTTAAAAATGGGCACCAAATACCAAGGGCATTGAATCCTGATTTTATACAGCTGTACACTAAAGTATTCAGTTTTCCCTACCATCAGGAATAAGGGTGCTCAGGAGAGCTTGCTTATCTGCAGCTCGGCTCCATGTCAGATCAGAGCTAGCCCAGGCTGGCTCTGTGTGGCACGGCACAGCCACAATGCTTTATAGAAATCACCACCTGTCTGACATATGAGACTCCTTAAAAACTCACCTAGAACTTTATCTACAACAAAATCCCCTCCAACCTTAACTATTCCGTGGGATCCTGTGAAAATAAGTGCATTTCAGAGAGTCACACCTATCAGAGACCCTCCCTGGATGTGACAGCAGCACATGCAGACAGTCACAGAACCAACACAATCTCCCTGCTCCCTCGCGTCACCTTCTCTGGAGCCAGCATCACCCAGGCTGTTCTCTATGCCAGCTCCAGTGCCCCAGGGGAGTTTGTAGGGAGCTCTTTGGGCCTCAGGGTCACCCTGAAGCAAAGCCTGCTGGGTGGGAGTGCTTGGTGGCTTCCCCCAAGTCCCAGGAATGAAATCACATGGATGGGCTGAAGGGTTGGCAGCTCACCAGCAACACCTCACAGAAGGCAGGACATCAGCAAGGGCTGAGAGGAGGGACAGCCCATGTAAACTTCATAAAAACAATCACCATGAAACAGGAACACTCCTACTGTGCCAGGACACCAAATTAACATTCCAAATTCAGCAAAAGCCAGAAGCCCCCAAATGTGACTCTTCTCACTTTCACAGAAGGCTGGACAATGCTTAAAGGCTTGAGGACACAAATGTCTATCCCATGTGGATAGTCATGAATTATCACCTAAGTTATCTTCTCTTAAGAAGATACCTTGCTAGAAAAAAAGTCCCTGGGCACAAAGATAAGGCAACACATAAAAGCTCATCGCTGAAATTCGATTTAAGCTTCAAAGACCAAGCTTTATAACTGGCTTCCTTTCTGTCTTGACAGCATGCACAACATGAACTCAAAAAAATACTGCATGATTTTGAATTTCCAAAGTTATGCTTCTTGCTAAAAATAAATAAATAAAACTGAAGAACAAATGTTCATCCTCCTCCAGTGAAGGATCTTTCCAATGCCCAGCTGCGTAACTGTACACCCATACATCTTCACCTTACTCTGAAGTTTAAAACCCACACAGTTTAGCTTGACTGCTTAGAAAATGGTCTAAGTGAAAAAGATTCTGGAGTTCAAATGAAACGCTCTAAGCTATCTCCCCATGGTTTGCAAAGAGCATTTTTTCACTTTAATGCAATATTCATTAGTTATTTGCCTCCTGATCTAAGGTTTCCATTTCAAAAGCTGTTTATCATCAGTGTAACATTCTGAAGTGACTGGAAAGCAGAAGTGTGCTTACAGCTCTGAGGCTGCCAGGTAAGCAGCAGTGCTCCTCCATCCCCAACTCCCACTCTCCACAGCACACACCAGCACGTTAAGACCAGCAGTTCAACACTGCACTGGGTGTCACTCCACAACTCCAACGCGTTTCTGACTTACTGAAGCATCTCTGACACACCATTGCTAAGTCACGTGCTCTGTAAGATGGGGGAGAAAAAAAAAAAGGATGCAGAAAACATTCAAGAAGAGAGGTCCAGAAACCACTATGTAAAGGAAAAAGGCTTTTCTAGATTCTGCACACAAGTGATGCACATCATTCACTCTGCTATCAGCATACATCAGTTTGACAGAACACATAGCTAAAACAAAGATTTCCAGATCACACAGGACCTTGCAATATATTGCATTTCTCCTCATGTTGATTTGTGCAGTGGTTTGTTCATCAGTAGCTATCTGACTGGAATTGAGTCTCTGGAGCAAACATTGCCATTCCTATCACAATATCAGTCAAAGACACTCTCAGGCCTCTCCTGGGAGATCACACATTTCAAGGTATATTAACTTCTTGGGAGCTGAGGATGGGGGGAAAATAGAAACAACAAAAAAAAATAAAGCATGTACACGCAGCTCTATGTTTGTGTCACATTTAAAACTCCAGAATCTCCTTTTAGACAACCTCTGGGGAAGGGGGGGAAAAAAAAAAAAAAACAAAAAAAACCAGGCACATTTAGACACAGGAGATACGACTGATCTCCAAAGTCAACAGAACATAAATTTAATAATCTACATCAGAGCATGGCCTGTGTCTTTAGGCAAATTCTGGTTAGAATATTGCATTGTCACCTCAACTGATCAGTGCAGGGCAAAGTACAGATGAAGACAAAAATAACATCCTATTTGTCTTTAACAAAATCCAAGTAAGTTTGGATTGAAACCAGAACTGTTCATTCTGCTTACATGACAGTAAGCAGATACTAATGTCTATTCCTACTCCCCATGACTATAACTGAAGTCAAACATGACATTCAAGACTTCCAAAAGCATTCCATTCAGTGCGAGGCAGCTTCCTTAGCTCAGAGTAATGAGTCTGATTCCACAAGTTAGCCTATTTAATTTTGTACACACCTACAGAATCAAGGATTAAAAAAAAAAAAACCAAAACAAATAACCCCAGTTCTGAAATCAAGGGAGTTCATCTGGGTTTTGGCATTTCCCAGATGTTACAGAGCTACAAAAGCCTGGTCCCTTATCCTTGCTACTCACGTAGCAACACAAGCCTAGTAAATTCCCTTGAACTTCACACATGAGAAGGGGGTGTTTGTGAACAGCTCATTCATTTATGAACAGCTCTGCACCTCTGCAGGTAACAAACACAGATGAAAGACAGTCAGGCTTTCATTCTGCAATTCCTTTCTCAAATGATACAAAGTTTGTGTCCTACATCCACTAGACCTTCAGTGGTGGACAAAAGCTGCCTTTCCAGTTTCAGTCTTGGACTTGAAACAACGCTCTTTTTTGGCATATAATTTTATTGGGTCATAACAGTTTGTTCCACATTCTCAAGATAATTCTGTAAATCACTTGCACCATAATTAATCACATCAATATATGAACCTCTAGCCCACCCAACAGTCTACATTCCAAACATAAAGCCAAGCCAATTACACAACTTAACTAATGTCAGTAGGATATTACACTAATGGAGTAATTTTACAATTTCTAAAACAGTCCATTAAGATTTTGTGTGATTTATTCCCATAGATCTTACTCTTCGAGTCATGCCCATATAACTGGCATTTTTTAGTCTCTAGGGAATTTACTGTCAACTTTTGATGCCCTCGTGATTCAGAGATGGTCTTCATGTTGGTATCACTGCCACATAGATTAAATTCAAATGTACAAAATTAATGTGTCTGAAACAGCTCAGTTTCACCAATCTCAGACATGGATGTGCTTCAAATCCCATTTTTCAATCAGGCAGAGGGAGACTGGGCCTTAAGTCTCCCCACACGCTGAGTGATCTCACACTGGTCAGTCACACTTATTTTAACCAACAGGAAAACTGAAGCACCTTGTTCTGTCTCCATGAAAAGGTTCCCAGAAGCAAGTCAAGTCACAGTCACCAGCTGGATGATTCACTTCCATCTCTCCCTTTTCTCCTCACCTCCAAGCCTACTGCAGAATCAGGATGTGAGCGACCTGCCAGCCACCACCACACTCTGCACAGGCCAGGTAAAGCTGAGTGACTCAAGCTTGGAATCCTAGGATGCAAATGCCAGCTCCAGGTGTTAACCATCTGTTCTTCAGGAGCCACAGTCTGAGGGAGGTCACATAAAATTGCAACAGCAATATGAGCCAAACATGGCTCCAGTCTTATGACACAGGACAGTTTTAGCAAGTCTGGATTCGTATTTCAAGCCTTGGAAATCCTCAGATGCCACCAGTGTCTGACAGCCACCTACAGAGCACCCTTCCGTGGCACTACTGGCACGCAAGAACCATGCCTTGGGCTCTGAGCTGAGACTGTTGCAGACTGGCACTTTTGACTTGGTTCATTAAAATCACCACTTCTGTTCCTCATTGTTCTGCTAATATAATACCATGGCAACAAATGAGAAGCTCCAAATTATATGCATGACTCTGAGAGGAAATGCATAGTTCCTGTATATGCAAACTTTGATCTACTGCAGGATGGTCAACAGCATCTGTTACTCTAATACCTCACATTATTATAGCCATTTAGCTAAACAGATCATAAAAAGATTGTTCCATTAGCCATCCTCCTGGCAGAAATCCAGGGAAGTTGCTGAGTGCCCATGACTGAGTACCAGCATAAATCCAAAGGATTTGGAGTGATGGCTGGGGCTAAATTCCTACATTCTTCACTGCTAGTAGCCTCACATTGTTATTTTCAGGCCCACATTTTTAGTTACAGTATTATCCATGTGTCTGAGTACTCTAAAGAAGGTGACACGGAGTGCCAGTTACATTTGTAATTGCCAGTCCAACCATGCCCAAGTCTCTGTCACATCTTAAACCTGCTCAGAAGATGACTTGTGAAGAGCTGTTTTAATATCACACAAATGTATCAGAGTGGCACAGGCTGTGTGCACTGTACAGCAACTCCAGAAATGAAAGAAATGCCAAAAGCCATCCTTTGGCACTGGCAAAATTCCTGCATGAGGACACAGGGCATGCCCAGGAAACTCAGATATCACTCCAGAGAGAGTATGCTGATCCCATCAGTTCTGTATGAAGCACAATTTGAGACAGGAGAGGCAAAGAGGGAAAGAAGGACCCCCAGTTTTAGTCTGAACCTCTGCAAATATTGAATGAAATACCAGGGAAAAGTGGAAGCAGAGAAAAAAAAAAACCTTCATTCAGCATTATGAAATGCCTCACACGTCAGTTCCCAGGCAAGAGAAAAAAACATTTTCAAGGAATTAATAGATCTTGTTACAACAATCAGGACTAAGATAAGCCTTTTGATACTTACACACACAGAGTAACTACAAAAGGGCAGATAATTTTCCCCTTACACAAAGGCTGCGAAGTCTAAACAACTTGGTGAAATGTAGGCACACCACAGAGGAAAGTGCAAATATTTCAGTCTGCCAGTCAGAACAGCTGAGCTGACCTCCATCTTTCTTTACCTTACCTATACCCCCCCTTCCTGGGTCTGTGATTTCAGTAGAACATTGATTGAAAGTCCAATATATGTGAAAGAGGGATCTAAATCTGGATATGCAATACACAGATATGCAAAAGATACTGGTAGGAGCTGCCGCTGACAAGATAAATTTGCAGTCAGTACACTGAAAAAAACTACTTCTGGCAGGAGAAAGTGCCACTCTTCAAACTGATTTTTCCATATTTTAAAATATACTGTATGCAAGTCTAACGAGAGGAGCTTTTTGCCTCACCCACCTGGCATGTATGACATCATTATGCTCACAGAGTCCTGCTGCAGCATCTCTGACAAGCTCTTCCCAACAATTTTCACTGGCAAAAACATCTACAGGTTTGTGTCTTCAGGTGTCCACAACAGGGAACGAGGCAAAGCCACCGAGTTATCATTTTAAACTCTGACACTCATGGATAACATTTTATGTGAACAATCCAGTTTACCCTGCACCATGGGTTTTCCAGCCAACCCAAAGCCAAACACTGCAGTGTGGTGATGGACTGTGCTCCTACAGAAAGCACTCTGCCTGCTGAGCTCCTCTGAGCACCATTTTCACAGGGCACTGACAGACACACAGCACTTAAACAGCTGCTAAAGCCCTTTCCTTTGCTGTCAAGCACCAGTTACTCATGAAACACCTCAGTGAATTATGGACCCTTGGAGCATTAGAACAAATCACGTTGCTTTTGAGGAAATGCTTTTTTTTAAAGTAAAGAGCAATTGAGGATCTGCCCTTAAAAAAAAAAACTCAGCTTCATGGGAATAGCCCTGAGCAGGGAACGGAAAGGCAAAGTTTCCCTATCTTCAAATTTCACAATCATCTTAACCCTGTGTTAGGGAAAGCATTGATGATTTTTAATGATTCTGCCTGGTTCTCTGCTGTGGCATTACCTTAATTTAGAAGGATTTTCTGTGTGAACAACATGACCCTAAGCTTAATTTACTAGTTAGCAAGCAAATCCGGATTCAAAGCACAAAACCCACCTTTACTTTACTTATCTCCATTTTTAGGGAAGTTAAAGAATAAAGCCATCACTGCATTGTTTTAAAAGTTGCCTTAAATACAGAATATTTTTTATTTGTCCCAGTCTCAAAGCTCAAAGTGCCAAGACAGACTACCTACATTCCTCTAATAGCACTCCCTGCATACTTTTTGGCCACACTCCTGACTTCCAACCATTAGTGTTCCACTTCATCATACCTTTTATTAAATAAGGCCCAATGATGTCTTACTGTCCGGAGCAAACACAAAGCAGCTAGAATTAAAGAAAAAGAGCTTCCTTTAGAATTTCATTATTGTTTTAACAAGGTTTCAACAAGCATCACTCAGTACCAAGCAGCTGTAGCCTGCTAATCAATATTTTTATTATGACTCTCATTACAGCACCTACTGCTGTTTATCAGTCAGAGATAACCAGCTCCCTGGGTAGTAAAGCACCTGTCCAAATTATCCACAGGCCTCTGAAGTGAGAAACCCTGTGCAGTAACCACGTTAAAACTCTCACTGTTCACCTCAGCCAGTGGTGAGTTGGCTGTCAAACAGAACCTGAAACAGCTCCCAAGCCATGGAGCTCTCCAGCTTTGGGGCAGGCTCTGTCACCTGGAGCACCCAGTCCAAGGATGTGACACCCCAACAGTGTCTGCAGAGGCAAAAGGCTCAGTAAAGCTCTGCAGGCACACTGTGACCAGCCTTGGGATCAGGGGGAGGTTCTATAATCCCCAGCCTCAGACAGCACCAGAGCTCTCTGGGATGTGGCATTGGGGTAGAATTTCACTCATGATGTGTGAGTGCAGCCCTGGAATAGCAGTGCTATATATACACCCCCAGCTGCACGGGGTTAATTGGGCAGCTGAGTGGCTGACATGCTCCAGAGTCAGGATTTACAGGCATTCTCCAGCCACCAGCAGCTCTCTGGGACAACAGAACACCCTGTTCCTCTCACATGATGCAGAGCACACCTTGGATAAAGGCAAGTGCCAGCCTCCACCATAAAAACCCAGACATTGCAAACGTTCCTGGGATATGAACGAAGACAAATCTACATCCTCTCCACGGCAGCCCCCTGCTCCTTGCCCACACTGAGTGCATGAGGAACAGCTCAGCATCAGAGAGCTATAACAGCACAAACTGGCTCTCAGAGACAAGAACATGCCCCTGTTATTGGGGTTTCTGCTCACAAGGGTGGATGTCAGGAAGTCTGCTAAATGTGCCTCTGTGGAAAGATTAATTGGAAGCAGTAATGAAGATGAATTCTCACCTCCTGCCTGGTGTAGAGTCCTCACTGTGGAAAGGCAAGACAGGAGGCTTGCTGCTGGCAGCACACACATGGCACACCTACACAAACCAGGGGAAGTCACAGTCTCCCCTCTTTTGGTGATCTGACACCCTCCATAGTTTGCTCAGAGTTTCAGTAGCACAGCTGCCTCCTGGGGAGGAGAGACAGCAGCACAAGAGACCAGGAGTCTGCCCGTGGATTTTATATCCCTTCTAATCCAGTGGAATATTTGCAGGAGACTGGCACTGCCAACAGCATCTGTACAGTTAGAATTATTCAAAAACAACAGACACACAGTGAACCTAAAACTTGCATAATTTGTAGCATTTAAAGCTGTTACTGTGTTTCCCAGTGCTGGGTTAATACTAGTTGTCAGTAAAAAAAAAAAAAAAAAAACAAAAACAGGACTGAGATGATTCCCTAGGAAGGGAAGCTACAGAGTGCCTTCTGTCCTTACATGCTAACCCCAACCCAAAAGGAAGGCAGTGAACAATGCAGCACATGGTTCCCACTGAACGTCCAGGCCAGGAGCAGCTCTGCTCTGTGTGATGCCAGCTGCAAGTGTGCCGAGTGTGTAAAACACCAAAACTGTAGGAGCAGGCAGGAGAGGGAAGCAGGGTCAAGTCCACTTTTCTAAGGGTAAAAAGCCTTAAGGTAAATAAAGGCAAGGATTAGTGCAAAACTGACATTTATTGCCACTCGCTTGTATTTCAAGAGCATCTTTCAAACTCCTCAAATACAAAAAAAAGCCCCAGATTACTAACCCATTTACCCCATAGCACTGATTAGTAGTGGAGTGCATAAGTTCACACAGGAAGATCACATGTATGGAGACAGAATACATCTTATTTAAAGATGGTTATTTTTGAAGCACTCTTTTACACGGCTAAAAAAACCCACACGAAAAAAACTCTCAAAGCATAATAGGGAGAGGAAACAGCCAGGATGTGAAGCATTACAGAGAAGTCACTCCAACAGGCACGCCGGGAGATCAGCTATCCTTCCCAAAGATCAGGAAGGCTGATGTGCTAGGAGCCAATTTTTGAACTACACTAATAATAGGTCAGTCAGCAAAGCTGATGCTGCACATTCAACCAAATCTATGTACAAGCTGCAGGCACAAACACAAGAGGATTTTTTTAATTAAGGAGGCAAAAAAGAGACCACAGGCCAGCTTATGACACACCAGTGGTTCTGTTTACTGCGAGCCCTGCTCATCTAGAAAACAGACACCAGCCCAGGAAGGCACTTCAGTGGATTTTGGCCAACTTGGACACAAGCTTTCTTTACTGAGATATTTAAATTGAAAATTGTAACAGCAAAACAGTCTCCAGCAGGCAAATAATAGAATCTCTTGCATAAAAATTTAAGTTTTCAGTTTTTTGTAACATTTGGCATTTACAGCCAAAGCTTACAAAGTCTCAGCCCTTTTAAAAAAGACAACCTACAATCTCATCTTTACAGAAAGTCACAACCCATGCTCAATAGATAGCAAGGATAATAGTCTCACATGATATAAAGTGCTGGGATTGTTCTCAGTGCCCAAGAAGTCAGCAGTACATAAATTTGGCTGACTCCAGAGTCATCTTCACTTTCTGAGGTTCTTTGGCTCCCTCACTTCAGAAACTGGACCTGTGCTGGATTAAGCCCTGAACCTCATTTTCTGTTCCTGCCTCCCTCACAAGAAGGGAGACATTTAGCACTGGGAAATGCTTATTAGAGATCTGTGTTTGATGTAGTACCATTTCCCTAATGGGCCTTGAACAATTTCCATGTTTTGAAAGCTGAGAGATTTCCTTTAAATCAGCAGCCTGATGGGAAGCTGACCTCCATGAAATATTTCCTCCCATTCTGTCTGTGGCAATTCCCTACCACTTTCCCTGTCTTTCATTCTGTTCACATGCAGATTTTTAAGTGGTTGGGAAAAAAACATTAACTGTTCTCAAGTTCCTAACACCACCATGGTGCCTCCTAATGTCACACCTTCACAAAAACTGCAAAACCCAGATTATTTGCTGAGCCAACACTATTATCTCACTGTCTGCTTCAGGTTCGCCCCCAGTTTCCGGTGTCATTAAGAAGCAAAACCTCACATCAACACAACTCCTTGTCCCAGAGGGAAGTCCTTACCAGATTTTCAGGGAAAAGATTAGCAAGACCTCCACAGGACCATCTCTACCTTCCAGAGTCTGAAACCCCTTATCCTTAAAGTTCCAACTGAAATACAACAAGCAACCCCTTGCTCTCAAAAAATCAGGGGCAACCCACTTTTAGCTTCACACTCAGTTCACAGATGCAGTAAAGGATAAAGGAATACAGCAAGTTTAGAGCAACATGATTCATAATCAATTTTACTTTCCCTTCAGTAGGAAAAGATTATGATCTGATACCCAAAGGGTCCTACAGGTATAAAACTTCCCCAGTTTTGGTGTTATTTCCCTTTGTGCCTGCCTGTCAGTGGAGAATGTGCAGATGAAAATTAGAGTTTGTTGGTTTTGATATTTTTTTTACAGAACTCCATGGAGAAGCATCAGAAGTAGCAGAACACTGGGAACACAAGGCATCTCATACTGAATTTAAAAAAAACAAACAAAGCAACAAAACAAACCACCACAAGTCTTGTTCATGCCTGGTAGAATGCCGAGACACAGACACAAGGAATTCCACCTCCTGTGTCCTACAGCTAAAGCAAAGGCAAAGCTGCTCATACGGCAAAACATGATAGAGGGCCATGTATCCAAACCTCATTATGAAACAACTAACAGAAAGGGATGGTGATTACTGAAATTGTAAGGATGCTACACAAATGAGCAAGAAAAGCAAGATTTTCACTGCACACATTAAAATACTCCTTTATAAGGACACACATGCATTATTTTTTCTCATTCAATTATTGCATTTACAGTCTCAAGTTTTTTTAGTTTAAGTTATTTGGCCTTTTTCTGTTTACATGCCAGAGAGAGAAGTGTGAATACGTGTTTTATGAAGCACTTCTTCTGATGTTTTCAGCACTGAGACACACAACTGAGTAACCCTGCTCTTGAATAAATTAAGGCAAACAGTTGAGGTTTGGAGCAGGTATTTTTAAACGTGGTACTAGTAAATATTCCATTCTCATTAAATTACTAGGTGTATTTCAAATATTTATATATTAACTTTGGTCTCTATTGTATGCTTGTCAATGGACTGTAAAGTACATACAGACCTAATGCAAACATTTTTGACCCACAGGGCAATACAAATACTGACCCAATTGTTTTAAAGCACTGCTTCAAAAGAGACACAAAAGAACTCTTACATAACAGGCAAAAATCCCCAGCAGCTGGAAAAATTCCACATCATCTTCCATTTGGATGAGAGCAATGGGATTGCCACAGAATTCACAAACATGCTGAAGCCAAACCTAATCCTCCCAAATCCTACCTACAGCCCTCAGGCTCCACTGCCCACATTCACTCTGTCATCTGTGCTGGCTTTCCAGGCCCCAAGGAACCCAGGATCACATCAGGACACAGGAAGGGAGAGGACCTTCCAAGTCAGAAAAATCCTCTCATCTTTTATCGTAAGGAACCACTTCATGCCTCTCATGGCACAAGAGAGCTCCAGCTCAAGGCATAGGATTATTGCTCCAGGCTCTCGTAGCAAGCTCATATCCTGTGGCTGAGCAGCAGCATGCTGGCACCAGTTCTCTCAGTGATGCTCACACATGGAAACAGGCCTGTCCCTGCAAGAGGAGAAACTAGCTCACTCTTTCTCTTGAAAACTACAAAACTCCTATTAAAAAACTGTACAGAGTAAGTCTCTATTCCCTGAGATACCCTCAGCCTACCAGTCTGCCAGGAATGGCTGCCTGTGAGTACTTCTGTGACTTTACCACCTCATCTTCTCTCAAATACATTTAAAAGCCCAAGGTAGGAGAGGTGCCATGTACCCCCACAGCTGGGTCTCCCTGTAGCTGAAGCCTTCGGTTGGGCTGTGCTGCTGCTCAAACTGCAAGGGGCTGAGGAAGGAAGCTCCAGCCTCACATCCCCTCCCAGAGAGGATCTCAGCACTCGCAGTAGCTTCTCAACAAACACCTTCTTTGGACAAACATATCAACATCTGTTTACAATAGGCATTAGAAATTGCTGCTGACTCCCAGGAACTGGGCACTTATGTTGTATTTCACAACACAGACTGTTAAATCTCTTCGTGGTGCAGTGGATGAGACTGGATCTGCATCCTCTGTGTTTTCAGCATGCTGCCATGTCACTGCCGTCACCCAGCTTTTAAAATAAAGGGGAATAAATCAGTATGTGCTAGTGAGAGAGGACAGCATATTATCCTCAGACTTTTAAACCCCCAAATGGATCGACCACAAAAGCAGCAACTGCTTTCCTCCTTTCCTTGCACAGTGCTGGAATTGCACTGAGTCAATGGCTAAGTGCCTTCTCCCAACATCCTTTTGATTGCATAACAACTTCCAGACAAAGGATGCAGGAGTAATAATGCACAAACTGCCTGACAATACCTTTTTCCTCTCCTAGTCTGCCTATGCATCCATTAATACATTTATCCATAGACAGAAACCAGTCTTTGTCTGGCTTTTCTTTGCAAGCTGGGCTAAACACACCAAATGCTTCCAGCCTCTGCTCATCTCCTGAGAAATGCTTTTGATTATCATTCCTTTTTACTCGAGCAGACTCTCTTCACCTGGTTAAATTTTGATTTATCTTTCTTCCATGCTCATGACCAGAATAAGAACAAATGGAAGAAACTGCACTCCACATTAAAAAAAAAAAAAAAAAAAAAAAAAAAAAAAGAAAAAAAAGCACCCCCCAAAAAAAAAAAAAAAAAAAAAAAAAAAAAAAAAACAAGAAATTGAGTTATGTTTTAGTCAAGTCATAAAATAGACCACCACAATGAATATTGTCTGGATTTGCTGTAGTTAAGAAACATTACCTAAACAATAAGTAACAGACATAAGCTTGTCACATTAATTTTTCCCTTTTAAGCCCATGTTGAGAATCATTCAAGTAATAATATGGAACCAGCCAGCACTCTGCATACAGATGAAGAAGAAAGTATTCCAGAATCTTCAGTAACAAAAGAACTTCATACCGAAAAATACAATTAACATCAGAAACCTGTCCTGCCATCTGTTCAAAACAAAAGGTATCAAATGTTTTCACTGTCATCAGAAAATAGGGAAATGCTATGGATGCCTTGATTTTGGAGGATTACCTTTACTGATGTCAGCAATGTAAGCAGAAATATGCAAATACAAAATGCTGCATACCACACAGATACTACCTAACTGCAAGCCTGGAGCTTAAATGAAATTACTTAACAGACCTTCACACAACAAAAACTGCCACCCTTTAGTCTTTCACATGTGACATATCCTAAGTAGGAAGGATCTCCATGGGGCTGAAACTACAGATCTTGGATTTTTTATGAGGACCACACAGCTCCTGAGACTAAAACGGAAATGGGTACCAACTCACTTTTTATCAGAAAGCTACCAGGGAAAGCAAGTGACCAGTGCCCATTGGTCATGTATATAAAACTTGACCCTCAGCAGCCTTTTGGAGCCTCATCTGCTCGACTGCAGCATCACCCAGCCTCACTGACTGGGCTGCAGACCCTGCGAGCGCTGGCGGCTCACGGAGAGCTACAAGATGGAGGCCGTGACACCGAGGGAGGGCTGCTCTCCACAGGCACCTTCACCAGAGCTTTGGGCTTTTACTGCACAAAGAGCAGACTCAAAAGCTGTCCAGACCCACTGCCAGACAGACACCACAGATTACTTGCCTTTCCCTGCAACAGAGAAGAAACAGAAAAGGAAGGGAACTAGAAAACAATGCCAGAAGAGGCTCAACCAGCCAATGAGTTAGGGAAAGCTGCAGGGCTACAACCACCAGCTCCCTAAGCTAAATAAAATTTAACACAGGGGAGTGGTTGGTTGGTTTGTTTTTCACTCCCAGTGATTCATGTAATTTTTGTGTAACTTCGCTGATAAGGAGGCAACAGCAAGCAAAGGAGGCAGATTCCAGTTTTAAGCACCACACCGTTACCCAGGCAGTGATTTACCATCTCACAGCGGCAAACAGGACACACAAAGGGCTTGAGAGATGGCTGCTGCTCAGGCCTCAGCTCCACACCTTTTGTAGTCTGCTCCCAGGAAAACGTGCCTGCTCAAGGAAGTTGGCAGCAAGCTTCTCCCACTTCATCACTTTGTTTAGCAAGGCTTATCTTTCCACACACAGAAAATAACAGGCCTTGCTCATGACAAAAGCAATTGCTTAAAAAAATAACATGGGAAAAAAAGAAAGTGATCACAGAGGTTGTATTGTCCTCATATTTCTTCACACAGTTCCACTATCATCACAGGATCACTTCACACAAAGAGAAGGAAATTAAAGAGAACCTCCTATATAACCTCCTTTTTCCATGTATTTGCAATTTCACAATAAACATGAACCCAAATACTCTGTAAAAGCAGAAAATGGCATTCCCTTTCCAGTCCTTGCAATATCAGCACCCTAGTAGATAAATTTACTTTCTTTAAATAGGCACTGCTAGGATGGTGTTTAGAAACAAGCTTCACCTAGTTGTCATGAATTATTAACCAGAAAAATCCCTCTTGTTCTTTACAGTCTTGGTTTGCAAGTTTAAAAATCAAACTAACACTTAAACTTCTTGTATAAATACCCAACCTTTAAAAAAAAATGCTCTGAACATTATAAATACTTTTCTTCATGAATATAAGAACAACAATTCTATAAATAGCTATTCTTCACAGAATTGCTTCGAGACATTGTTTTTACAGACAACAGTAGGAAACTGAAGGAGGTCTTAGTGCCAAACATATTAAAAGTGAAATAAACTCTCCAATCAACTCTGGGTTTCCACTTATTCTTACAAAGTTCATAGTTATTTTTTAGCTTATACAATTAGTTTATGCAAGAGAAGGAACAAGCCAAAAGTCTGCACCATGTCCTGGCACAGCCACTGGGTCAGTGTAAATCAGTCACAGCCTTCAGCCTCTGAGGGCACTCACTTGGCTGCTCTGGGCAGTAATTGCAAACAACTCTGCACTGTCAACAGACCAACTCACTATTACCCACCACAACCTTGTACAAGCACAGGCAAAGACAAGATTTTCATTATGAACTCCACAATCTGATTTCCAAATACACTCACTCAAAACTGTGCTCCATCTCCTCTCAAAAGCAAACACAGGAAGATAAACACAATCTAATGTAACAGCAAACTGCCTCTTCAGCCTGCACATTTCATGGCTGCTATCTCCTCAAGCTATTTTTGCCCCAGTATCTAAACATAAAATCAGCAGGAACTTCTGAAGAACAGCTCCACAACTGGTAAACCAGATTTCTGCAGCCAGAATACTACAAGCACACATTTAGTTTTTCTGGCAGATACTCATACAGGGCCAAAGCTCAAGCACTACCAACTTCAACACCATTTTCAACAAGGAGCCAGTACAAGCACTTACTTGATAAGTACTTGAAAATTCATCTGTATGAAAAGAGAAACTCATTCAATTCCCAGTTTCGATACAGCGTTTTACTATAACGACCGCAACACTAATTTTCTATTATAAATCTGTCTCTGTACCCAAGTGCTCAGGGTGCTGACCTCATTCCCTGGGTTGCCTTGAGTGTGCAGCCTCCAACAGCTGGGAACATGACAGCGGTGGGTCTGAGGGGTGCCACGGATGTGAAACTGGAGCACGGCAGTGATGAATCAGGCCCTGAGCTTTCCCAACTGCTCCCCAGCCACAGGAGTGAGCTCAGCACACCGGAATGCTTTTCAAAGTGTCCAGCAAGGATTAGTAAGAACTTGGTGACGTGGCCCACCAGGCATGGCCAGAGAGCACGTGGATATTAAGGAGGAAGAATTCCAAGGGAGCTATGGCCTCTGGGAATTATGGGCCTGCCACGCACCACAGACAAAATCCTCTTGTGGAAGGCAAGAGAAACCACAAGCCAACTCTGAACCACAACAGCATCCCAAATGGATCCTTCCTGTCCTTGCCAAGACAATTACACACCTCACTGGGCATCACAGCATTAACATGGCTGGAATTTACCAAATCTTCCATCCATCCCTCCAAGATCTGTGCACCAGGGATGAGCCACAGGCCTGTTGTCTTTGCTCTCCAGAAGAACAGAGGAACTTTTGCCGATAAAATGCTTGTCTGCTGTGCCAGGACTGCACATCACACCACAGAGAAAAGGAAGAACCGTTCCGGAGCTGGAAGCTTTTCTCTTACCTTATTTTGATCTGTCCAGTAGAAGAAAAATCCCTGTGGGTCTGTTCTGAGGATAATTGGAGTCACAACAGTGGAGTCCTGGCAGAGAAAGGACAAACAAAAAACCCATGTCAGCACAGAGAACACATAATTATGCACAAGCTGCTTTGCCATCCGTGTTAATGAATTGCAACATCAAGAAATTACCCTGAAGGTATCACTAGCAAGATGTCACTAAAAGAATTTAGTATCACCTGCCTCATCTCCATTTTTCCAATATAACGTATTTCCATTACTGCCAAGACAGCACCAAATAACTCCAGACTTGACAACATGTGGAGTTAATCCAGAAGAACTGAAGGGAGATGAAGTTAAACAGGCATAACATCCTGAATGTCAAACTAGAGCCCACACAGTAAAGCATTACAGCCAGCAGGAGTCCACTGCCTACCTTAACCTGACTTCAATTTCAGGTATCAACATGAGCTGAACACCTACAAAATTTACTTTTACAAAGGCTGAATTTGCCTAGAAAAGAAGGAATAGCATTATTTACATTAAGACTTCAGTCAGTAACTTTCCATTAGAATTTAGCTCTTTGTTTATGATCAAGCTATGAAAATTTTAGTAATGGGAATGTATCTATATTCCACCTCGCTTTCAAATTGGTTGAAAACCTATCTAGTCTGCTAATATCCATAGCTCAAGGTCACTAAAAACCAGGCACATTTCTTAGTACACTGAGTAAGGCAGCCTTGCTACTTACAAATTCAAGTCTTCTGACTGACAGCAGTTCCCGACTCGGGAGACATAAGCTCTAAGCCAAGCCTTTTCCGCAGGTGGGAGTTCATCACATCTCTCCCATCAGGATTCCCTGGTGCCTAACAATAACTGACACCAGCACGGTCTGCTCCTAATAGGATTTCTCCTCTCTTTCTCTTCTATTTCTCATGATATCTGTAAAGACACTGCTGTCTCAAGACCTCTACCCATTTTCCAAACTCAATTTAGAAGTTATGGAAGGGGCACAGAAGGGAAAAAGACAAGGAGACAGAAAAATTGCCTAAGCCTCGGCTCCCCAGAAACCAGGCTAAACAGTTTTCCCTCAGAAAGGATTTATACTTCTGTTGAAGTGCTACAGGTATTTTACAGCTTTAGCATTCACCTATTTCCAAAGCAGTAATGGGTGAGGTCAGTCTATATTGCTTGGAGGGGAAAAAATAGGCTCTAATAGGTCGTTAAATTTAAATCAAACATATTGAAGTGTAAGAAAAGGTGATGGAAGTGACACTATTGTAAATAAATAAAACTTCTTTAAGTGTCATTTCTGATTCAAGAACATTTGTCCATATGTCACCAGTACAATCCTTTGTGACACAGCACTTCCAGCAATGGGCATTCCTGAAATAGGGAACTACTCCCAATTCACAGCTAGAAAAAAAAAAAAAGAGACCCAAAGCAGCTCAGTGACAGGCCCAGCACCAGCCAGGAGCCCACAGGGGAACAAGGGAAAGAATAAAATGCCATCAAGCGTATTTTCATCTCAGCACAAGAGAAATACACATCAAAGGGCACGTTCTATACTAAGAGAAAATAAAACATCAAACCCTTCAATGAGTGTAGAAGGCCTTTTTATAACTGGAAGAACCAGGCTTTGGATCTGTCCACAGGTGCACTGACACCCAAATGGTGCCACAGGAGTTTTCAGAGGCTGGGAAGAAGTGTGGCTGTGCCAGTGCCATGGGAATGTCCCAGGTGGGCACCACTGACCCTTCATTAAAACACTGCCCCTTCCCTGAGAGAACAGACATGAAGAATTTGTAAAACCTATTTTCCCCTCATTTCTCTGTAGTTCCTAGCATCTTGGACACCTGAAAGATGGGTTCTGGGATATAACATGTAAATTTGGTTTTAAAATGTATCAGGTCCTGAAGAAATCTGTCTGTATCCACAAGCACCTACAAAAGGTTTCTTAGACCTCCACCATTCAAAAAGATAAAAAGATCCCTGTTCTGGAGACACAACTTTCCTTTTTTAGCTTATTTCATTGTGTCGTAGGCAGCCTGTGTGCAAAAATACAAAATGAGGGAAGATAAAGACTAAGTGTCCTTCTACCTTTGGAAGAGATAAAAGCAACTTCAGGGGGAAAGAGAAGGAAGTGATGGGAAACACACAAAGCAATTATGCTTTAGAATTAACTAATTTTCCTGGTTAATCATTTCCAATCAGTTGCTTCAAACTAAAGTGTGTTTGATGACATACAGCTATCACAATAATACTTTGTAGATGTGGGTTGTAAAATGTTGACTAAAATCAGCAGAAGAAAGCGGAGGATGAGGGGAAAGAACCTTCAATATCTATTAGGTGGCATAAAGAAAACTTGATCATGATGGGATGAGTCTTAGTCTGGGAATCTCTGCTCCAGAAAGCTGTCTGGTTGTGTTGGTTTTATTTAGTTGATTTTGTGTTTTGTTTCTTTTTTTTTTTTAATTAACTGTACTACGCCAACGTTAGGCACAGCACAACTAATGTGCTGATGAACATGAGGACCCCACACTGTCACAGGATTGAGAACAGCTTTGCACACGTATTTGTGCAACACGTGTCTCAGGAACTCTTCCACGCAGCCAGCAGCAGCAATAAAAGCCACACGCACAATGCTTTACATGTGCTACATGGTAATTACCACTCTTGTAAATCCCTGACAAGTGCCACACTCAGTTCTGGGTGTGGAGGAACAGAAATAAACTTTCTGAGTCAGCTCTGCAAGTCCTTCCCCCCACTCCAGAGTAAAGCGGAGTTCTTGGTCACCTGGGACAGGTCTCTTGCTTTTATACTACTCTGCAGAGTCAGGAGTAATATAAAAGCTACTTTGTAAGTAGTATAGAGTAGTATAAAAACTACTTTGCAAAGGCAGGAAACAATCAAAAAGACACCTGAAAAACCCTTTTTGGAGTATACATTCAAGAAAAGCAGCAGTTCGAGGCTCGGAAATAGAGATTTGCTTCAACCAATAATTGTCTGGTGCATTTATTTACAAACATTATTGTACTATAGGGGAATGGCTGTGGTTTATGACCCATAATACACACCTGCAGTCATTTATGAGTATCCTGAAGTCCATTAATTCAGTTTCCTCACCCAAAGAGCTGACCTCATAACTCTCCTGAACAGACTGACCAGCCACACACAACTCTGAAGGGTTATGGACAGGACACAAGAGAGAAGGAGAAAAGACTCAAAACTTCAAGGACAAACAAATCAGAAGCAGACATTTATATCTCCTCTAACCCGTTCAGATCCAAAAGTGAGAATAAAATGGGAAAAAAAGCACTGCCCATCTCTAAAGCTGAAGGGTTTGGAAATGAACACATTTATATGTGTAGTAGGAGTAGAGCCTATATCCTACACCCATCCCTCTGGATATCAACAAAGCAAGCACCAGGGCAGATTCTTGGGGCAATTCCAAGCAGACAAAACAGGTGCAGGAGGAAATGACCAAGGCAAAAATCAGCTGTGACCAGAAGGGGCAGAGGAAAAAGAAAGGGAGAGTCTCCCAGTCAATGGTGCAAATGACTGGGGGTTATCAGGCTTTTTAAATGCCACTGTGGGTGCTCATGCCAAGCAGTGGCTTGGTTTCCAAGAGATCCCTTCTGCAAATTCCTTAAAGGAAAGACTGGCCCTACCCTGACAGTCCCAGTGTGCTGTGCATCCCACCAGTCGCAGCTCAAGTGAATCATTTTCTTGAAGGGCTTTTAATTTCACCTTTCAAAGTCCTCCACCTTTTTATTTGCTGACTTCAGGCCAATTCTCTACTTTCCTCTCATATCACAGCCTCAAATGAGTAATGTGGCTGTTCTACACTTATTCCATTAAGTTGCCTCCTAATTGGCTGTCCAACCTCAGATCCTGCATTAGCAAGATACTCTGGTTTATACTTTCAAACAAAGAGACTTCAACTTTATGCCCAGAAAGTGCCACAAGGAACTCTGGGATCCTTACCAGCCAGGCACAGCAGAACATGAGCACAGAGGATCAAAGGACAAATCCATAATTAAATGACAGCCAAGTAACTACTTCAAGGTCTGATTTTAAAGGTGGGTCCCTCAGACTACATCTAACATCAGTGAGCGAGAATTGCCACCTCCATTTTATTACTACTGACAGTAAAGATGATCAAAGATAATTAGTGAAGAGGGTGAAAACTTTGGTTTAGCTCCTTTCTGACTTTATATATCAGAGCACCACCATGACCTGGCTGTGCACAAGAGATGGAACCTTTTACTCCATGACCACGAGCCAGATGAGCTTGTGTTTTAATAAATCACATATAGATAATGACGATGTTTCTTAGAAACAGCTGCAGTCAAAATTCACATCAACAGATTTTTAAAAGAAAAGCAGAGCAGCCTCTGTCCTCAGCTCTTCTGACAGATGGGGCTCATGACACTGCCTTATTAAGGCTGACTTGGTTTGCCTCAGATTCTCAGAGACACTGAACATCCCCAAATATAACCTGAAAACTTCTACACATCATTATTTCACTTGCTTGAATCTTGTGGAAAATTCCTGCCAAACTGCTTTGAAACACAAAGCTAAGAAATATAGACTCTTTCTGGCAGAGGCAAAATATTCTTGAACATCTGTTTTACTTTGGCAAAAGGGCTTGAACTCTGGTTGAACAAGGGCGTAAGATGTGGGGACAGTTCCTAAAAAGAGCCCTCTTGCCGCCCCACAAATCAAGGGGATTCCAGGCCTGGGGTAAGCAGAGAAGGGCTAAAGGAGAAAGGATAGCAGAACTCCAGTTTCCACAGGGTCAGCAAACACGTTAGCTGTGAATTCCATAATACACTGAAGTGTACTCAGACTGGAACTAAACAGGATTACCCAAACAATCAGAACTATGAACTTCTTCAGGCTGACAGCTGAACTATGAGTGAAAGGGAGAAAGCTCCTATCTCATTTGCAGTGAACCCCTGAAATAATCTGGAAGGGTAAAGATTCCCTCTTTTACTGAGGGCAGAGGAACCAAATCTGTCATATAAGTTAACAGGTTGCAAGAAGAAAGTGTTGGGGAAGCTGAAATGAATGCTGGGGGCTGGAAGGACAAAGAAATCAAAACTGAATTGATCTTACAGAAGTGTAAAATGAAATTCCACTTGTTCAATAGGAACATGCAGGAAGATATTATTCAGTATTGGAGCAGTTAAACCCTGGAGAAACTTTGGTGATGGCACCACAGGACAGAACCCATCACCCTGCTGATCAAAGATTACAAGTTTCAAAGATCTACCTTGAGTGGGATTTGTTTCTCAGAAATCTGTCCCACCCCAACCCATTTCTCAGGATGTCCCCACACTCAAGCTGAAGATTCTCTTACTGCCTGAGTCCTTAAACGTTGCAAGCTAAACAGTCAAGAAAGACAGAACAAAGGGAGAACTGTAAAGCAAAAGCAGCCAAATGCCAGCCAGGAAGATGTTTATCTCAGCCAAAGAGTTCTTGGGTGATGCTGAGAAAATCATTTAAACCAGTCTGCTCATCAGCGTCAACGCTGCATTCTGATTTTGAGAGAACGCTGGAATTATATTTCCACGTCTATTTTCTAATTTTCAGAGATGTTGAGCCCAAACTCATCTTAAGTCACTGGAGAGGCATTCTGAACATCTGACTCTATAGTACTGCAGGCTGAAAATTAGGTCCAACACATCACAGATTAAAAATTAGTAGATATTTAATGCTGGTCTCTTTTTTGGACCTACAACAGTACAATTGGAAACATTCTGTCATTTAATGGGCCTTGTGAAAATAAATTGAAAAGTGCTTATGAAGCAGTTACTTCATAACAGATAGACTCCACAGTGAAAAGACATCACTGTGTGTTAACTATTTCAATACAGCTTCTGTTAAAAAAAGTCTTGAGCATTCACTGAAGCCAAGAAAGCACACAGTGCACAACCCAAACTCACAGTTAACTTCCCTTTCCCAAGGAATGCTCATTTATTTAGGAACTTTGTCCTGGTTTTCACTTTCCCATGTATCCACCAACACTCCAAAGGGCTCCAAAACTAGACTAACAGAGATGTCATCTATGACTTAAATATCAGATCTTCCCAGGCAGGCATCTAACCCACCTGCAGCAGATTCAAATCTTATTTCCCCCTCCCCACTTAAGTTATAAAGAGCTTTCCAATGGAGTTCACCAAGTTCAGACTTTCCCATTTGCTAAATATTAACGCTTTAAAACTGGAAACTCAATCTCCTATGTTGCAAGACCAAAACCACAACTTATACTCATTCAGACAAAATAATTTTAAATAGCCCAGAGCTGATACTTGTTTACTACATAAAGATTAGCAACAAAGAAGAAACAACAAAAACTCTAGAACGTCAGACTTGATCTCTACCCTCCAGACTGAAAGTGTTCACAAAAAAATAAACTCTTCAGCTTATTGTTTTAGTTTTATACACACAGAACAATGGTTGCTCATTTTTCATGTCCTCACTAATGTACTGGAGCGGCAGGCTTCTGCACAGTTTAAAAACAAACAAAAAAAGGCAGGAGGGGGACAAAAGTTACTTAAAATAACTTCTGAAAAATTCCAAGTTGTTTATTTGTTTCATCTCAGCTCGTTCATAAAGATGCTCTGATGTTACACTTATTTATAAGGTTAAAGGGGATGCTCTTGATAATCTTCTTTAAAACATTCTAAACAAATAAAGAAGCCTGCAAATTTCTAAAGCATTCACTCTGAGCTCAAAAATGCTTGATTAAGACAAAGTGCTCTAAGAGAGCCACTCAGAGAAAATTTAAAAGACCTGGGTTTGTTTTTGCTGCTCACTTGGGGAAGTGCTGTAGCCACCAAGCAATGCTATCTATCAGGAGGTTTGTTGTATTAATCCAATGCTTAGGGGAAGAAAAAAAAAAACATGGCTCGAAAATTGGAATCCTGGTCCTCAATTTAGGTAGCATTCACCTTGGCAATATAGTTAACTTAAAAGTGAAAGTAAATAGTTTGAGCCACAGAGAGATCCGTCAAAATCTTTATGCAAAGTACATATTATCAGTAAGGAAGATAAGAAAGCCTTTAAGCAAGAAATGAAAACAAACCTATTTTTGAACATCCACCACCATATTAACTTGGTACAGCATGCCAATTACAGCTCTCAGATAATAACAGCTCAGCCTGCTCTGGCTATTGAGCTGCTTAAAGACTCAGTTATGACTATCTTGTTCCCACTACAGGCCAGACAAAAACAAAGAAGTCAGCCAGGACAGATTTCAGCCCTTAAGACAGCTAATTCCAAGGAGAAGTTGCTCCTTATGCTCAGGTTTCATTACCCTTCTCAGCCTAGAAACACGTTCTGCTACATTAAGCTTAACCCCCTACCAAAAAAGTTTCACCCTTGGACTTAATTACATCCTTTTTAAAATTAATTTATTAAACTGCTTTAAAATTCCCACGAGGAAGAGCTGCTATCACCTGGGTATCACCACAGCAGAGGAGATCAAGCCTTCCCTCACTCTCAATTCTCTCTAGGAGTGCAAGAACACAGCTGTTCAAAGGCAGACCAGCAGCCAGGAGACTCAGACTCTCCCAGCAGTCAGGCAGAAGCAGCTAGAGAGGCTCAACTCAAGAACCAACTTGAGAAAGCCAGTGCTGAGCCAAACACCACCTGAAACCAGGCACACACATGGATACAGCCACAAAAAAAGACCTAAGCAACTAGGCACAATTATCTTTCACAGATTCTAAGAGCAGCTATTTCTGCTTAGTGCCTTGTGAATCCAAAACTACACATCAAGAGCAACAGATCCTTCTAAAATTTGCTTTCTGACCTGTAATACTCTTCCAGAATAAAACAGTGTGAGGAAAAGTTTAAGTTACACGACAACAACAATCTGTTTTACTTTAGTGCTTTACACCCTGATACCAGATGGAATTTGTGAACAGGCTATTGGGCACTGGATGGCAGGAGCAGTATTACATCCAATCCCAAGGCACAAAAGAGTGACTTATCTTGCAAAACCAGAAGTTCTTAATTGATCTTAATGCTTCTTCAGTTTAGAAACTGAAGATGGTCTGCAGAGGAATTGGAATTCCAAGAATTCCACCTGCCCGTATGTGATCTGGAATGGCTGATGTGACCTCCTCCTCTCCACCAAGGTCAGGCACCCCATTTCCCTTTCCAGCAGGATCATCCCCAAGTGCAGGGGCAGCAGGCACTGGATGAGGCTCATGGGTGACACGGGTGACACGCAGCAGATGTCAGTGCTGTTCCTCAGATGGGGGGTTCATGAGAATTGTCAGTGCCACACCTGCTATTAGCACCTCAGTTACTGATCAGGCACAGAGCTACAAGAGCCTCAGGATGGGAAGTCCACACATGAACTGGTTTTCAAGTCTGTATCCCCACAGCTTTTGTCAGACTGCTCTGCACACCTTGTGACAGTGTCCTTCTCAAAGCTGCCAAACACTTTCTGTAACAAACATTACTCTACACAACACAAAATTCCTTAAACGCCTCTCATGCTCTGGTTTAAATGCTTCCAGCATTCCCATTTAAAAATTCTTCGTGGTTTAAAGTTCAGCTAGAAAAATTTTGCTTTGGGTTGAAACTTGGTACAAGTCATAAAAATTCACAACAACCACTTCTGCTTCATGAAATGCAGAGGAAAGTCAGTAGGATCATCTTCAAACTGCAACCCAAAAGAGCAGGGAAGGGAACAACAAGGCGAGGACGCAGGCTGCCCCAGTGCACAGGCAATGTGGAAGAACTGAACTCACACTCCCACACACAGTGAAAAGAAATGGTGTATCATAAACATCAGTGCATGAGCCTGGCTTTTCTGAAGAGCCCTGGTAGCACAGCAGAGCCAAAGTGCTCATTATGGTCAATTGTGTTTTACTGTTACATGTTGTAGTTTACTACTTCTTATTAGAGCCTATTGTTTCACTAGCGAGTTTGTGCATGCCTGTTTACATGACAGACCACAGAGGTTCACATTCAGCATCATCCCTTTTAAAAACCCTCCAGCAGATTAATTTCATAGAAAACTAAGATTCTGAAGTGGCTAATGGCTACTCAATGGCAAATACTTTTCAAAGTCACTGAACATGAGCTTGCCAGAATACCTTCGTACAGCCTGTGTGGCAAAGGGGACTTACTTCCCTTGAAACCATGGATTTCGTGGGGCTTCCACTGCTGAGAACACTACAGGCAAGGCAGGAGAGCTGAGGTGGGGGAAATGTGCAGGCACACACAATGCATATGCAACAATGAGTTAATGCTAAAGTTCTTCATTACAGTGTGGCTAAATAGGCATCAACCTTCACAAGGCTACAGATGAAAGCACTCACCAAACACGACAGGACTCATCTCAGCCACACATTCCAGGTAACACCTGTGTCCTGCTGAGTAACACCTTTAACCTGAAATGCACGTCTTTCTCCAGAATTCTGCCATGTTTTATTACTGCAGCCTTTAGGTATACAATTTTAAATCTTTTTACCAACTAGACTATAGCAGACAGGTTATCTGGTGAACATCCACTGTGCACAGAGAACACCCCTTCATCTTCTATCTATATGATTATTATTTGGGAAATAGCACTCAAACTAATAATTTTAAACTGTTGCCTGATGGCTTGGACTTTCAGTCTGGAGACCTAAATCATCGTTAACTTGACCTCTGCGTATACACACGGAAATTCCTTGGTAGCTTACCAAAAATAAAACAATAACTGCAATGAAAAGGCTGCCTTTTCCTATCCTAAGGAAAATGTCAACCAAAAGAAAACATTTTCTCAGGGAAGTCATTCAAGCCTAGCTCCTGAACATAAATAACGTGTATCAAGCCACTGTTTGGTACTGCAGACAAAGTCAGTTTGCCAAGCCTATTAAAAATGTGTTAGCTTATTACTGTAAATAAAACTTCACACCACAAGTTGTTTGGTTTCTGATGTTCTCTCTCTCCTTGCGAGCGTTTATCACAGGTTTACAGGGGTCAGGCTCACACACTTGGCTGCTGGACAGGCTGAAAGCAATGGCAAAAGAGCAAGACGTAACAAGCCAAGAACAGTAGTTACACATGAACCGCTCCTCCTCCCTCGCTAGTGTCCCTCCAGTTGTTGCTGTGGAGGTCTTTAACACAGCCAACCTCACAGCAAAAATACAAGAGCTCTGAAAACAAGACATTCTCAACAATTCCGCTGATATTCAGACTGCCTGCCTTCTCTCCCAACCATTTCTCTACCACAGCTCGAGTGTCACGATGCCACTCTGCCTCCAGACACCACTCATAGCCAGACTTTTTGGGGCACCTGCTCCTCCATGCACAACTGAGACACAAACACCCAGCGTTGTACTGCCGGAGTAAAAGCTAGCAGAGACTCATCCTGCTTTCCTACTCTGCAGCACAGCAGGCTTTGAAAAAGGCAGCTCTTCTGTTTAGCTTCCCTTTCCTCTGAAACCGTCCCGGGCATAGCTAGCATACCAAGAAAGAAATCCCAGCTACCGAACAGCTGCTCTACCAAAGGTGAAGTGGAAACCGCACTCCTTTCCTATATGAGGCAATAAAGTGTAAAGGGTTGGGAAGCTACGTGTAGTAAGGGGAAAGCAGATGCGATGTTGAGGCAAATCTCATGCCCTAACGAGCCAAGAAAGAAGAGTGTCTTCTGCGGAGCAAGTAAGACGACCAAGGGTACCCTAACCGTAAGCACACACAATGCTGGGAGAACACATGCAGGACTTGACAACCCCGCCAGAACGAGAAAGACAGCGAGAGGAGCAGGAGCCAGAAGGAAAAGGAGAGGCTGGGAGGAGGAGACGGGAGATGAAACGAGAGAACAGGTTGAAACAACTATGTTACGAGGACGGAGGTGGCAACGTGCACACTAAAACACGGGAGGCGGGAGAGGAAGACGCTCGCGAAAGGAGCCAGCTCAACACAGCTGGCACCGGCCAAGCGCAATTAGACAGGAGAGCCCTCGGAGAAAGTTTGCCCGGCATTCGGCCGCCGGTTCAACCCCGCCGCTCGGCTCGGGCAGCACACGGCGCGGACACCTCTGCCGCCGCCCGGCACCTGCCCTCCGCACCGAGCAGGGCAGGGCCCGGAGCCCTCCCACCCGATCGATCCGTAACCCCGCCGTGCCCCTGACGGGGGAAGCGGGGGCTACTCACATCGTCCCACTTGACGAATTTGACGCCTTTCTTGAGCGTTTCGGAGACGCAGACAGGCTTGAGCTGCAGAGCGTGCACCCCTGGCTGTGCCCCGGCCATCTGCACCGCATGGACGCGCTCGCTCTACCCCGGCGCGGAGAAGCCGCGGGAAGCGGCCGCTGCAGGAGGGACTCCGGGGCGCCGGAAACCCGGGAGAGAGGCCGGCAGAGGCGCCTGGAGCGGGCAGGGAGGCGGCTGCCCGGGCGGCGAGGGCGAGAGGCTTCACTGGCGCTGGCCCAAGGAGCTGGCGCGGCAGCGGCCGGGGCGAGCCATGCGGCGGCACATCCTCTATATACCGCCGGCCCGCCCGCTCCTCTCACACACACGCACGCACGCAGGGCACGGAACCGCGGCACTGCCCGCTCCGCTCCCTCCCTCCTCGCCGCTCCTCCTCCCGCCCCGCCAGGCTCGGCCCCCGAGGTTCCCCCGCGCCCAGGGCA
>VXAC01007216.1:671099-723635 GCA_013399225.1 Rhipidura dahli | reverse complement strand
GCCGCGGCGCCACCTCCCGGCCACCGCCACCGCCGCCCGCTGCCCCCGGCCACCTCCGCCTGGCACTTGCCTTCCGCGGAGAGAAGCCCGGGGTAGCCGCCTCGGCTCCTCCGGAAGGCAGAAGGACGGCAGGGAGACGCTGGGACTGGGAGATCCATCTCCCTCCGCGGGAAGCACGCGTGGGGCTCCGGCACCGCACCGAAATGCCCGCCAAGGGAGCGAGGGTGAGTGTCCGCGCGTCTCGTCCTACGGAGAGATGCGGCCAGGAGAGGTCCCTCGGGCTTGCCAAAGGGGGCGAGCACAGAATCACACCATGGTTGGGGCTGGAAGGGACCTCTGGAGATCACCCAGTCCCACACCCCTTCCAAGGCAGGGGCACCTGGAGCAGGTGACACAGGAACGCATCCAGCTGGGTTTGGGATGTCTCCAGAGAGGGAAACTCCACAGCCTCCCTGGGCAGCTGGTCCAGTGCTCTAGCACCTTCAACATTAGAAGCTCTTGACGTTGAGTGCAACTTCTTGTCTTTTAGTTGTAGTTTTGAGGGAATAGTTATGGCAAAAGCAGAGCAGAGGGACAGCACTGAGCCTGCACAGTGATGCCAAAGGAGGAACAACTTTTCACTGAAAAAGTGGCACAAACAATTCCCATCAAAGCTTCATGCTTTAAATACGCAGAAATTGCTTTACCACAGCTTTTTGATCTCATAAGATGAAGAGGCTTCCTCAGAACAAAGGCACATGACCTGAAATCAGTTTTAGGTATACTCAACTCAAAAGGCATAAAGATGGCAAAATGTCCTCTCACCCAGCAAAATTCTAAATCCAGAAGTTTTAAAGGAATGTTTTTGAAGAACAAAGTTTTATGTGCTCCACCAATGACCTTCTCTCTGACAGAGCCCCTGTGCAGTCAAAGTATCAGATGACACAGCACATGAGATTTCTAATTTCTCTGTAGGGGTTTCCAACTGACCCTTGGGATTTAGGGGCAGCAGGCCAAACTTCTGCTACAGACAAAGCAAATAGAAAGTGTCTTTGTATGTATTTTTAACCTAGTACTATTTTGAAATCTCATTCCTCCAAAATAAGGATTTTTTTCCTCAGTCTGAGTGAAGATGTTGGTTCTGTTTCTTTAATTAAAAAGCTACAAAACTGGCATATTGGACTGCTGATTTGCTTTCACTATAAAGAGTTGCTAAAGCTTTTCCTCTGGGCCTTTTCGAGATTCTTCCCCTTCAAAGAAGAACTTTTGACTGCCTTTAGTGGGAGGTGAATCTGCTCCTTTACGATAGCCCAAGCACGCAGCGTACGCATTTCAAGGTCAATTAACCCATTTGATCTATTTTTTGTTCTTATTAACCTTCCGTGCAAACGTGGGTGTCGCATCAGTCAGGATGAGAGCCTGCTCTCTCCCTGCTGTGCTTTAATTCCCAGCCATTTGCCATGACTTAAAGAAGCAATAACCAATTCTGGGTTTGGCTGCACTGACATATGGGGTTGCTCCATGATGGGGGGAAAGGGAGAGATTTTCAGGACCATTTTCACAACTGCCTTTTCATCTCATTTCATATAGCACACAGAAGAATGAAAACAGTACTAAAATCCCCAGAACATAAGAGCAGAGAGTACTGATGCTACAGTACTTACTCAGGATCCCTTAAGCACTTGCATTCCCAGTAGCCTACTGAAATCAGACCTTGGGAAAATGTAAACCTGCCAGGGATGGTGCCATTTCTGTGGCAGTTTTCTCAACAAATCCACAATTCACTTTCACTTGGCCTGGCCTCCTTTAGAGTCTTTGTTAGGGAAAAACAAATCCCAGTTTATATCTCAGGATTCCTGATGATGCCATTGGCTCCCCACAACCATTGATCTGAACATGGAAGAGGTGGGCCTATGGTTTAGGATAGGCTCTGATACTGGTGCCTGTCATTACAGATATAAAGTTGTCTGGAGCAATTTTGTGGGTTTTCAGACTTGTGTGTTTTAATCTGATAATATTTGTCTGAAAAGAAACACACCTTTTACATGGCAGATACCTAATGCATTTTGCATCAAAAGGAAGAAGCAGCACAAAAGGAAGTGGCATTATGCCTGTGCCTTTTAAACAACAGCTCTGGAAACTGCTTATGATTCAGCCTGTGCTGAAATCCTGGGCTCTGTGAAATCAGTGGGAATTTTATTTTCAACCCAGATAGCTGGCTCATGTGTTACTGCTATTGCTTAACTAGCATCTGCTCCAGCAAGGAGCACATTTCTTGGTACCTAGTACATACTGCAAACACAAAATCAGTGTGTGTCTCAGTCTAGTTCCTTTTCCAAGAAGCTTGGGATCTGTGACCTGGAAACCAGCTACACTCAGTAGGACTGGTACACCCAGAAAGAGTACAAAGGTCTTGTCATTAAATGATTGGACCGAGCCTGGCAAAAGAAGAACCAGACACCTTCCTCCAAAGCCTCAGGAAACATCTAAATGCTTAACTTCTATTTCTTCTTCACTCAGCCCCTTCCAGTTCCAAGAGCAAAGAAAAGATGTTAGAAAAAAAAACCCCTCAGCAATGGACTTAGTCAGGGAGTTATTCCAAATCATACCAATCAGATGTGATACCTGCTGGTCTCATGCTGCTGCAAGAACTATTGCAGGATGTTTTCATTTCTCTAGGTTCAAAAATCTCAGGCTAGACAGTAAAGTGATTGCCTTGCATAGACAATACACATTATTTGAATGCAATATAACCATAAAGCATTAATTTTTTATATAAGGGGCTCAGACACCAATGTTTCATTTCCAGGGGAATAACCAAATACACAATGTTTGAGGTACACATCTGGAAATGTGTACACAAATGTAAACAAATCAGGAAAGGAGCAATAACTGATTTAAATAACAGATGGCTTTAACCAAAGTCAGGTCAAATGAAGACATGGCAAAAGCTACACAGAAAGACTGGAAATGAAGTGATATGAGAAATGCACTAAAACCTAAATTTATTGCTTTAAATTTGGTTTCAGAGAAATATATATGCAAATTCTATTTCACTTGCTATCCTGAGTTTATTGGTGTAATTCTAGATTTGGAAAAGAAGCAGTGACCTCAGCCTTGAAAATGCTTCACTGCAATGGTGCACTGAACATACTAAGAGTTAAACATAGTCTTTGCAGGATTTGGCATTAAAGATATACTTCTGGTGAAGCTGAGTTTATCATTCTAACTGCATTTTAAATTGGGTCAAATTATACTTCAATTATCAGTGGGAGCAGCATCATTAAATTCTATGGAATGACTCTCCAGAAAAGAAATACAGAAAATGTGGCCCTATTGCTTGATAAAAGCCGAGTTCTTCTGGTAAAAAGCTCCTTTCACATCACGCAGACAGCAAAGCTCACACCTGATCAACGAGACAGAAGTGCCACAAGGTGTGGTGAAGCTGCCTTGCGTGTTCAGAAATGACACCTTCCAAATGCAGCAATCACTCATTTACTGAGAGAATTACTCTGCTAATTCTTCCCTAAACTCATGGCCAAAGGCCATTGGAGTCTGTTTACGTTTAATGTGCTCCCTTGATGAGATATCATGCATACAGAACAGCAGTCAGATTTTTTTTATCTGCAAGCAAGTGAGCCTGATAACTTATGTGGCACAGCCACTCAATCAGGTGACTCTTGAAGAGTGAATATAAAATTCTGGCACACAAACCACCACCATAGCAACAAAGACAGCCTGGCAACAGCAGCTGCTGCACAGAAAGAGACTGGAAGGGGAGGGGAATCTTTTACAAAAGTCCATTTCCTGTTGAAATTATTTTAATTTTTTCCTCACATTAGAATCGTAATTGTCTCTAAAACACTGGGAGAATAAAGATTAATGCACAATGAAGGAAATTATGACACAAATAGCCTCTTTGTGTAAATGAAGTGGCTGGGTCACTGCTACACTCACTGGGACAAGATTTTACTCTGCATGGATTGACTTGATGCACAGCTGGCACCTGTGGATCTCCATGTCACCAGAAACAGTCCCCAGTCCTCCAGACAACACCCTGTGTGAGGAAGAATGAACCCTTGATGGTCTGGGCAGAAGATGCTGCTAACAGAATTCCTTACCCACTGAGACCTGAGAGCTACCCTGCTCCTCCCCTGGGAAGGGCCCTGGCTTGAGAGGCCCTTCCCTGATGCTGCTCCATCCCATGGGCCCCTCTCCATTTCCCCGGCACCCAGGGCACCAGGGAGCCCTGACACCCTCTGCCTACTTAACCTCTGCTGAAAATAAAACCACCCAAACTATTACCAGAAGAAAACAGAATTATTGCCATACTTGCAACAGTTAAAATGGCAAGTTAAAAAGTCAGCTAATGCATTCCCTAGGAAGTATTAATTCACCTTTTATGTACTATAGTCTGTTCTTGCTTCCCTGTTAAATTTACAGCATAATACATTTTTTTACAGATTGTTAAAACCAGTCCATAAAACATGGAATACATTCAAGAATGTTGAAGTTAATTATGAACGATTTCATGGCCTACCAGGTCTGTTAAATCACAGGTGGGGTAAACTGCTAAAGGTCCACTGACTTCAAAGCTGTACATTTGTTTGTCCCAGTGTAATGTATGCACTTTTGCCTTTTTTTGCTCTCTTCTAGCTCTTAACTTTTGTCCCAGCTATTTGGCAGATTAGAACCAACTCAAAAACAAACTCTCTCACCTGCTTTAATTTACATCCAAGTTGAGCTGTGAGTTGAAGTAAAAGACAAAAATATTAAATGGGCTGCAAAGCAGGAAGTGCCTTGAAAATCCCCATCCTTTTTGTAGAGCAGAAATTACGTGCTCTGGATGAGGTAGCTGCTGCCTGAATGGGACCTCTGTGCTTCACACTAAGAGAAGAATGCTAGCTTGTGCTTTTCTTGCAGTGTCTCAAAATTACAGACATCTAATGATATCTTTCAGAGGCACAAAAACGTTTCCATATTACTGATGTGCCCAGTATGCACATCCTGAGAGTCAGCATAAATGTTCTCTGGATTCCCATCCATAATTCCCACAAAGCTTTTGCATGAATTGTTATGACAAAGCCATATTTAACTAACAGCTCTCAGCTCTATTCCCCATGATCATGGTGGAGCCATGGTAGTTAATTCATTTAGGCCTAGCTTACTAGTTTGGTACAATTAAAATATCTCTATATTAAAGCTGGTAGCAGGATGGTTTGTCTTTAGGAAAATGGGAGATTATGAACCTGAAAAAGTGAATTCTGTTCACAGATCTGACCCAGTCCTCTTTCCTTAAAGGAATTAATCTTTCAGGTCCTTCTAGATGGCTCTTGCCCATTTCATTGCTGAAGGCAAAGAGCCCAGCATACACATACCCTGGATTCTTGGAGATCACCAGGGCTTGGTTTAAGTACCCTGAAAATTAAGGGTCTACACACCAGTGGGTGTATTTCATTTCCATTAAACATTTAGAGAAGCGTTTATAACACTTTCAGATGCTAAAAAGTTAAGGAGAAAATTTGTGTTGAATTTCTTGCATGGGAAATTTGACATATTACCAATTTTTAGATTTCCCAATTGCTGTTTTATGTCTTGATACTCCTAAATTAATCCAAAAAGATTCTGATGGTTTACCTTACCTTGAAGTAGCTCATTTGAAACTTTATGCCTTGCCCACTAGCACTTTTCTCTAAGCTCATTTCAGAAATATTCTTATAATACCCTCTCCTGAACCATCAGACTTTCATTACCTTTCTGGCTATTTTACAGAACCTGCAGTTGTAAAGGGTACAATTCCACAACTGACAAAACATTACTCACCGAGCAATAGAACTCCATTTATGTAGCTGAAAACACTTGCTTTCAGCTATGTTTCTAAAACTTGGAGCAATTCTCTTGTGATGTAGGTCTTTTAGCCACATCTCTTGGAATGAATTCTAACTCTTAATGGCAAAAAGAACGCCCAAATCCAAAGTACATTTCAGAGAAGCTGATCTAAATCTAATTCAGTTCTTAATATTGCTCATCTGAATAAAGCTCTGGTCACTAATAACATATCTAATGGAAGAAAGGACTCAGTCTCCTACAAGCTATGAGCTGCCTCAGCCCAACTTCCAGTGTCAGTTAACGAAGGACAGTGTCTTCCATAACCATAAAGTTGAGCAAAATAAACTGAAAGCTATTATGACCTATCCAAACTCCTATAATCTTATTAATATTTACAATAAGCATTTTCCAAGATGTAGTGCTTTCTCGGGGGGGAAAAAAAAAATAGAGCACCATTCACCAGGAGCTAACAGTTTTCTAGGAGTTGAGGTGAGAGCTACAGAGCTCAAAATGCAGGTTCAGGAATGGCTGTGCTGATAGGCCTGTCACTGTGTGGCAAGGGAAAGCACTAACTGCAGCACTTGGCTGTCCGGGAAGCAATCTGCTCTAACAGGATGCCTGCTGAGCAATCAGAAACAACATTTACCAACCTCCCAACCAGGAGACATTGTTAGAGGCACAGAGACAGTGTCAGAGGAAGGGAGGATGTTAAATAGGGGAAGAAAAATGCTTTTTATGAGGTCACCATGGGCTACACGTTGATTTTTATCAGTGAAACACAGCCAGGAGGAGGGGAAGAGGGAGAAACAGCCACTGTCTGTCTATTCCATAGCACTACAAGATCACCAACAAAGTGCTGGCTGCCTTACTCACATTTTGTATCAGATACTCAACTCCACAGTACCTGAAGTCCTCTTGTTCCAGGAAAAGTGAGATGGAAAAGGACTAATTGCTCAAACAGAAAGGGCCCAATCTTACTTGGGTTGAAGTCAACTCATGGGCTTTGGTGCAAGTTCCAAAAGGCCCTCTGAAAGCAAATAATAGATTATCTTCCAATTATCTTTTTTCTGAGATTATGCAACAGTTTTGATGAAACAGCTGATGGTGAATTTAAGTTTCAACATTCATTTTCCCAGTAGTCTTGTAAATACATAAAAGGTCAGGACATATAATTTCAAATAAGGAAATGCAATTACTGTAACGAGACCTCATGTTTAAGAGCAGCCAGCAGCTAAAGAAGTATGAGTAAAATAAAGCTGAATGAACATCACAGGCTATAATAAAGAACACCTCTTGACTTCTCTTCACAATGAGATTTGCAGCAAGTGGAAGGAATACCTGGCACAGGTGCTCATTTGAATTAACATTCCCCCACCAGTGTTACCACAGTGAAATCTCAGATCATCTACAAGCAGATTGTCTGCTTATAAAATTAATCTGAATGTAGATGCCAATTAGAATATCTTTTTATTTAAGAAAACAAAGTAATAGATAGTATTTGCTTTTACAGTGCCAAGAGTACATTAAGGGGTTTCTAAACTTGTAATACACCAGGGATTCAAGCAGGAGTGCGGCCTCCTTTTGCACACACACATTTTCAGCAGTTTGGACTGTTTGTTACCATCTCAGTGACACAAAGGAAGTGTGCTCAGAGCAAGGATTATCACTGCCCCAAGAGACCACGATCTTACAAGAAGTCTTAGATAAGCTGAGACCCGAGTCCACATTTCCAAGAAACCTAATGAAGTAGTGTTTCTCTGTTCTCCTCCATGCCTCACAACAGTGATAAAAAAAAAAAAAATAGATGCTTTAGATATGATACAATAGCAAGAATCTATAGAACAGTGTAGGGAAAGGATCTTGTGAGTAGCATTATATAAATATCAATCAATGCGTAGTGTTTAATATATACTGGCACCAAGTCTGTCGATAAAATTCTACTCATTGATACCATCTCAAAGCCAGCACAATAGAAGCTATTATTGAAGAAGGATTTAAATTAAAGCATAGCTGCCTTGCAGACTAGTTCAGAAATACCACCTAAAATAGAAGGGAAACAGCAATGTGCCTTCAGCTTGGCATTTCAAACAGTCACCACAAACTCAATAACGTGAGCTCATCACTACAAAGCCAGAGTGGTGTCAGTCTTGCTTCAAATCCAAGTGCCTGATCACACATAGCACTGATCCTCCTTGGCACTTCACTGCTTTCCACTGAGCTGCAGGAACTGATTTCTTTTCAGGATCAGTTCAGAAAAGGTGATTTTCACAGACAGAAATGGGACATAGGAACTCAAGAGGCCCTTAACATTGCCCTTTTCACATGCAAATTAATGACTGGAAGCTGTTTTTTTCAGGAGATACAAAATGCTTCGATATGACTGTATTCTCACAAAGGTGGGTTCTACAGTCTGTGAAACAGCCATTTCCGAGTCAGAGTTCCCTGCCTTCCTCTACCACGGCTCATCAGTGAAAACCTTTTCCTTACTCACCTAAAAAGTAGACAATATTCTATGCTGCAATTAGATATTCATTACAGCTTGCACAATCCTTATCAGGATCTTGCAAGCTGTAATGAATATCTAATTGCAGCATAGAATATTACTAAAAATTGCCAGCTGTGTTGTAGAAAAATATAAAAACACAGTAAGTTTTGGCAGTGGAGACACAGGCATTGATTGGTTTGGGACCAGTTTGCTTCCCTGGTAGAAAACTGTTTCCCTCTAATCATTTAGAGGAAATAGTCAGGCCTTTCATTTACATAAAGTGGGAAGGTGACCCTTGTCTCTTGGCCTTGGTCTCTTCTGTGGGTAAAGTCTCTACACCAAAACCCCCCTACTTAATTATTAACCCCCTTCACTGAGGAAGTTCAAGTACACCTCAGCCTATGCCCCAATAATTTAGCATAAGACCATTTCACTTTGTGATAGAAGTGTTTTGATACCAGATTGTTAACATAGGGGAATAATTCCAGTTATTGTATGAGAGCATGGAAAACCTTTGGAGTCACCCAGCAAATTCAAACTGACCTGCAAAGATCCAAGACTACAGAAATTGCTCAGATCCCCAGGAGGATAATCCAGCAGTGCTCTAACACCCTATCACTCACTGCTAGGAAATGTCTGACTTCCAGTATGCCACAGGGGTGCCAGACTCCTTAATTTCCTTCCTGAACTGTTGTGGAATATAATGGATCTCCAGAGATTTCAGCAGGAAGAGCTTTAAAATCCTCCATTCCCACATGGTGGGCAGATCATTGTTCTTCATTACTGCACCAGCCTGAGACATGTCTTAATCACATCTGCTATTTGGGTTTTGTCTCTCTGGGAGGGTGGGCATTGAATTTGAGGAGCTTTAAGAGACACTGGTCTGCAGGTACTGAGTGGCCTGGGCAGCAGATTTCCAGTGTGATCCATGGTTTGTTCCGAGCAAAGCAGAGTATTCTGTATTCTCATCTACTTTTGTGTATTTCTGACTTGTTAAATGGCTTGGAAGGGACCTGAAAGACCATCTAGTTCTACCAAAGATAAAAGTGTAATTATCTGACAAATACAGTTTATTCCTCCATTTTAATAAAAGGCATTTCAAATAAAACTAGATACTGCTGGTGGTTGACCGTTTTTTTTTTTAAATCTGTTGTTCTTAGGCACACATCTTTTGTAAGAATTAGCATTTTGGGATCATATTTTCTCAGCATACTGTGTTGTTAGGTATTTTACAAGACCATTGGGTATGGAGTTTTCTGAGGTATGAGAAAAGGAATTGGTAGGCTTTTTCCCTTTACCTGGATAAAGTAAGTGTTAACAGTATGTCATCTATGCATGTACACAGTCCTACTTACATTTAACTAAACATGTCTGCAGCACAACACACAAGTATTCCTCCAGGCAAACTAAACATCTCACTGAAATCTTTCTTCATTTTCTAAATCAAGCTATTGGCAATGTTACCCCTTTCCAACAGAAGGAATACTTATTTTCCTCTCCGCAACACTTAAATTGTCAAGCTGAGCTTACAGCTGCTTTTACTAACGTCTTACAACTCATTTCTGCCATTAAAGAGCCAAACAGCTAGACTGTAGCACAGACCAGGAGATAATCACAGCTGAGAGCTGCTTATGAGTCTGTTAGTTTAGGAAACCACCAGCCACTACTTCCCAAATGAAACAAAACTCATCAAGGCCCCCTCTTCTCTGTGGCCTGCACCTACCACTTCTCGGGCTCTTCTCCAAGTGACCAGGAGGTTGTGTTTTCATCTTAGGAATGCACAGCTGTTTATTTCCAAAGTTTTGCCTGTATTTCCGAATAAAGGTATTTTTGTTTCTCCAGGCAAGTTAAATTCTGAGTGAGAGGCTGCCTGTTAAGATAACCAGGAAATGTATTTGGAGTCACTTGACATTTTGGCAAAAGTGGAGGATTCATGCTTGAGTAGCACCTACCGCATGTAACAGCTATTTGAATTTGGCCTATACTGTTTCTAACAGTTTAGCTTCAAGAGGCTTTTCTGCATAAAGTTTTTCTTTAAAACATCTCATAGCTTAGAAAACAGACAGGACTTCACTTTTGCTCGAATATATAAAGTTGTATACTCTAACGAAGAGTCTTAACCCCTGTGAAAGACAACCTCCTTTCTAAGAGAGACAGCCACATCCCTCCTCTAAGGGCAGCATTTCTGTGTCTGAGAACAGGCTATTAGGAAGATACTGCCTTGCAGTGCTATAAAAATGAGTTAAAAGCCATCTTGCTGCTAGGTATTTTATATCTACAGCTACTCAGTAAAAACCCGTCATCTCAAATTCGAGAGGGAGAAACAGGTACAACACATCTTTAGAGGTGGAAAATGAAAAAAGGAAAGGTTGCTTTATGCATAATATATAATATCACCAACAGGTTTCAGTATATGAAAATACTCTTTAATATTTAAAGGGCTATTATGTGTTCCTTAATGCCAAATGATGCAAGATCAGCCATGCATGAAAAATAATGACATTATCAAAGGGAACTGTATCTACTGAAGGAATTGTGGTGCTAATGGAGTTGCTGTCCTTAAGTATTTGGACATGTTTTCTTTCTGACTCCCTGATCTTCAGTGTTTAGTTGTTTGCAATGAACACAGACATTTCTGTGCCTTTCCTGAAAGCACTTTCAGAAGTGGGTGTGCTACATGCATAGAGCCCATCCTGCACTCCATGGATTTGTTCTGCTGCAGTATTTAATCTGGGAAGGCTCTCAAGGGCTAACTAAGTTTGGCAAAAGGGCAAACCAGGGGTGCTTTGTCTGTGCTGTGGCATACAAATGAATTTCCCCAAAAACACTGGGATCACAAACGTAATATACCAATTTTGTTTCCCATGGCATTACTGTTCATTCTTGATTAGCTCTGCTTCCTTTATCTGGGTCACACATTTGAGTCAAAAATTTGTTTCCTACTTCAGGTAAGCAACTTTGTGCATGAAATATGACTGCCTTCAAAATACACTCACATTCCGCCTCCATTTGTAATATAAAAGCCAACCATTCTGACACAGCTGAATCCCACATGGAACTAAGAGAGGCTACAAAGCAAAGTGCACATGGAATGCTGCCAGAAGCTCTAAAGGAAACTGTAGCATCTCCACACCTCCATCTGCCAGTCCTCACATCAGTGAGCAAGAGAAAACTTTATGTTCCTCTATAGCAGTTTAACCCACCACAGCACACAGCAACTGCTTGGATGCCCACAGATAAATGGGACTCTGCATTTGGAAGCTCTGCCCCACAGGCCCTCTAAGCCATTCTGGTAGGCTGTGCCCAAACAGCTCCAGTGCACTCCTAAAAATACATCCAGCTGACACTGCTGCATCAGACCCCCAAGAGTTCAGTCTCAAAGATCTGCCTGATTTAACACCACAGTCAAATATACTGTCCAAGGCAAGGGAGTATTCACCTAGTGAAGACAATTCACAGGCTTACTAGTAACTGTTAAATAGCCCAGTAATAAAGGAATGAAGTGATCTTCAAACCCTCATGCAATAAAACACCCTATTATTTGTCTAAATTCAGCAATCTGCTTGTTATAAATGTAACTGCAACAGTTTGTGATTAGTGAACTATTTTATACAAACCACCATAACAGCTTTGTGATTTACACTCACTATTTAATACTCTTTCCATCAGCAGCATTTTGGCAGTGATTCTTGTGGCAAATGTTCAGTAGAGAATAATTTCCTTGCAGTCAGTAATTGCCACCTCTCAAACATTTTCAGCCTTTTAGTATCAATTTTAAGAGAACTTTATGAGGAGTCACATACGAATATTCATCAAGTATTGTATTACAGATATAACTAGTCAAGCACTAGAGTAAAAGAAAAAGATCCTTACTAATTACAGTATACTCCTAAAATATAAAAGGAATTATTACTAGTATATTTCAGAAATAAGGCAATGGCACCTGCATTTCAGTCAAACTTATTCTCAAATCAAAGTCTTTGTAGGGTAGTTCTAACATATTATTTTTAGGTTGCACTTAGAACACATTTGCTTTACTCTAAGTTCAGCCTTGGTGTTTTTCATAAATCACTTTTACTTGAAAGCTTCCTAAAGGACTATCAAGTCAGAAGCCAATACAAATCTGCTGTGGATAACTTGTCAGTCAACACACATTTACACTGGACAAGGCTTACACAGGAAAAGTGTGCAGTGAGAACAAAAAGATGGATAACCAGAGCCTGTTTCCATTAAGAGCACAGATCTCTAAACTGTTTAATCAGGCTGTACCACAAGTGGCTTCACAAACTCCTGACACATGTATTTTGGAAAGTACAAAAAATGGTGTTTGCAGAGGCAGAACTTGTGCAAAAGTAACAACTTCAGGACAGGAGCTTCCACAACTTGCAGGATTGTAAGATGGCAAGAGGAAAGATGCACAGTAAAAGTATGTCTAGGAAATGCCTGCATGTACAGCCTTCAGAATTTCATGGAGAGGAAAACAAGAGGTGAGAGGATGAGCATTTCCCACAAGTCTTCCTCCTGTAATACGTTAGATCTTTCACCATTAATTTGCCACTAAGGAGTAAACCAAGATCCAACCATGTGATACAAACTGGTACAAAGCAACAGAGCAACACTAAAGGAGAATCTCCATCTTCTGTTGGATGCAAGGGGAAAGAGTGACCAAGGGTGAGATAAAGGCAAGTCCTAGCCCAATTTTCACTCATTTATTACATATGGAAGAACACACACTAAGAGGTATAAAATCACTGAAGGGACAATTTCTGTGCTAACCTAAATCTATGAATATATATATTAACAGAAAACAACATTTGGCAAGTGATATTGCTTTTTTTGTCATTTTTATGACATCCATTTGAAAATGCAGGATATGTCTCTCAAGGATCCATGCTCGTATGAAATAATGGGACAGTGAGTGGCTAATCCATAGGAGATACTATTTCTGTTTAATGGCATGTATCAGAATGATATGACCAACTGGCAAAGAAATGTGAGCATCATGACAGATATTCCTGTTCTACTGTCAGCTATTAAGGATACAGTTTTATTCCCTACTTTGCATGTTTATGCTGACATGAATAAGCAATGTATTCTGATACAGCAGTGATTTAACTTTTTTCCTCCTGAAGCAAATAAGTAATACATAATTACAAGTAAACATTTAACATTTGTTTAGCATATAAGCAGTTTAAATACACAATTAAAACACTGAATGTTTCTTTACATTAGATACTCCTAAACATAAAAAGTAAAAAATTTATTTCCTAATCCATTTATATGCTACTTTAAGAGACTATTTTCCTTCTAGAATTTGTTCACATGGTTTAAATAAGCACAAAGCCTGCTGAAATTACTTTAAACCAGCTCAAAATAATGATCTGCCTGTGTGTAGCTAAGTGGGATTTAAAAAGCACTGGACTGCACCAGCACATGCCCTGTGCTTGTACTTTGACCAAGACTTTCCCAAGACCTCTGAGACTCAGTTCAGGATCCCTTAGGAGGATCCATGTCTTCCTGAACACTCAGTGCCAAAATATCCAAAGGAAAGCACAGCCAGGTATTTAACAGCCTAGACTGCATGGAGAAGTCAACTCTGCTTTGCATGCTGAGCTATTCTTTGAAAATTGAGCTAAATAAACTACTCAGTATCTGATTTAACATCCTACCCACCTCAAAGATGAGAGCAAATAACTACAATTCAACTTACATTTGCTTTAAAACACTAAGTTCTAAAATACTTTTCCTGATTGCCACATTCCAGGGGCTGTGTTTTCACTGGTGATACCAGAACACCACAAAGCAGCTTTTGAACACAGGCCAACATGCAAACACCCACCGTGGCAGGGGGTGGGATCCCTACTGCCACATCCTGAACTGACAGTGCCCCACCTTGTTTGAAGCTGCCTCTGGTGCTCACCAGAGGATGCTCAGCCAGGGACAGGTGGGAAGGTCTTTATGCCCCAGGAAAGCTTCTGGCAGTGGCTTATCTAGTTCTGGGTCTCTTCCCCACAGTTTCAAGTTCTAATGTTTAAACAAAAACACTGCTCTTGCCAGCCTTTATCTCAGAAGTCTCCTGGTCATTCTGACTGGAGGCTGCCTCACTTCCAGAAAAGCAGTTTGGGACCAGTGTGCTCTGAGCCCTTTTGGGAAGCCCAGCCACACACTTGCTTGGTGTTGCTGCTCCTACCTTGGCAGGTGGAGCATCCAGGCTGTTTGCCATGGGCAGGCTGCATGAACACTGCATTCTTGTAACTTTTTGTGGACACAGACATTTATAAACAAAGCTGAATTGGTTGAGGTGAGTTATACTGCAGGCAAGAACAGGAGATATTATGATTTGTTAGCCTAATTTGTATTTTTTTTCTTTAAAAAGCTACAGATTTTTCATAGTGACCTGTGCAGCTCAGCCTGCTTTGAACTGCTATTAGCCATGCCTAATATCAGATTTATTAAACCACAAAGTTCTGATGTTTCCTGCATCCACGTGATGTTTCAATACCCAAGGATCCATTACTAGTTCTGACAGCAGAAAGTGAGCTTTTCTTTCTTTTCTGTAGAACATCTAGTGACCATTTTGAGGGCCTTTTATATGCCAAGCTGATCATCCAGGAATCTGTCTTCCCTTGCAGCCATGCTTCAGGTCTTTGCCCTCCTCCCACCCTCCTTTTATCTACTGAAGTGAATTCATGCCTTGTTCTCAGAATTTGTGCTCCTCACACAAGTGCCTGAAAAGCGATGGGAATGCTAAGTGCCATGTGAGATCATCTTGAATAAGACTGAGCCTGAAAGCTCTTCAGAAATTCAGACTTGCTCTTGTAGCAAAAGAATATGAAATATGTCAGGCCCAGCTACTCTGACCACTCACTTATGCTAATGGACTTTGATGGGAACTTCTCTCATCAACAGTTTTTAAATGCCTCTTCAGAGTGTTTCGGATTCTTAATAGGCCTAATAGTGCAGGGAACGGAAAGCTATCCAGATGAATTATGCTCTCACAGTAACATTACCCTGTCATTCTCCCATTGTTCAAGCTTGAAATCAGTACCTCAGGTCAGAGTGACCTTAAATGCACATCAGAACCTGAGCCTTTTAGCTTTCATTACAACTTGGTTTATTCTGCCCATACAATTCACTCCAAAATCTGAAAGAAAACAGGAATTAGACTTGAATGGGAATAGGAATAGTCACAGCCACGTTGACTAGAATGAATAGCATTTATGAAGAAAAGCCAATTATCCAATATCCTCCCAGAGTGAAACAGTGCCTGCTTCAATTAAACACTGAAATATAACCCAATATAGTTGGCTTCTGCTGACTCAATTTTCCAAAGATACATTGACTTAAAAGTGAAATAAAGACTTGGAGAGTCTTCCCTAAAAGCTCTTTTCCCACGATTTCACAGATGAAAAGAAGAATCAGAGCAGTCACAAATGATACAACACTTGCCAGCATTTACAAAGAAGTAGAAATAGAAGGTGGCAAAGAATGTAAAGCCACAGGCAAATGCAATCATACAGTGAAATCACACAAAGAGGAAAAAAGATTTTTACAGCCATGCCAGTCCTGAGCCTACAGTAGGGCATTTTGGAGAAATGAGCTAAGCAACAAGCTCCAGAGGGTTTTCAGAACATTATATGCATTCCTTTAAAAAGGCAGGGTGGCTGGTGCTGAGCACAAGAAAAACAGAGCATCAAGGATCTTCATCTAAAGCTCTTCCTTCTCACTTCTGTAGTACAGCACTACAAGTTCATTCAGTAAGTCCATAATTGTTATTTTCCCAGGAAAGAGAAGAGAAACTGGCTTTAGAAGAAGTGCATTCCTACAGTCATAGGTAATTAGCAAACAGAAAACTGTCAGAAGATTTTGGCAAGCCCAGGCAATAATGACTCACAACAACAACTTTTCTAGCCAACAAACTTTCTATACCTCTTCCATCCCTCCTTTCTGATACACATTGAGCAGCCTCCAGCTTTTCACTCTGTCACCTGCAGTTCATGGTCTCATGTGTTTGGAGTCCACAAGCCAATCAAAAGGGGCAAATGATAAAAAAATAACCCCCCACTCCCCTGGCAGCTGTGGGTCCTTGCTAGGCAGGGTGTTCTCAGTGTAAGACCCAATGACAGGATGCATCCATTTAAAGTTCACTTGCTCACCTGCAGCATCCAATCAATATCCAGGGAGTCAAGCCCTCCAATAAGCCAGAATACTCTTGGATTCTATTAACCCACTCTTTATTTTAGGAGCTCCTTTTTGGAGATAAAGGAAGGCCTATTAAATAGATCACATGACAACTGGTAAACAATCTGAGGTTTAATCCTGATTTTGGCATTAACGTTCAAAAATGACTTCTTGTAACTATATTTCACACCTGTGACAGTTGTACTCTGTGGACATGCAAGGGTTAATTAGTTATAATTCCCCTTGAAAAGTGTAAAATGCTATGTAAGTGCTAAACGCCATAAATTTCCCCAATAATGAATTGGCATAATTCCTAGACTTGATTACAACTTGTCCAAAAACTATGCATAATGCATATTGTACACAGAAAGGTCCATCATCCATTATATATGACCTTGAGCAGCCGGCACAATGGATATTAGCCTAAGTAATCCACTCAGTAGTTTGCTCTCCCTAAAATGGCCCAGAATTAATAGGTTATAAAATATGTATCTTTGTTCTCCCCTATCTTTGCTTGCACTTAGCATGGTAATAAAAGTTGTTTCTTTAATATATGAATTATGCATTATATATGAGTATGAACTGTGAAAGGCTCACATGCAGCAAGACTAAATCGACTTCCATTCAGTTTAGAGAAAATGCAAAAATAGTTAATAATAGGAGCAATAATGCTTCTCTGATTATATAAGTTCTACTTCAATACTGTGTAACAACACAGCTTGAGAACCTTATAGGAATTAACAAGTTGCCACATGATTGGGCATTATCCCCACACTTGCAAGGAGCAAAAAGAAATTAAGTGAATTAAATTGCCCAAGATGAAATAAAGGGCCAGACTGCACTAGAAACACACTCAGTTTCATAAATTGCTGGTTAGCAGTCACACCTCCAGCTCTCTCTTATCAAAAGGATTTCCTTTCTGATACAGCTATTGTTGTATCGTGTGATTTGTCAAGAATTAACATCTCCACAATAGTCACATGGAGAGACATAGCCCTGAAGGAAGTAGCTTTTAATATTAAAAATGCAGACAACTTAGTGGAAGAGCAGTAAAGGAGACAAAACACACCAGAATGAATTTGCAACAGGCACACAAATGTTTCTGGGAAGAAGTCTCTAGCAGTGAGCTCCCCGGACTATCAAGGCCAATAAGAAAATAACAATCTTGGAAGAAAGGAAGCATAGTCTTGGAAAGCCTGATTTTATTTCATTTGCATGATAACACAAGAAAATCTGGTGCCTCCATCGCATACAGTTAGGTCTGTGTTTATATTTGCTGACAATAAGGACTCTGGCTGCTGGGAGGGACTCCATTTCTAAAATAAGACCATAAACTTTTGTGGAGCCACACAGGAGCAATATTTCCTCTACCAACTGAAACTTCTCTTCTTGGGCAGCTATCACTGGCAGGAAGGTTGGGGGAAGATTTTCTTGACTTTGCTTCAGCTCTCGACTACTTCCTGTGAGTGATAGTTCTCAAAGACCCTCATCCACACCAGCAGTAAAAAAGAGCACAAAGTCAAAGAAGGCTCATCTTTGCCGCTACAATTTAACATCACAAAAATTTCAGCCATTCTGAGTGCTGGAAAGGAAGAACAGGACACAGGAATCCTCCTCCCATCCTGACCTTCCACACCCCACGCACACCTGCCCGTTTGTTGTCCTGTCAGGAGAAATGGGCTGGAAAGGAACCTGAACACCTAAATTTCCCTGCTCCCCTCGGTTTGTTACTGTAGTTAGCAGATGCTACATGCTCAGCCTCGGGGTGGCAAACCTTAAGAGCAGGAATTACTTGCGCTAATCTGTCTCAGACCCTTTCTCTTGCTAAATTTCAGCTGCACTGGTGCTACTTTGCAGGGTATCCTCAGCCTGCAGCCGCCGGCAAAGCAACCACCACTCGCGCCTGCCTGCGGTGCTCCGAAGGGAATGTTCATCCCGTTAGTGCCAAGCCAGCACCCAGAACGCCTTCTGCAGCCAGGAACACCACCTCTCCATCTGCTGCTGGCAATGCACTGCAGCCTGAGCTGGGCACTGCTGCTGCCATGAAGGCAATTAATCCTTCATGAGTATTTGGCCCTTGGCTTCTCTCAGGATTCCCAAAAAAGTGCCAACTACACAGCTCCTTTGAGATGTGCCTCTTGTCAGCTATGAGAATGGATTTGAACCTCACTATTTTCAGGGAAGACTATCAAATAATACTTTAATTTGCTTATAGCATGCATCTCAGCTCAAATGAGAGCTAAGAGGAGCAGCTGAGTCACTCAGATTGCCCTGATCCCTGCATCGGAACTGTTTATAAATCCCAGCTTAACAAGCATCTGGTGAAAACCTGGCAGACAGACAACTTTGCCCAGTGGCAAAAAAAAGCACATCTATTTAATCCTTGGAACATTTGCAGTCTCCAGACAGCTGACCAATGAATACTAAGCTGCTTTCCCTAAATATGCAATTTGTTGGCAGTCTCCAAAGGGTTAAAGGCTAGATTTAATTGCTAATAAAGTTGAATAAAATATTCTCACAGGAATTAATGGGAATTGTTTCAGGCTCCAAACCAGTTTTTAATTAAACCATATTTAATAAATAACTTCTAAAACAACTGTGCTGCTTCCTTAAGGCTTACTAAGGAAAGGCTGATTCTCAAAATATCTTTTTTGCAGAGTTGCTGGCTGCAACATAGAGGAGGTTGGACAGTAGAATAAAGCATAGATTTTAATGAGATCAACCTTGCTGTGATAGCTTTGCTTTCAATTGAGTTAGGCCAGGTTTGCAGCAGATGAGAATATTTGAATATTTTATAGCACTCTGAGCTGATCTCAGCGCAGTAATGCATGGGGCTCGTCCTTACACTCAGACTTTCATATTGGTACATTTTCCCATCCAGCATGGAGAGACTTTGGAGCACTTGGGTCTGGGACTCTGTGTTCTGTTAGTGCAGTGCCTGGCAGAGTGCAGCTCCAATGCACAAACAGGGCTGATGGGTACTCGAATAATACAAACCCAAGTGATTTACTTACATTTCACACATCTTCATGTCACAAAGCAGATGCTTCTCCTGTCACGTGCCCAGGGGTGCATGCAATACCCTTCTGACTCAGCATGTGTGAGAGGCGGCAGAGACCTTCCTGACAAACCATATGGCACATTTATTTATAAAGTTGTGTACTTTGAGATGTACTGCCTGAGAACATGCTTGTCAAACAATTGTGTGGTCTACAAACACAAAATAGTCTTAATATGGTGGGAAGTGTAGATACAATGCAGCCAGGCTCCAGCTCCTTTCCTGGCTCCAGCACAGTCCCACTGAAAGGAGCCATTCAGCCTATCCAACACCTGTACTGCCAGTCAGATGTCCAGCTCATTCCAAGCCATCCTACTCCTCTCACCCTGCTCATACCTACTGCTACCACTTAGGAGTCACTGTCACTCTGAGCTCCCCTCCAGCCTCTCTGACTGTGACAATCCCTAAAGCAAACAGGATTGCCATCCTGGAAGTCAATGTTCTGCCCAGGCCATGTGAGCTGCCACCATCAACTGGGCAGCTAATCAATTCATTTATCTGCACTAATGAACTAAGCAGCTCATTAGTGCAACTAAAACAATTATTAGTGTACAGTTAATGCCAGGAAGGCAAACTTCTGCAGCCCAAGTGCCTGTACCACTGGATTAATGACTACCCTGCACAATGTGCAAGGAGCAAGCACAATGGAATCCCAAGCACCTTGCTTCTTATTTTCTGCCTATATACACAGGTTCCTGATGTCAGGACCTAGAGCATCTCCCTGCCCCCTAAACTTCCAAAGGCTGATCAGCTCTGGGAATAAAGCTGGAGCTGCCTCAATAGCTCTGCTAAGATATCTCAGGGAGGGGTTCCCTACTTCCTGCCCTCAGCTCCCTTCTAAGCTGAGGCTCTCATCCTCGCCCCCTGCCTGGGCTCTGTCTCAGCTGTGTCACATAGCCATGCCCATCCCTGGCTGTGGATCCCCTTGATCCAAACCTGATCCACAGACTGACATCCCAGCTAACCTTGGCCTGACCCCAGAGGGACCTGATGTCCTCAGAGGCACTGGGACAGGGCCTGGCTGACAAGGAATGCCCAGAGCCTGCAGCTCCTGGTTCCCCAGGCAGCCATCAGCCCACACTGCACTGTGATATTTAGATTTAATAATAGTATGACAACTTTATGCACAGGGAAATAGATATTTCCTAAATGTGTTAGAAAATAACCTCTAAGTAAGAAAACTAAAAAGCATGTTATATAGACATGTATAGCTAGCCCCAGGGGTAAGGGCATGTACCTCTCAATTGGGATTTTAAACATCAAGAATCAAATAGCAGCTCAATTGCAACTCTTAGCATCTTAATACATACACCTGGAGAATTAAAATTTATTTCCTATCACAACAAAACCATGGAGGTTGGGCTTGTTTCCAGCTAAAACCTATTGTGACTTGCAGTGAAAACATGACATCCCCTCTGTCAACCATCTGAACTGCAGGCAGGAGCAGTTCTATTCTGAAGAAAGCCATCTTTCCATCAGCTTTAGTTGTGTGGGCAAGGCACTCTAAAATAGCTGGTTTTCCTGGTGCAACAGGGTCACAGCAGAGTTTTTCAGAATGAACAGCACTATAATGGGGTCATTTCTGTTTGCCTTTCTAACAGAAAGAGTTTCTCAAAACATGTTCTGCACAAGAAAAGTCAAGCAGTTCTTTTACTCAATGCCAATAGTACTTTTTCTCCTGCTCACACATTTAGACAGTTTGCTTGCAACCTTCTCAGATGATTACTACTCCAGGAAGAACAGTGGATATTCAGCTGTCGTTTATCACAGCAGAGCTGGGAAAGCACAATTAAAAGGAGAGGTCAGCTGTGGAGAGTATCACAGAAGCTGCAGGCTTTGTAAATAGCGTGTAAGGGACTGCCTGCCACTGCTGAAATGCACTCTAATTCACTTTGGAAAGCGAGTGCTCATTCCACACCTAGAACAGTCAATATCCTCAGCTATCCTCCTTTAGCTCAGCTAAATTGCTATTCATGCATTAGCTCTGTTCACACAGTGCACGATTTGATGACAAGCACCTCACAGCAGCCAGTGGGGGAGCTCGCACAAGGGACCTGCTTCTCCAACTCTCCGCTTCCCGATGGCAATCCATGGCCAAGGCACCTGTACTCCAGAGGGTCCAGGTTATCCCAACACTGCTCCCTGCTGGCTCTACACAGGGACCTCCATTTCGGTCCTTGTCAGTGCCTGTACAAGACAGTCACGAGCCTTTGCCCCGTCCAGATACTGCAGCAATTTCAGTATTGACATTTTTTATCAGTGGCAATCCAGTCAAAGTCAGTTTGGCAAGTCCTGTTTTACAGCATCGATCCTCTTGAAATCAGAGGACCTATCACTAAATTGTATACAGGCATCCATTTGATTTGAGCATCACCTCCACTGAAACTCATGGAAAGGTCTTTGTGAGTTTCAACAAGAGCTAAATGTCCTGTCACTTCAGACCTGTTACAACTCTGAACACAGAGGTGAGAGCTGTGCTGGCAAAAATCACCAATGCAAATTCCTCAGTTGCTGGGTCATCACACCACCATCCACACAAACTGGGAATGTCCTGGATGCAATATTTAGGGAGGTTCCAGGTGCAATATATAAGCACCATGTAAAAGCCAATCAGTGCTGCTAGAAATAGGCCCAGAAGACCCCAAAAGAGTTATATCAACACTTTGAAATCCATCAGGCAGCAGCCATGTGTTGATTGTCTAAGTACTACCAGGTGTAGAAGAAAATTCCAGAGTGACACAACAGAAATGAAAAAATGGGGCCTCAACATAGACAGAACCAGCAACACTTTTCACCCTACTGTTCGCACTACAGGCTCATTAAAAAGGAGAAAAAAAGTCTGTCAGACCTAGTATTAATGTGAGAGCACCTTCAAAGTGGGTATCTTGGACAAAAAAAAAGCATTAAGAATATTTGAGACCATCTCAGAGCATGCACCAGGAACTGTAGGCATAACTTCATTTCAGATTTTTTCATCAGTTACTACACCGTGGGAAATTTTTCAATTCCAAATGGATTATGTTAAAATAAAGTTTAGATAACCATTAATTCAAGCACTACAGATTCATGCTCTGGATTTTTAGCTATCTTTTCTTGAGTGCAATCCATGAGTGATGTCATGCTAGGGTGGCTTCATACAGGTTTTTCAGAAAATACACTTAAATTGTTGTAGAATGCCAGTTCTCCCCTTCACAGAGACACATGGAAGATAAGGAACTTTATAAAAAAATTCTGAAAGGCCATCTTTTTGCTTTTCAAAAACTTAAATCAGATTAAAATTAATTGCATGCAAATGTGAAACCATTCCAAGATTCAGCTCACTTCCTTGTATACAGCTGCAGTGATTTTTGTCCCCTCCTAGGTTGTCAGGAAATTACTTTGAAGTCTCCTGTTAATACTTCAGTTGGGATTTTAGGATTTAAGGTTGGGAAGTAAATACATCTTTGGAGATTGATGTATCAGGCATGAAGCTTGAATCACAACCTAATTAACTTTGTCCATCAAAACAGCCCTGAGCAGTCACACTGAGCTTTTCAACTTGTGGAATGGAAAAGTCAAAACAGGATAAAATATTTGACACAGAGAAATAATTGGTAATACACTGACAGCAGAAAACTTTGAGCCCATGCACCTCTCCGCAATTCACAATAGAGGACTCTATGAGCTGGGTTAATAAAGTTATGTCCTGAGAGTGAGGGCACAGAGAAATCAAACTAAAACATGCCCCAGCCTAGGGACAGGTATGTTGGAAAAGCCAGGCAAAGCCTCCATGGTGGTGGTTCAGCTGCCAGGACCTCACAATAGCAACTGCATTGTCATTCAGCACTTCTGAGCTTCCAAGAGGAAATTATGAGGGAAAAGGACAGCAAAGAGGATAAGAAGAATTAATTTAAAATGCACATTTTATCTTTTTACTCAGAAATCCAGTGATCAAACAATAACATCTACACTTAAGAGATAAAGGTGAAGCTGCAGAGAAGAGCCAAAATCCATTAGTACAATGAGTGCTTCCAATTTTAGCAGTGACAAGCAGAGCCCTTCCACACAGAGGTTAGCTAAACAGTTATTTTAAGGACTCCCTATCCTTAGTGGAAAATTAATAGAGCAAGTGTCAAAAGCCTTTCATGATCTCAAAAATTAGAACAGTCTGTCTCCACTGGGTATCTGTCCTGCATAGAGAGCCTTCACCTACTGAAATGTAGAGTGGGAAGTTTATTCAGCACCTGGAAATTAGCACAGCTGTGCTGGAATCGTATCATCCACATCTCAATCACACATTGCATTTGAGGAGTACACTGCCTACCTAGAACAACACCATTCCTCTGCTCGAGTCACTGACACAGCAGTAGAAAATTAACAATACAGCCACTGAGAGAATCACCACTCACTTTGGAACCCTCCCCTGCTGGAGAAGGCACAGGCAGTTATTGAATCTGTAGAAGAAACAGCAGAGAAAGGAAAGGGAACTGTGCACATTTGCCAAATTTTAACTGAAAGGCAAATTCCCAAAACTGAAGTGTGTACTCTGTGGCAACTGAAAGTTTTGCTGATCTTTTTGAGGGAATCAGGTGTATTTTTGAAGGTAGAACAATGCTTACAATATGCATTGCTCAGAGGAACATTTAATGCTTGCTTCTACATCTCATTTGTCTCCTACAAAGAAGATGAACAAACTTGTCTGGGTGTTTCTTAGATAATCTTTTATTAATTTATTTTTCCATCATCTCCACAATCTGTAGTTTTGATATGCTAATAGCAAACTATTGTTGGCATAATTCATTTAGCTATAAAGCTGTTATTGAAAGTGCATTGCACAAGAAAGGGGCATTTCACATATCAAATGTCTGGATATTCATGTCCACATGCCAACATTATGTGCAGCTGCACTTCAAACCTCATTTTGGTTTGATTATGCAAGCAATTTATCCCTAAAACAACAAAACCAGCAAAATCCCCACTTTTTAAAAGTAAGCCTCAAGAAACCTATTTGAAAGTTAACCTTGAAAACAGTTTTACTATTAATTTGAATTAGGTTTCTATTTAGCAACTAAAACAATTTCCTCTAAATGGCATTATGCCATATGTGATCTCTATTCCCTTTTCTAGTGGCAGAGAGCTCATGACTATAAAGTAAGTGACAGATCCAAAGGCTGTAGTGTGCTGCAAAATGGATCCTGAGGGAAAATAACTTACTGTGGGTATGGAAACAAGATACTTTTTTCTTTTTCTCCCCCCTTAGAACATCAATAGCTCTGCATCCAGGGGATGCTCTGCACTTCACTCCTAAATTTAAAAACCCAGGCTGGATGAGCACATGATGAAATTGCTCGATACCGAGGAACAGCACACACATTCTTCGGGATCTTAAAATAATCTCCCAAGGGAACATTGTGGCTCTTCTTTGAGGCTCAAGACTACACGAATGCCAAATAATGTTTCCATGTACTGACTAATCCAGCAGCCATCCATCATTCTGGCAGCCTGCTTCCAGTTCTAACACCCTTTGTTTTTTCTTGGCCTGCTTGAACCACTTGTTGTCCTTTGGGTTTGCCACATACACACCAGTGGGAACAGGTTTTCCTTCTGGGAAGCTCCCACTACAAGACATCCTTCAGTGCAACCTCTTTCTCTAATGCACACAGAGCTGCCTTGCCTTAGTACTTCCACTCTGAGCTATTATGAGCATTTAGGTCCAATCCTGAATTGCATTTCTCTGTGTTGCTGTGAGCAGGTGAGATACAAGAAGTCCCAATTGTTATTCAAACTCGTGGAATCAACATTCCCCTTTTTTAGGTATGACAGTCCTCCAACTCCAACTGCAGTGGCCTAAGTAGTTAAAGTCCACACTACCACAAAAACATTCAACACTGATTAGTATTTCTATACAGAAGCAGCAGAGCTGCTGTGATTCATGGGGGAAAAGCCATCAGAAGGTAAAGTTTTCAAGGAAAAGCCAGATCTTTAACTGAAACCTTTCATGGAGACTTTTGGGCAGAAATGTCAGTTTCTGAATAAGCACTAAATGCCTGAAACATAACTATTAGCCCAAAATGAAAATACAAGAGAAAGTTCCACTACACACCTTTGATTATGTAAAAGACCAGAGAGAAATGACTTTGAGGCACTTTGATGACAATTCATAGCTGAAATAATGTCATCTAGGGATGAAATGCTTTTATCAAATCTCTGCTTCCCTTGTGAAGATAGGCCTAATTTACTGACCTTCAAAGTACTAATTTCAATCATTATAGTTTGGGCCTGCACATTTTCTATAAAGGAATTTTTTAAGTTTAAGAAGTTCATCATTGTCATCTCTGCTTGAGCCAAAAAAAAAAAAAAAAAAAAAGTAAAACCCACTTTTGAGCTCCACACCACTTTATAATAATTCCATAATTTTTTTTCTTTTATAGGTCTAACTGATTACAAGTTCAGAGCTTTAAAAACTGCATTTAAGACTGCCACACTTCAGTCTTAGCAGACTGTGAATATTTAGGTGAACTGCAATTTAAAACACTGGCAGAGGACATGGCCAGGTAGGAAGAGCTGCAAGTATCACCCACAGTTTGTCAGTCACATCCAATATATTAAAATCTTTGGAAACTCACATGAATGCAGCAATTGCTAAAAATTTAAAGTGCTTTTTATAGATACACAAACATCGAAGGTCAGAAATATATTCTGGATGCTTTTACTCCTATCTAAAAAACAGAATTCTGAATTCTGATCTGACCCTGATCCCTTCTACCTGCACTATCCTCATGCTCCACTCCTGGCTTCTGTTTATCTCTGGTTCTTGAGATCTATAGAACATTTAAGATTCATTCTCCTATTTCTCCCACACAGATCTTCAAAAGTAGCCAATATTCAAAGAATTAAATAAATATATTTCCATATGTTCAGGGGTTTTGTTTTTCCCACACCATTTGAGTCCTTTTCTCCTTTTCCTAAAACACACAGCAGTCTTGGCAGAATGGAATTGAGATCAAATCCCTTAAAAACAAGCATTTATTCACTTAGGTTTGGCAAAAAATAATTGGACATTCCCATTTAAGTAACTGCTTTGTGCACATAAATTAATATAATCACAGGTAAAATGTAGTTTCCTAAGTTCCATATCCTCTAAAGATAATGTGATCTATTAAAAAGAGCTCTTGTTACATCAGCAAGGCCTCTGACAGGACAGATTTGCATTGCTGGCTTTCATTTCTCCTTGGATGTTCAGAGGCAACATCCCTCTTTTCCAATATTTATTCAAGTACTTATCCACAGTGTTTTTAAATGCAGGAACTTGTTTTCATCAGCAAATCAAGCAGAACTGATAGGATATGCAAAAAGTAGATTAAGTGGAAAGCATTGGCATTTTTCAGTACTCCTTTCATTTCAACATCTGCACACAGGATTTTACTGGAGTGAAATATTTCTCTTTTCTCCCATGAACTCAGCACACCAGCATGGCTATCAGTGCCAGATTGCTCATCTGAGAACACACCACGAAGGGAACTAGAGACTATTTGTCTTCAGTAACAATGAAAATTGGATCACTTGGAGCAATCTGGGGTAAATTGTGCCATCCATTTGCAGGAGAGAAGCAGTAAAAATTCATTGCTTCTTTCAAAGAGTTTCTGGTTTTCAGAAAATGTGGGATCTAACACTGTCATTCAGTAAATGTGCTATTACATTTCCCCAAAAACTGAACACAGTTTTTGGAGAAAGCTGCTTTTAAGAAATGATGAATTTCCCCAGGACGCTTTGAGCATTTGTATGTCAATAAAACAAAACAGAAAAGGGAGTTTTCCAAGTATTGAAATAAAGTTACTCTGTACCAAAGCTTTTTAAAATAACTTCTTGTAGAGGTATTTTGAGAACAATGACAGCTGAATTAGGATGGTACCCACAGAATGACAACCACTGAAAGAACATAATATGTATCTGCCTTAAAAATGCTAAGTGGCCATATCATTGCTAATCAATAACCCTCTCTCCTAATGAAAAAAAATATTCAAATACAACAGTAAAACCCTCAGGAGTACAGAACAGTTCTTTTATCTATCTTTTAGGGAAAGCTTTTCATCACTGCTCCTGCATCCCTTTACAGACAGGGAAGCAGATGTGAGGGGAACTGCTGAGTGCCAGAAGGGAGCAGAGCCCTTTCTCCTCACCCAGCCACGCAGCAGAGGCAACACCAACGCAAAGCAAGCATCTCTTCAAGCAGTAGCTCAGCAGAAACAGGCTCATTTTACCAGTTCTCTTCTCTGAAGACATGCCCATGTGCTCCATTGTATGAGCTGACATTCACAGCTGACTAAATTATCCAGGGATCTTAAGATATTTTCAGTAACACTTATTTTACAGCTGGAACACGCGCCTGACAAGTAGCTTGCAGAAGCTTTACAGCTCAGAACTTACTGAAGTCTCCAGTATTTTTTGTTTCCTTCTCCTTTGTGTCCTTGTGGTAACAGATTCAAAGTCAATAGTGCTTGATTTAAAAATAAAATTCAGAATCCAAATTCACACAGGAAGACATTTGATTTTCAGTGCTCAGCCTGATTACCTTTTTAAACCTGGCAAAGAGCCTAATTCTCTTGGGTTTCAAGGAGATGCAGGATACAAAGTGCTCATTATTCACAGGGCATTTTAAAACCACAGTCTATTCCCACAGGAGCTTCCTGGTTGCTCACCCACTCTTGGGCCAGAGGGTGGAAGAGCAATTTGGAGATCTGGCTGTTCCTAGTCTCTCCATGCCCCTGGCTGGTCACCTCAAAGCAAAAGAAACAAGCAGGAATGCCTTTTCCATGCTTCCAGGCACATCATGGAAGAAACTGGTGGTAGAGAGTGACACAGGCATTTTCACTCCTTCCAAAAAAACTACAATAATTCAAATCTCAACCTGTCACCATGCCTTGCACAATTTGCATGTCCTTTTTTAGCATTTTTTCCCCTTCAATTTTACTGCAATAAAAATAATGCATTAAGAAGCAGTGTTTTGACAAGAAAAGTCAGGACAAGACCATAGAACTGTTCCTTTTAAAGAAATTATCAAAGTCCAAATTCATTTTAGCAAGGAAATCTGATATTTAACCTGGTAATTAATGGAGATGATTCCAGAAAGAGCTCATTTTTCATATAGTACAATGACAGAGCTTGTTTCCATAAATGAGGTGAAAAGGCTGATGCTGCCAAGTTTCAGCCAACAAAGACTGTTTAACACCAGGGCCTCCAAGAAGTAATTTTATTTCCCATGTTTATGTACAGCCTGAATTTTCTCTTGGGCAGAGAGCAGACTGACTGTCAAAAGCTGCCACTTCCAAAATCCAGACACAACACATTTTGTTGTATTTGATTTATTCCCCTTTACTCAAAACTAACTAAAAATGCTGCTGAAGATGCAGGCAGATAATTTAGTTTGTAATTTTCATAGTTTCACTTCAGGTTGGTATTGACATTTATAATACATACAAGGGCACAAAGTGACAAGTTTGTTACTTCTCTAGAGGCAGCAAAAGAAACTCTAAATATGCACTGGAGCAACAGCCATCAAGAGCCCAGTATTGAGCTCAACTACAGCCCAAGACAAAAACATCAGGTAATTAACACTGTTTACTTTTAGTAAGACACTTACATTCTTCATGGTTGAGGTCAAAGTTTAACTGCAACACAAGACCTACAAGGAATTGTCCCCTAAAGTTCCAAGTTCTTAAAACACACGTGGTTAAAAAAAAAAGAAGTATCCAGTCCATATGAAAATTTAAGTCTAATGTATGTAAGGATACTCAGCCTATTGCTTTGATGCCACTAAAAATGGGAATGTTAGAAACCAGTCCACTGCAATCAGTGAAGCTCTGCCAAGGTAAAGTGTCTCTGAACAGAGTTCATCAAGCACTCAGCATGACAGATCCTTCAAGCTTATGCCTGTCCTGTAGCAATTGTCTCTGGACTGGAAGACTCCCATTAAAGGTAATTGTAGCAGTGATTTCTGCCCTAAGGAACTGGGGAAGAGAGAGAGAGCAGGGGAGAGACATCAGTCAAGTATCCAATAAAGATATTATTGGGCTGCACACTTATCAAGTGAAATGGGGTTCACCACCACACACATTTCTCTTACTAAAGCAAAGTCAAGGCAGAAGATCACCAAACATTAAAAAACTCAAGTCAAATATCTGAATGCTTAGAATGATACTGTATTTTCTGGAACTGATGGATCTTGAAAGAGATTTAGCCCCATATTATGGGTTTTTATCTCTGAAGGAGAATACACTTGAATCTGTTTAATGCACTTTCATGTGGGCATCCCAATGTTACATTTTTAATTGTTTAATGTTGAGCTTTCTGAATAAACCTTAAAACAGCTCAGGTCAGATTCTGTGAATTATAAATGAACTCTGCATTATTTCCCTTCAACATTCCTTCCACACTCTCTTCCCTGTACTACTCCCAAACTAAAGCAGAGTACAAACTGTATTGAACAAGCCAGGTAAAGGTGATAAGCACTATGAATAGTGAAAGGAAACAAGCACACAGATGATAACTCCCAACTCTTGCCTCAGCCACGCAGAGATGGAAGGATGGATGTGAAAAGGCTCTCTAAACAACTTGCCCTTGAGAGGCTTCCTGAACTCCAGCAGTATCTCCAAACCACAACATGATTTGGAGTGATGTTTAAAGTTCGGCATTCTGCCTCTAGCCTGTGATCCTTCCTTTTACAATGAGGAAATCTCTGTGGGTAGGCTTCCCCTGCCTTCCCAGTTCCAGGCTTAACGTTTGCTCCCTCCCACTTTTATTCTGGCAACATGGAAGAGGCAGAGCAGAAAAGCAGTGATCTCATCTTAAGCCTCTGCACTCCATTTATGCTGGTGACCTACCATTTCAAGAGTAAAGCAAGTTGAGAAAATCACCTTCACTTTGTACACACAGTCAGATAATGGTGTCCTCTCAAGCTGATTATTCTCTCAGAAAGCCTGGGCACTCATGCACTCCTGGAAACAGTGAGCATCGAATGCTGCCTTTCTGATCTGGTGGTGTTTTTCCCCCCTGCACTGTACATCAGCAGAAATATTTGCCATAGCATTGGCCCATGCAGCTCTCAGTGCCTTCCACTAAGTGCCAAAATGGAAATGGCAAGACAACTCATTACTATTTATCTATTTATCCCTGAAGCACTCTGTGCTTCGATTTGTCTCTCATTACAAGTTAAGGAAATGCACAAATTGCCTGGTACCTGGACCTTGCAGAGAACTGAATGTGTAAGGATTCACACTAAAATGCTACAAATAAACACAGGATGCTGAAAGAAATCCCAGGCATCAGCTTAGCATCAGAAAACAGCTGAAGGAAAACTTAAAGGGTCTCTAGAAATATGGACATGGCTAAACAGATATTTGGAAGCAAACACTCAGTGAAAGGAAAAAGAGCCAGCCACTCTACTTGCTGCTATAGATGTGCATCAGGTTAGAGAGACAGCTGCACATTTGGGAATAAAGCCCTGGGAAGAGTAGGACAAGCAAGTCCTCAAAAGCCCACAGTCCTGCCAAAGAGGAGGCACATCTAATGCCCATGTATAAGCTGACACCACCCAAGAAAGCTCAGCCAAGCTCAGTTCCCCCCCGATACTGACACCATCACCAGAGGTTTCCAAGCTGCAGCTGGACAGGGACTTGTCTCTGCTCCCTCTGCCATGACAGGCTGGACCACAGGATCTTTTGAGGCCCTTTCCTACCTCATCTCTCCTATGACTCAATTATTAAAATAGCCCCTTCACCTCCTCTGAAGCAGAGTATTTTTCCACAGAGACTTAAGCCTTGATTTGTCACCAAGACATTTCAATGCCAGTTGCTTCCCCATCATTTTGAAGCAAAATTGACAAAGCCTTCAGTTTCCAAGACTTCAATAAAATTGCTGTTCAGACTCTGAGCTGCAGGTCTCTAGCAGCACCAGCAAGGAAACCAAGCTCAACCTGGAAACAGAATGTCATTACCAGGGAGCTGATATCCTAAGGGAGGCAAAATCCATTTAGCAGGAAGTTCTATCTTAAACTTACCATCCTGTAATCAGCTGTTGACAAACTGTTAATTGACTGGAGCTCAGCATCCACTAACACAAGCAAGTGTTGAAGAGGACATGGGCTGTCTAGCTGGATGCATTCCCAAACTGTCATCACATTTGCAAAGGCTAAGTAGCAACTGGTTCATCACACCAATGGAAATCACCTGCTCCAAGCTGTCATTAAGATACTACAGTGCCAGCTAACTGGGAGAGGGGTAGGAAATACATGTAGAGCAGGAATTTACTTCCACTTCATAAATCATTAGCCTAGCTTCCACCACACACAGTGGAGCAGCACTTGGTCAACAAAATACTAAAAGAGAGAGGAAGAAAAAAAAAGAGCTATCTAGTTCTTAGAGTACTAGATCTAGGAGGCCACAGATCTTCAGCAAAAACAGGAATTACTTTTGTAGTATTAAGCACAGTTCAGTTGTGGAACCTTCTGCTAAAGGATCCAAGAACTATGAATGAGTTCAAAGACAAAAATTCACGTAAGTCCAGTGCTGATAATTAAAGATAAATTAAATGCTCCAGAAACCCCTGTCAGTGCAAAATATTACACACAGGCCAAACCTGTACTCTTTCCTTAGGAAATCATTATTAACCTGTGTTGAGACAGGACTAGTAGTTTGACAAATCTGTCTGATCCAGCCTTGCAATTCTTATATTGAAATTTAGTCAGATGAGAAAGAGGGGCCTGGTCTGAGAGTCCTAAGACAGAACTAAGGGAAATTCCACAAATTCACTTAATCTAATCAACTTTTTTCCTCTCAACTCCATTAATTCAGGATGAGTTAGCACAGGGTATTTGCTATAATTTCCAATTAGTACATCAGTAATACTAACATTCCTCACTGGGGTGTTCTGGTACACAAATGTTTTCAAAGGCACTCACCTGTACAAAACACTAGTGATGTGTACAGCTTCAGGGACATGTACGAATAAAAGGAATATACTGAAAAAATCCCTTTGCTTATGTTTAGTGTCATACAGCTTGTCAAGTACATCTGACCACAAAAATAGAATTTAGAAAAAGCTAGAGTGTTTCCAACCAGCCCCCTGCCTCTGTCAGGGAAATCTTTCCAAATAAAATACAGGCTGCAAAGTTCCTACTAGCAAACACAACACTGTAACATTTGTCCTCACATGAAGACTGGCCTATTGGAAATGGAAGAGCAGTAGGGATTTGCTGTGGCCACATAAAAAAAGCACTGAGATGAGATGCAGAAAATACAACGGAGTTGTTAGAACAATCCAGTGAAGAAAGCACATTTAACTCTACTCAAATGAGCCTGAAGGCCTTGGGCTACACCAGTTATTCTCTATTTACATCAGCTTCACTACCTTTAGTGAGGTACTCAGGACAACATTACATTTGGGGTGTGCACACAGTATTTTGTACCAAAAGGCCTACACAGACCTTTTCAAGCCTCTTAAAACCAGATGCTGCAAAAGAAACAGTTTGGTTTCCCCATTATCCTCATTAACATTAAACCCCTCATAATGATACATTCCCCTGGATGCTTTGAGACACCAACAACTGAACTGGACTGCAAAGCAGCTCAAAGATAGCAAGACATATTGCAAACTGCTACAAACTGCTTTCCCTCTGCAAGAGGCACTGGCAGAGGGAAAGATACTAATTTTCAGTCAGAAAGGAAGGAAAGTTTTGACCTGAAGAAATATGTTTACTGAGCAGTTAGCCATATAAAGTAGAGTCACACACTCCCATTGTTTTCTCATGCCTCATGAAGCTCAGAAGTCCAAACATCCTCTCTAACGTCTTCTCTCCTTCTATCTTGTACTTTAACAAACAATCTTTCCACTTCCTCAGAACAAAAGCAGGTAGACAGCTAAAGTCGTGAAAGCAGCATGACAATCTTATTAAATATGCCAGGTTTGCTACACTATCCTGCAGAAAAAAACAAAGTGAGGCTAATTAGAATACAACCACAAGCAGCTGGATGAATCAGATGAGCACTGAAGCTGCAACACTTCCAGAAGCTTTAAGTGCATCTGGCCTAGCGGTACCAATACATCCACATTCCTTATCCAATTTCTCCAGGAACCTACTGATAACTCATGGAAATTCTATGCTCTGCAAATGGGTGTATGAGATGAATATGACACCTGCACTCATACTTTCAGAGCAAACATACAAGTTATACAAAAAGCTCTGGCTACTGACAGCATTAAACATCTCCCTTCTCAGCTCTCTTCTCTTGAGGAGCCCTCAGTAATCTCCATTCCTCTGCAGGCTGACAGTAGGTTCTTTGAAAAGATTAGTTTGGCATGCAGTAATCTGTTCCTCTGAACAGCCTCTTCTGAAGTATAGAGGCAAATTCCACTCTCTAATCCTGTTGGTTGCAGTGACAGAAGCCTGTGACAAGCACACATCCCAGTGTAACAGGATGGAGCAGTTGCTATTAGAGAAGCTTTCTCCCCTTACTTGGGCCAATTAAAGTAAAAAAACCCCAAACTTACAACTTAATGCAAATTGCCCACATCTAGAGATTTTAAAGCAAGTGTAGATGCTTCCCAGTGTTACTAAAGTATGGGAAAAATAACTTTTCAAATTTACACTCTTGTCCTCCATACTATTATTTAATTCCTTGTTTATCCCTCTTCTCACAGCAGGTAGCAGCAAAAGCTGTGCAACATCTTGAGCAGGGCTGAGGCAGGATGTGGGGAAAACCCCAGCACAGACCTAACCAGAACACCACCCCATGGGAGCTGAAAACAGCACATGACACTACTTAAAAATCACAAAATCCATCCCCTACCTCAACCACAGCAAGAGGATGAAAGAGACACAGGCGCCATCACCATCAAAGAAGCAACAGGAAACAAAATTGCAGGATAAGCACTAAAGACAAGCATAAAGCACAACTACAGACCAACACTCCTACAGCACAACTCCAATCACCAGGCAGGCCCCAAGCTTGAGTTTAAATAGGGCCCAAAGACCTGTGGGAAGGGTGTGGGTGGGGGCCCAGGTGAGGCTGATCAGGACCAACAGAGTTGATTGGTGCTCTCAGGACTCTGGCGCAACTACTTCATTTTAAGCCCTCTCTGTAGCATACCTTTGTTTTTTATTTTTAAAGAAGGTTCTGGTTCTTACTTTGCTGAAAAACAAGTAGGTTATTTAAAAGCTATCTAGTGCTCTTACTAGAGACTCTTAGAAAATAGGCATACAATGTAAAAATAGCAGATTGATGCTACAGTAACCCCAAGGAGGGGTTACACTTTCTTTGCAGTCCCCCAAGGCTTGATATTTATGTTAAGGGATAGTGCTGAGTCCCAAAAGAAATTCTGGGCCTAAAATACACAATCCTTCTTAGGCAAAAGAAATAGCCAGTACCTGTTACCAGCTAAAACAAGTTGTATTTGTCTGGCCTTTTGTTCATAGCAGAGATTTTACTGGGAAATACTGAACCACAAGTAGCAGCAAACGGTAGGCAGACAGTTAAGAGGACTTAGAAAAATGTCTGTTACATTTTCAAATGACAGCCCTCTGTTTTAGAGAATGACAGCAGAGCTCATTTCTTAGGGTGTGGTGGGACTTGCCTGACTCCCTACAGAATCTTTTTTTTTTCTGCTTTCTGCAACAGAAATCACATGGTTGCATTAAAGAAATTGCTTGGAGGGTTCATTATTTTTAACATATTTTTTACTTTTCTCTAAACTGCAACAGAGTATTCTTTTCTTCTACCTCAATAAGGCATTTAATTCTGCTTCTTCCTAAGCATGTGTGACAGGAGGACCAGGGGTGCTGTCAGAAGCTGTGATTTAACAGGATATGTTTCTTGTGTATGGATCTGTGTTTAAATCAAAATGAAAGTATAAATTTATAGTTATAGTTTGCCAAAAGTGCAATGCCTTACGAAGCCAAATCAGGAAGTAATCTTCCTTTGCGGCCAAGGCTCTGTCAGTGTTACAAATGTCAGTGTCTGATCAGCCACTGAACACAGCTTGTTTCAAGATGCCTTTGGCTTCAGGTTTGCACTCTTGGTGGTTTTCGTTCACAAATGCACCTCCATGACAGAAGCAAAATGTCTGCCTGTGGGATCTGAGATATAAACAGAGAAGGGCATTCTTTTCTTATGCTTTCCCATTTTTTCCTATTCATTCATCGTGGAAAAAGTCACAGAAATGGGACAACAAAACGTAAAATACCAGCTTAGAGAATATCCATCACTTTCAGTACAGGGATCTCCTGGAATAAGCAATATAAATCTATGTATTTATATCCATTAGATTGTTACCATACATAATCCACTTATTAGAACTGGTTTACATTGTCCACTTGAGGAGCTGAACAGTACTTAACAGGAGAAGGATGGCAATTGACACTCTGAGCACTTACCAACTTCAACGTATTCCATATAAAGCCTGCTATTTCTGGATATCTGCTAATGCATTCTTTGGCAAAAGGGTAGCTCTGAAAGGAACTTTTAAATCAGCCCGTATCATCAACCCACGCTTCAGATAAATGTGTACCCTCTATGGTTTTCCTTTTCTTTCAAAAGGAAAATATTATCTTGACTTTGTGCCTGAGACTCCTGTGTTCTAGAGCTGGATCACAAGTGCTCTGCTCAAGAACCACCCCCCAGATCAAAAGCAATCATTTTCCTTGTGGGGATCACCTTAATTATCAAGCCATATGTCTGAAAGTTGCAATAGGCTTAAATATTTATGGACACTCTGGAAGCTGCACTTAATTACGGGTTGCTGATTGTATATGCAAAGGTTTCTGTGGCCTTGGCAAACAAAACACCAGAATTTCAGCTTCCAGGAAGTTTGAGTAGCCTTTTCTTTTTTTGCAGACAATTTGCATTTTAAAAGATTCTGCTTTCATGTGGCTCAGCAACAAGATACAATTTCTCAGTGGAACAATCTGCAGCCTAATCTAGCAGTGACTCTTCAAGCAAGACTCCTGCCAAATGCAACAGCTTTGCAGGAACAGGGACTGCCACAGCAGGCCCATGATCACTGTCCTACTACCTGAAAGACAAGTGCCACCCCAGGTGACAAACTGCCTAAAAGGGTCTTTTGACAGCAGCAGTGTTTGTGCCTCTGGCAACTGTCAGCCCCAGCAGCTGCACAGTGAGCTTTGGGAATGTTCTGTACCAGATGGAGCCTGGCCTGCAAGCAGTTGTCTGAGTGGCCCATTTTCCTTGGCACCTGTAGAGAGGCATTTGGTCACCAGCAGCAGAGGGGATTCATAAATGCACCCTTGCCCAGGCTTGTTAATGTCTACACCAGCTCTTTTTGGAGCACAGGTATTTCTGTGACCACATAAAGTACTATGACACGTAAGCAATCTTTACATTCCATTTCATAGGCATTCTGCAGCCTGGTAATAAAATCACCTTTGCTTGGCTGGCTCTTCATTCACCTGGATATTTCATTATGAAAAAGATATTTTTCTGGACCAAAAATTTTGAACTCCACCTGCTTCACACTGCAGTATAGAAAACTTTTTGGATTGACTCCAGTTTTCATTCAACTAACTTATCATAAAATCACACCCCTGATTTTAGGCTCTAACTGAAAGTGATCTTATTCCTAAAATTCCAGGAACAATTTGAGATCATTGTCCCACGAATAAATGGCCTGCAATGTCTATTGGACACTACTGATGCAAGAGAAGTGCTGAGTTAAACTCAGATTATATTTCATGTAATTCATCTTTCAAATGACTTATTTTCAACAGTCTCTGCGAAAGGAAGAGTGAGGAGAATTACAGTGGCAAAGTTATGGCACAATATAGTTATATAATTGCATTTCTCACATTCATTGGGGACTTCAGTAAGTTCCTCTGTACAGGTAGGTTTTCCCAGTGCCTTGCAACTCCCTGTGCAGTTGTTACCTTGTTTAAATGGTTGCCAGGAAGAAAACAAAAGAGACTGAGCATTATTCGTCCTTGGTTCACATCATGCCCTGGTAAGTGGGAAAGGAACAGGAGATCTGGTTAAACAGGAGGCCCAGGATAAGGATTTTATACCTGTTTTGAAATACTTGGAGATGAACATTCCTTTCTAAAAGTAGAAATTTATTAGAGAAGACTTTCCCCATAGGAGCCTCAGAAGACTGGAATACACATCAAGGCAGAATATCCATTAATTGTTCAGATGTGTGACGGAAATATTATTTTTCACTGCTCCTAGATGAAGACACATTTTCTTAATGTGGGACAGAATGGCTACAAACTCTGAAAAGGTAGTGTGGGTACAGCAATACAGTGGAAAATATTTATTGTTTCCTGAATACTCTGCTGTTTTCATCAGAAGTTGCTTAATTCAGCAGAAATTCAGATTAATAAATAAGGATATTTGCAAAGGTTGGGATTTTTGGAAGCTTTGCTTGAGAGCAACATGCAGTGGCATCTGGATTTATTGCTCTGCTGCAATATGTCTTTGAGATGCTTATCCAAAAACTGACTACAAGCAAGAATTAGGCTTATGACACAACAGCTTTCATTTTCTCCAACTTGCCATCTTGTCAGGTGAGCTTTAATTCTTTCTGCAGGAAGTTTTAATGTATTGCACCCTTTAAAATGGCAGCATCTATTCTGTGTGTTACAGAGGGCACAGCAGCTCCTCTGCCACAGGACGTCTGTGAGCTTGGCCTGGGTTTCCATTTGCACCTTTGTTTCACGGCTGAGCTCCTGCAGCAGCCCAAGCAGCCTTCAGGTGAGTTTGGCACTCCTGAAGTGGGACTGTGGCACTGCATGGAATGGAAACAGCACTTGCTGTGTTCACAGGCCCCAGGGCAGCTTTTGGATACACAGCTCTTGTGCAGTCCCTGCTGAGGGCAATAGGAGATCTCCAGGTCTGCCTGACTAACACAGTTCGAGTCACTTCTTTAACAAATGTGGCTGCCAGACAAGAGCTGAAAAAAGGTTATTGCTGAAACAAGAAGTCACTGATGGTAAAAGCCATATCTAAATAATACCCATGCCATAACTAACAAGTCTTAGTTGTGTGATTAAGGCCTGAATTTTGGATTTTTGTGTATTTTGAATATCATGTAAGGAAGAATAACACCTCTTCCTTCAATAGAATTATTTCTGATTTAATTAGGGAGCACAATCACAATTAGTCTGTCACTGCCAGGTTATACTGTAAATCCTGCCCTGGTACACCCATGCCCTTCTCACAACTGACAGAAGGGAACCAGAGGAAAACTGACCACAGGCAGCAACAGGTACAGGAACAGAATTTGGCCACAGCTGTTGACACTAGATTTACTGCCTGATGAGCCTAGCCAGCTTGAGCTTGCATCATAATCTAATAAAAACCTAATAATACCTTTCCATCTAACTCAGCCACATATATCAGGCTTTGGAGGTGTCAAACCTAAAAAGAGAACTGCACTGCTGTCTTAAAGGTATTTTTATTGCTGAGAAAAATATATTGCAAGCAACAATTCCTTACATAGCAGTTCTCTCTCTTTTCCACTTTGGAAAGAAGAAGGTAAGAAAAATAAGCCAAGCAATAAAAATTCCCGTTTGATATCAGATCTGTCCAGATCTGATGTACTAAAACATGAAAGCTTGTTCTCCTATCTCTTGTAAGATCTTTCAAATTCTGAAAAGGCTTGACAGGCAGAAAATGAACAGATGCACAGCAGAGGTGGGAGATGATCTTGTGGGAGGTCTCTCTTGCCTTATACAAAGATAAGGGTGTGGAGGAGTGCCTGCATGGTGGGGAGTGTGTGGGCAGAGGGAGCCCCCAGCATGCACCTCTTTACAGGACTGCAGGTTACATAAGGCTTGGGAACGACTTCATCTCCCTCCCTTTGGAACCCTGAGAGAGAGTGAAGATGCCAACACAGCGGCATTGCACCAGGAACAGGCTGCCCTGCAGGCTCCACACTCATTCTTTCTGTGCCAGCTCCCCTGCTGAGCAGTCACCTTTCCAGAGGCAGCAAGCAAGCTGTTCCTCTTGCTCCCACGGAGGCATTCACGCTTCCTGGAGAAGGTGTGCTCTGGTATTATCCCTGCGCCCTGGAGGTTGTGGATACCTCTGGCTGCAGGAAGTACACTGAGCACTGTTGTACTCTGGTGCGCTTCTGTTCCAGTCTTTGGATGACAAATTCCACTTCTGGACATGCAGGCAAGGTAAAAAGCAGATTTTTCCGTATTATTTAATACTACAAGATCAAGATGAGCCACTCAGGAAGGTAGGGAAGAACTGTTGGTGCACATCAACTTCCCCGTGTAACAAGCATAAAAGTGAGAGACGATAGTTTTTGATAATAAGATTTATTTTTCAGGGCTGAATACCCTGGATAACTTATCTCCAAATCTTCACAAGGTTAGTTTTTCACATTTTTGGAGGACAGCAAAACTCAAAGTTAGTCAGAGACGTTCTTGAATATCCTATTCAACTGGATGTATTATGGGGACAGTACCGTGTAAATATTATTTCCTCCTGTCATTGCATAGCTACCTTTTGCTGAGTAGTCATTAAATTCCCATTAATTTGATTCACATGAACAAAAAAGCTCTTTATGTATATTCTTTTAATATTCCAATGAACTCTTTAGTCTTATTTTTGAAGCACAAATATGAGTATTCCAGGTCAAAAGTCAAAGTTTTGTCTAAAAGTTTTTGTTCATTTTAATTGGCTATCAAAAGCAAAGCCATGGTGACTTCCCAACAGTAACAGTGCTGTGGAGTTATTGATTTATCTGTTCTAAACTAAACCATTCTCCTTAAATATAACAAGCTTTATAGTTAATAAACCCATATGAGAAAATGTATTGAGTATGTATTTTTGGCCACATCTTGTTTACTCTCTTCGACATTATTTAAGTTATAAACCTCTTCTAGCATTCACAGAGTGAAAAGCATATTGCAACTGTTATTTGTGTTGTTTTGTTAGACACATGTACAAATTAAAATTGGAAATACCAACATTGTGTGATGATAACCTCTTATTTTCTAGTTTTACAAACAATCCATCCAGAACTAATGCCAAAAGTTTAGGAGGGTAGTTCTGGAAATCCAGTAGAGAACTGGAAAAAATTACGTAGATGGTGATATCAAGTGTATTTTAGGAAAATGAGTGTTTCAGTAATTTATTCTGCTCTAGGCACTGTCATGAATCCATCATGGCACACAGTAAAAGAAAACATGTCAAGAATGCTGGAATACCTTTCCTTACCACGAGACACCCACACAAACTAATAATAGGACAACATTCAATAAAGTAGAAAATAAACCTGATAGAAACCAAGTTACAGAAAGAATTTTCCAGCTTCATCCTCTGTACCACACACCTAAAATCTCTTAAGTTTTTAACTACCTTCTTTTTCCACTAGAAAACCACACTATCAGAGGAGGCAAAATTTTAGTTCAGTGAACACAAAGACACAGAATAGTTTGAGTGGGAAGGGACCTTTTAAAAGTCACCTAGTTCAGCCTCCTTATATAGAAAATAGTGGCAAAACACAAAGCCCTGTCTTCCTCCCATCCTTCAAAAGAAACAGTGAAATTACTGATGGGGCAGTCCAGGAAACAATGTATTTTGGTGATGCCCTCTGTGCAGAGCAAGGGCTGGTCACCAAGATAAATTATCACTCCAGCACAGAAATATTTGTGAGGTGGGTGTCCCAGAACAAGAGAAATACATCTTTCCCTTCATGTAGGTTCATTTGTTCTTTCCATACTGTAGATGAACTTAATATTTTATAATCAAGACTAAAGCAAGCAAACACTTACAGACTAGAATTCTTTTTTTTTAAATCAAATTCTGTCCAAAACTTACCTGATTTGTGGCTACACTTCTATCAACAGCTCTGGAAACCTAAAGTGACAGCTTGATTCCTAAACCTCTTCTACCAGCAGTGGGAGTATGGAAGTTGGAAAACTGTAGCTCTCAAGGTCTATGCAAAGCCAACAGAGCACCGCACACATTTAGTGTAGAAGTTGGAGCAGTACAGGTTAACAGAAGCCCACTGAAGGTAAAGGGGAGTAAACTATGCACAGAACAGAGTAATTGAAGTAATCCCAGAGGCAAGAGAAGGTCTGGCCCAGACTCCTGTTTTCTCTAGCTGGCTCTCCTTGCTTTCTCTGTTTATCCATTTCCTAATGGATGTTGCTAATCAGGTTCAAATGAGGTGTACCTTCTCCATCTTGGCAAGCCTGACCTACTTCACAGGGATTAGCAGCTCCATGACAGGTCTCCCCTGGTTTAGGAACACTCTGTTCTCTTTCAGGAATGAAACCAGCTCTGCCTTGTTCCTGATCAATGTTTGCCTGAAATGCAAACCTCCTCTGTGTTGAATGTGGCTAGAAATTACTGATAAGTTAGTTACAAAGTCAGTTTTTCTTTCCTTGTTCTCTGGAATTCACAGGAACACTCCCATTTATTTGGAGCCATCATTTTACATATTGTTCCTTCCCAGCACCTGCATTTGCATATTCTTTAATGACACAACTAAAATCATTTACCACCCTGTGCCACCACCAAATAAAATGTTCCTCAGCCTTCCCTTTTGCATATCAGCTCTTTGTCACATAAATGCTCTTAATTTGGCTCAGATCTCAACCCTCTTTTTGCTTTGGCCAATCACTTTTTCTTCCCTCCCTAGAGAATCTATAGAAAGATTAGCACGTTTCCCTCAAGTTTTCCAAGTTCTTACCAGCAGCAGAAAAAAAACTGTCCTTTCTGTACTATCTTCTCACAAAGGAACTTCAGCCAAGTGTGTGTCTTCTCAAATAATTTCTACTGCTGTATTTTTTTCTCTTCACTACATATCCCAGGTCTAAACATTGCTAAACCATCCAATTTTTCACTATCAATTTAGCAAGGGCAACGATAAATTAGAGAAACTTTTTTTTTTCTTTTACAAACTACAAAAGGATTAGAAAAATTGTAATATAGAGATTCTGAGTTCGTGTATCACATGGAAAATATGACAAGAATCATGTGTTCTGACAGGCTCTTATTTAATCCTCAGCTGGCATTAATTGCAGTGGCAAGATGGCTCAGAAGATCAGGAAACTCTGCAGTGCTGGGAAGCTGTCAGCAAAACACTTCTTTGGTAAGGGCAGGTACTGTTGGAACATCTGGTGATGAGAGTATCACCGAGTCATTGGGAGAGGTCTTGTTTCTCCTGAGGAGTAAAAAAAAGGAAAATTGCTGTTATGGTTCCATTTCTGCATAGTGAGAGTGGTGCTACGGGCACCTTCTGCTGCTGTCACCAAATATTAACCCTGAGTCTGCTTCAGTGCCAATAAAGGGCAGACCAATACTTGGGCTTCAAGGAATGGTTTCATCAAGCCCAGAATCCTAGGGGGAAATATGGGAGTGATGTAAAGGAGCCTCGTTAAATAAATTGTTAGAGTGCAACAAAATTCACAGGTGATGAATGCTACTTTATCCTTTGCTGAGGGAAAAAAATAAGTGGCAATGTTTTACCAACAGGACTTACCAGCACTGTGTTGCAGTAACTGTTAGAACATTGTTCAGCACAAGTTACTTCCATGCCAAGACAAACTCCAACCAAACAAGGATTTTCATAACAGACAAGAAGGCAGCCCAGACCTGTACAGTGATCTCAATTTTTTTTTTTTTTTTTTTTTTTTTTGTGGTCAATTTACCAGGCTAACTAAAGAAGTCGACTGTCTTAATTTTCATTAATTGAGAGTGCAATCATTCCACTCCAGGGCAGGGCTGCTGTTCAGAAGGACCTGGGCAAGCCAAAGGGATGAGGCTGACAGGAATCTTACTGAAGTCTAGGAAAACACAGAGTTATGTGTCTGGGATGGGGTAAAGAATGCACTGGGATGGATGGGCTGCCTGCCTGAGGCCGAGAAGTGGTGCCCAGTGACAGGAGGAGGAGCAATGGCCATAAACTAAAACGCAAGAAGTTTCACCTCCATATAAGGAAGAAATTCTTTATGTTGAGGTTGACATAGCACTGGAACGGGCAGCCTCGGGAAGTCATGGAGTATTCCTGCCGGGAGAGATTCCCNCAGGCGCCGCCCCCGCGGCGGCCGCTCGCGCCCCGACTTCCTGAGGTCGGGCGGGCCGAACATGGCGCCGGGTCGCTGGCGCCAGGGCTGGCGGTTCCTCCGCGCTCTGTTCCTCGTAGCGCTGCTGGGTCCTGCCGCCTGCTTTTCTTCCACCTTCTACAGTCCCGGCGAGCCGCGGAGCAGCGTGCGAGTGCTGTGCGGCTCCAACTGGAGCCTGGTGTTGCAGGGCCAGTGGATGTTGGAGTTGTGAGTAGCGGCCGCTTTCCCGCCCGCCTCGGAGGCAGCGTGGCCGGGGGGGCGAGGGGGGTTCCCTGTGAGGGTTTCCCTGCGAGGGGCGGGCATGGCCGGTGACTCTCAGCCCCGCTGTGGGGAGAAGGGGGCCGGGCCGGCCTTCCCGCCCTGCGGAGGGGCCGCGCAGCTTCCCCTCCCCGGCGGTGTCTGCCGGAGACGGCGTGAGGCAGGCGGCGGGCGGTGCCCGCGGTCCCCTCTGCCCGCCCTCAGCCGCTGGGCACACCCTGCCCTCGGCAGGGGTGGTCTGACAGAAGGAGCTGCGCCGCAGGTTCCCGTTCTGTGTGGGTACAGAGTGCCCAAGGTTAAAGGGGTCACTCCAGGCAGAGGGGAATGAGGGGTGTGGAATNTTCCTGTGTCACCTGCTCCGGGTGGCCCTGCCTTAGCACGGGGCCTGCACTGAGGTCTGCTCCAACCCGAACTATTCTGGGATTCTGGGATTCTGTGACAGTCCTTTGGAACGGGGAATACTTTTTTTAACGTGATCCCGCAGAGCTGCTGCCTCACAACACTCCAGCGAAGCCATTAGCGCTTTTTAACCAGCTCCCACAACACGGCACCGCGAGCGAGCCTCCCAGCTATGTGCCCCAATACAAGAAAGGTCAGAAAACCTGACCGAGCGCACTGGAGAGCGGCCGGAGCAGCTGCCCTGAGGCCCTGTCGGAGTGGAATTTCGGGTTTCGGACCGCTCGGGGCCGGCNCCCGCCCTGCGGAGGGGCCGCGCAGCTTCCCCTCCCCGGCGGTGTCTGCCGGAGACGGCGTGAGGCAGGCGGCGGGCGGTGCCCGCGGTCCCCTCTGCCCGCCCTCAGCCGCTGGGCACACCCTGCCCTCGGCAGGGGTGGTCTGACAGAAGGAGCTGCGCCGCAGGTTCCCGTTCTGTGTGGGTACAGAGTGCCCAAGGTTAAAGGGGTCACTCCAGGCAGAGGGGAATGAGGGGTGTGGAATGAAGGACATGGAGCTGTTGGAGCGAGCCCACAGCAGTCCACCAAGTTGATCAGAGTGATGGAGCACTTCTCCTTTGAGGAAAGGCTGGGTTTGAGAGAATTGATTTTCTTCACCCTGGAAAAGAGAAGACTCTGGGTAACCTAATTGCGGCCTTCCAGTTCCCGAAGGGAATTTACAGGGAAGATGGGGCAAGACTGTTTACAAGAGCGTGTCATGACAGAACAAGGGGGAGTGCCTTCAAGCTGACAGATAGTTGGGTTAAATTGGATACTGGGGGGAAAAAAAATGTGGTGTGGGGATGGTGAGGCCTGGCACAGGGTGCCCAGAGAAGCTGTGGCTGCCCCATCCCTGGAAGTATTCAAGGCCAGGCTGGCTGGGGCACTGAGCAACCTGGGACAGTGGAGGGTGTCCCTGCCATGGCAGGGGGTGGAACTGGAGGGTCTTCAAGGTGCCCTTCCAACCCAAACCACTGAGTGGTTCTGTGAAGCAGCTGTCCCTCAGGTTCGGGTCCGAGTGTCCGAGGTTAAACAGGTCACTGCAGCCAGCTCCCCACTGGGGAATAGTGTCCAGCATTGCTCCTTGTCCTGCTCCCACATCAGGGGCTGGCACTGGGTTCTGTGTGAGCTCCAAGAGGGCTGAGTTCGGTAGGGAATATTTAGCAGGAGTTGGCTTCGTAAGCAGAATTACATAATATCCCAGCCTGCCCTCACTCCAAGCCGACTTGAGCTCGGAGTTCTCCTTTAAGGGAGATGCATCAGGTTTTATTAACATCTGACTGTAGTGGTGTGGTGGCTTTGCTTGTGACATGACACAGTTCTTGAGATGCACGTGACTTTTTATTTTTGTTGTTGGAGCCTTGCTCACCTGCTTGTATTTAGAAAGGGAAAAAGTAGCTTGTGGGGATTTTTTTAAGACGGCAATGAATAAAAAAGTAGTTTAAGTAGGCAGTATAGTCACGTGGTACCTGTGGGCTGTGCAGCTATGAAATAGGATTTTATTGTGGCTTATGAGCTACTCTGCAAGTGCTTGAGTTTGAAACAAGTTTGAACATCTGAATTCGTGATCCCTCCTAAATAGTTAGCTAGCTACTTTAAGTTTCAGTTTGCTCTTGAATTTTAAGTGTGGGTACAGAGTGCCCATCTAATTAGCAGGATGGACTATCACTTCTCTTAAGGCTTTAGTGCTCAGGATCATACTGGACCCTGGTGTTAATCAGTGAATAGGTGGGAACAATCTTGAAACAGCTAGTAGTGACCCAGGGGTGCCAACTGTTGTGGTTGAGGATTTAGAATGGATTTTGTGTCTCCATTTATTTTGATCTAAAAGGTGGGGGGGGAAATAAATTTGTTTTCTCCCACTCCGAGATTATATTTTAAATTGAAGTTTTTTCACTTGGGATATCTTAGTCCAATGAGGAAGCAATTGTATGAAAGTTACTGATTTATACACAGGTTGGTGAGTTTTAAGGAGGAAGATTATTAATAGCAACTCGAGGATTTTATTTCTAAGAGAAAATACCTAAATAACTAGTGGTGCTTGCCTCTGAAGAAGAAAAAAGAGAGTTACGGACTGAAATCAGAAGTGATTGGGATAGAAAACAATTAAAATGGTTTGGAAGCCTTTTCTCCTTTTGAAAAATTGCTCTTTGGTTTGGAGTGAGAGGTAGCTGAGAACAGCAGTGGTGGCAGAGTTGGTTGTAGTGGTAACTGGGCATGGTACGTGTTGCTGCATTGCTTAAATTAGACTTATAAAATTAATTTTATGCAGTGTTTGATGTGTGAAAGATCCTCGGGTCTTCGTGCTACTTCCTGTAGTGCATTACTGGTGCTTTCTGCTTTTCTCCTGAGGAGGAGCCTTTGTCTTTAATGAGGATGAAACCTCCATGCTGCTGGTGTGGAATTAGTGAGAGTTTGAGCTGTAGGATTGATTTTTTTAATGTTTTCCCAGCGTAATCTGGTCCGCGTTTTCCCCCGATCCGCTTTCCGAGTGAAATCCGCTCCGGGTTTTCCCCCATCCCTGCTCCCGGCCGTCATCCTCAAAATATCTTCTGTAAGAGATGTAATGGGGAGAAATCAGTTTTATTTTGGAAGTGAAGCTGTGGCAGGGCTTGGGAGCATCTTACAGACAGTGAGTTTTTCCATGGGCAGCAGCTGCTTCCCTCTTGCCTAAATATTCCTGATTTGGCTTGTAGCAGAAACTCCATGTGAGAATTTTCAGCCCAAGTGGCTTCAGCGAGGAGAACAGCAAACACAGAAAAATCCTTTTCTTGCAGCAGTTTCTATGCTGATGATGGATTTTGGCTTCACTGATTTTTATCTGGTTTAGAGTTGGTGTTCCAGACAGGAATCCTGCACATCAGTCCATGGATTCCTTCTGTGTACTGTCTCAGGCTGCTTGGCAGGGCTGCAGTAATGTTAATTAAAACCTCATTTGTTTGAAGAACCTCCTATTTATTTATAAGACCTTTGTTTTCCAAGCAGTGCTTTTATTAATGCAATTGTTACTATAGCATCTTCATGAAAAAAATATTTATTTTCATCAGCTGCTCTTTTGCAGCCTCCTGCCCTCGTATAAATAGGTACAGCTGCTGTTTAATGTCAGTTTTTCTATTAGGGAAGGTGGTAAAAATCAGTGTATCATTCCACTTTTTTGTTGTTCCCAGGTGCACAAATAGAGAAACTTAAGTTTGAAATTACTTGTGTGGGGGATCTGTAGCAGGAATAGGATTTTTTTTCCTTTATCCCTCCTAGCTGAGGTGTGTGTACTCAGCTGGCTTTTTCTAAATATTTGGTTATTCATAACTGGAAAAATTGCAGGCCTTGGAAGTGCTGTTGCATTTTATTGATAAAAATGTTTTGGAGAAGGTTCTGCATCTGCCAGACATTGCACCATCTTTTGGATGTTGTTACTATCGCAGTACACAGGTCCGGGCTGGAGTGCTGCGAGTGCAATGCTGGAACAAGCTGTGTTAAAAAGTTTCTCTATTTACTTATCTCTAGTCTGTCGCTGTAAGATAATGATTCATTAATATGAGGAGTTTTCTTTTTGTCTTTAATATCGTGTCTGTTTGGAACACAGAAAACTAATTTCTGGTCTGCTTACTTAAAAGTGTATGTTGCATTTGTAAACAACACGTTCCAAGCTTGATTTATCTAAATTTAACATCCTCTTCTTTTAAAGTAAATTAAAACAAGCAAATAAGCCAAAAAATCCAGCCCATCAATGAACTTGTTGTCTTCGTGCTTCTGGTTGCAAAAGAAACCATTTATGTTCATGGTGCATCTGCAGTACTTTGTGTGCTTGTTCCCACATAGGGTGTTAAATGTTTTGATTCCCCTTTGTTTCAGCACAGAGTTACTGCTGTGTGCACCTGAAAAAGAATATCTTAATTGTCCATTTTAATTCGGGCCAGGTGAAAACCAGGAGACCAGTTAATAGTCATGTTTCCAAAGCTAGCTTGTTATATTTCTAGTATAGGCCCATACTTTTTACTTTTTCATTGTCTTCATTAAATATTGCCCTGCTTTCTTGTTGGACAGCTGACTGCAAGGGTTCAGTCCTTCCTCCAGCACCTTTTGTCTGTAGTTTCAAGGGAATGTGTTAAAAATGAAGCTGAAAGTTTTGGTATTAAGATGGTTTAATGCTTTTATTCAGTTGGCTTGAAATACTTCGTGTAAATAAAATCCCAAAAGATTTGCTAAGCTATTTAACAATTGCTGTAAGTTAGGTTAGGAGTTCAGTAAGACTGAGAATTTTCTGTCACTTACGAGTGTCTAGTCTTTTACTTCTTGTTAGTATCCAGGCTTTTCTTTGTCTTGTTCTTAACAAAAAGAAACCAAAACAACCCAAAAATCAATAAAAAACAAAAATCAGGGGGAATAAAAATCAAATTTTAATAAATTTGTTCTGGTTTTGAGGCCTCTGCAGCTCTGCTGGCTGGCTCCAGAGGAAGTGGCCAAATACTTTATTTAATAACTGAACACACAGCTGAGTGTTGTGCTGGGCACTGGATGAACAAAAACTGCAGAAATGTGATGCTGAAATACCCTCCTTTGTAGCAGAAACAAAATTAAACAGGTGCAGGAAGGGACATGGAAATATGTAGAATGATGGAACTCAATCTGCTGAAGCTCTAAAAAGTCACATAATTTTTCATTGATTGGTTTGCTTTCTATTTTAAAAACAATTTCTCCTTGTTTAAAATAAAAAGGCTTGTCTGAGTTGGAGGGGTTTGGCACTCTGCAGGAAGCTCCTTGTCAGCTTCCAGGGCTTGTTCTGTGGTGATACAGATCTGGGTAAATGACAGGGACCAACTTCGGTATCTTTGGCTGCCACCTGCTCACTTGAAAAGTCATTAAAACTACACAGTTGATCCGGAACTTATCTTTTGTTGGCATTACAAAGCTGCCTATCCTGCCTCAAGACCTGTATTTAGAAACTATTTTTTTTTTGTTTTTTTATGTTTATGAAATCTGTAGCAGTAAGGCAAAACTGTTTAAAAGACTAAAAATAAGAATTAAATTCTGATACTGCTTTTACCGTTCTGTGGATACTCAACACTTTCACTCTAAATTTTATAGTACTCCCGATATGAGCTCCATCAAGCAGCTTGGTTTAAGCAAGTTTTGCTATTTTTTCTTCAGCAAATCCTCTCTTGCCTGTATCCATAAGCTGTTTTTCCTTTTTCCTAGATTCTTGCAACTTGGTGAAATTTCCGTTAGAGCAAATTGTGATATGGTTACATGTGTTCACTGATACTGTTGGTAATGGTGGTGAAAAGGCAGATAAAAAAAGTTAGTTAAAGGTTCTTGAAAAGGAGTGAGTTGGTGAATTCAGTAACCAGGCAGGTACGAGAGATAAATGGCTCGGAGCTGGCAACTGTATCAGCACATCTTAGCAAAGTCGTTCTGTGTTTACTGATCTACTCGGAGTGATACGGCTGAATGCTCAAACTGGTTTTAACTTGAATGAGTTTTTTTGTATTGCCTCAGTGAAGTTGTTGGTATTCGAAAGCCAAAGCTTGTTCTTTTGTGCTTTAGATCAGAGATAAATAGAAGTCAAAAGCAAAGTCTGTGTCTGAGTGCTTCAACTTTGCTTTTCAGTTGCTTTCTTTATGCCCTCTGCAAAAAGCTTTAGATATTGTAATGCAGTAGGAACAGGAGAAAACACCTGGATACTTGAAAATAGTGATTTTAGTCCACTGAGGTCTATCGTTGTTGCAGTGATAGATGTTTGCTGCCTTATTTATGGAGGGCTGACCGTGTGTGAGAGCATTTCAGTTGTAAAACTGTGCTCTGTAAGAGGTCTGGAAGCATCAAGAAAGAGGTGTGTGTTGAGGAACGTGCAATACCTTCTTGCAGTGAATAGTTTGGCAGTGTGTCACTTTTAGCAATGTGATGTTTTCAATGTGATTGTTGAGTGATGAAGATCAGCAAGTTGCCTTTTAATATGTAACAGGCTACTGAAAGCTTTCTTTCCTTAACCAAGTACCAAAGTCTTGATTTAAATGCCAGTGAACTTTGATTTTAACTCGGGAAGCACTTTTTTCTTGGCACACCTGTTTGCACTGCACCCTGTGCCCTACAATTTAATAGCTTTCCCCCCTTGTGCACAGGGAGAAGAAATGGGAGTAACAGCCCTAAATTTGGTGGTGTTGACAAAGTGCTAATTGTTTCCTGGCCTGTCTGGAGCGTGGCAGAAGAAATTTGGTTACATCCGCTTTTGCCAGGGACCTGCTCTTGCATTTTGTGCTTTGAAAAGTAACAAAGACTGGTTCCACAAGCAGGCATGAGGGTCTGCTTCCGTACTCCTACAGATTATATGTGTTTTTCTCTAGGAATTTAAGAATGGTAGTTGTACCATAACTTCTGTGGAAATACGAATCAGCCACAGTTCTAAAGGATTCGTTAGAAGACCCTGTTGAAATGAAGTACTTCCCTCAGTCCTTCAGGGTGCAGAAAGTAGTTTGAAACTTTTGATAAAGATGACTTAAGTGTCAAGTATTTTACTCTTCAGTAACTTACCTCCCCTTACACTTTCTCTTTCATCATTTTAAGACTGAGAAAGAGACACAATAAAGCTTTGGTAATATAATTTTGTTATTTCCAGGAGGCAGTCATGAATTCCTTAATGCCTCAAATGCTGCACAACAAATGCAGACATGAAAGCTTCAGGAAAGTGAGCTTGTTGAGGTAAACAGCAGTGGATAACTCTTGCAGAAATCTGATGTGTATTGCAAGTTCTCTCTTGAACGTGTGGGAACAGGCTGTTTCCTGGCTGGCAAGAATTGGATGTATAATTTCAAGAATCTAAAGCAAATATTTTAATCCTGATTGTCTGTGCCGATGTTCAGCTGGAGTGGCTGGATCTTATAGCATTGTATGGATCTATTGCCATCCCATGTCCAATACTGATACTAAAAATCAGGCAGCCAACAACTACAGCTTTTTTGAAGTTCAGTGTTATATCCTGTCACTGCTAAACTGTGACATGGGTAGATTTTAATACTGCTTTGAACTAAAGGAAGTATTTTCAATCATATGACTGTCAGTCATGTGTATTGAATATTCCACTTAATTTCATTCAGGAGAAATTCTCATGCATGTCAAATGTAAATACAAATTTTGATGGGGTCTAAATTTCTATTCCAAAATCAGATTAAACAGGCTAAAGGATGTATTAAATTTTGAAAATCTCTTGGTGTGAATTTGACACATCTAGAGAAGCTGGATTTAGAAAACAGTCAAACTTCTGTCTTTCATTTCAGATCAATGTCAGCTGCTTTATCTGATGGATGTTTGCAGTTTCTTATTTATCAGTCAGGCTTCTGTAATAACATAATCCTGTTTGTAAAGTACAGTATCAGTCAGACTGTTATTAAAAGCTCTCTACAGGCCGGCAGCACAATGAAGAACAGCGCTGCATGTGAGACTTGTTTCCAGCATCTTTTTGAAAAATATTGAGAGTCCATCTCTTGCCAGGATAAGATTTACATCCTTTTTTTCAGATGCTTTCACACAGAATTATATTGACTTAAAAAGACAAGATATGGGCTTTCATAGTTAGAATCATGAATTTCTAGCACAGTTAAATACAACAAGTATTTTAAAATTGTGTCCTTTTAACTGCAAATGACAAAATTTCCTTTTTCAAAGTACAGGAGTGTTTAAAATTACAAAGCACTCAGAGTAAATTTAATTCCACCTTTTCTGTGAGAAATGACCTGTTTTACATTAAGCTTTATTGATATGTAACATCTAGGGGTGGCTGGGGATATCTCAGTCTGCAGCCACTAAGGAAGCAAGCATTCCTGCTGACAGCCAGAGAATAGGAACTGCCAGTCCCTGGGTCAGTGTAGTGGTTTTAAGGTCAATTTATGCACTGTTCCCTGATTTCTTTTCTGTGAGATAAACCATTAGGAGACAGCAAAGCAGGCACACAACTTATATGCTATGATAAAGTTTATTAACAGACCTAAGAGAAAATGAAAGGAAAAAAAAAAAATCAATCAGAACACACAGCCAGAACTCCTCTCCCTCCCCCTCCTTCTCCTCTCTCTCAATCCATGTTGCAGTTCTCAAGTTCTCAAGAAAGGAAAAGGGTTTCTTCCTGCTTTACGTGGTTTTCCAAACTGCCACCGCCTGCAGCAAAAATCATCTGCAGTGATGTAAAGTCTCTTTTTTCCATAAAACCCTCTCACGGTTCCTTCAACTCGAGAACATGGGCCAGCCCATGGGGGTATTA
>VXAC01007216.1:577245-670975 GCA_013399225.1 Rhipidura dahli | reverse complement strand
CCCCCCCAGAGCCCCAGAGTCCGTGCTGTGGCTCGGGAAGGGAGCAAGGGCAGGGACACCCGGCCCGGCCCAGCGGGGCCCCGGTGGGGCCGTGGCTCCCAGCCGCCACCCCTGGGCCGGAAAAAACTCCCTGAACTCCCGCCTTCCGCGGGATCTTATAGGTAACATTGAGAGAAACGTGATTCGACCAGGCAACTGTCTGTCATGTCGGGGTTAACCCACAACAGTCAGATAGCAGCGGTGGCAGACAAACCCAACTAGTAGAGAACCTCGTGAAGGTTCTCACTGATGGTTTTGTGCTAAGGATCTTGGCCTCTGCCCAGGAGGTAATGTGTTTCTATGGTTTGCAACGGATGGGGAGTGTGGTGGCGTTTTTGGAGCACTGTGACAAGGAGAGTGTCCCTATTCTCACTGCTTTTGCTCCTAGAGAAATATTCCCTGCACTCTGGGTTCCAACAATTCCCCCTGGTAAATCAGATAAAACCCCATAAAGGTCTCTCCTCATTAGTGACAGGCTAAGTCAGTGCATGGGCAGTTAAATGTACTTGAAGAGGAGTGAATTGCCCCAGCTCAGTCATAGGCTGTACCTACCAGTCCTGGTTCCCTTGTTGTGTCTGACAGACCATGGCAAGCTGCACAAGTTTGGAGCAAATTTGGCCAACCAAGTTAGGCTAAAATACATAAAAGTGGCAAAAGGGGTTTTATCAGCAACTTGATCTGGTATTATCCTTTCATATTAGCTGTTCTATTTCCAGTTTGATAATACCAATAGGTGCAAAATTGGTTTAATTATTCTGATAGAGAGTGTAGAAAATTCAGCTCTTGAATCGTTCATTCTTGTTTTTCTAAAATGAATCCTGGGAAAAAACAAGACAATAAGTATGAGCAGAAGGAATTTGATGTGTGCTCTTTTTAAGTCTCTAATGACTGCTATCAAGAAGGGTACGTTGTGATGTATGGAGTAGTAGGCTAAGGAAAATGCAATTTTGGAAAGTTCTGAGGTGTGGGAAATCAATACAAAATGTTGTGATGAAGGATGCTGCTTCAGAGGACAGCCTGGCTTCAATAATTCAGGTAGCTGCCATGGAAATGGATTTTATTTCCTATGTAAATAGAATAAATCACAAGTGGTGAGGACTTTGGATATGAATTTCTCAAATCTGTGATTTGTTTTAATAATCTGGGGAAGAACGTAGGGATTGATAAAAAACTTTCTTGGTTGTCTTATTCAGTAGAAGTGATTGAGAAAAACTGTAGGTTTTTTCCTTTTGTGATTGATGTGTTTGTATTTTCTCTGTATGATAAATCAATTTGAATGTCTTTAAGTGCAAGAGTATTACAATATTTGCGCTGCCTTTCCCCTTTAGTTACGCTCCTTGGTGTCCTGCCTGTCAGCAGATTGAGGCGACCTGGGAGAGCTTTGCAAAGGAGAGCGAACACCTTGGGATCACTGTTGGAAAAGTGGATGTCACTCAAGAACCAGGTATAGCATGAACCAGACTGTTTTAATAACAGCACTTATTCCATATAAGTACCAGTTACTACTTATTAGGCTTCAAAATCAAAATAATGTTATCCACAGTTTGCTTCTCCATACAGTCATATTTCTGAAGTTTATAAACTCAGTTTGAAGGATTAAAGAACTGAGGGAGTGATCTGGCTTAATACTGAATTAAAAGAGGCTTATTCTCTATTTAAATCTTCTTCACTGGAAGCTGTTACCTGTCTCATTCCTCTAACCTGTCTGTAGAAGATTCCATTCTGTAGCCTGCCGTTAGGAGAATTTCAGGGTATGGTAGAGGGAGCCATCTTAAATTCAAGTTGTTAATGGTTTCCAGCATGGTGCTGGTTTGTTGGCTGCTTTAATTGTGGTTGTGTGTTATATTACAGATGTAATTGCTCCTTCCTGTTGGTGATGAATATATGCAAATAGGTGTATAAAAACACTGTCCTAACTATTTAGAGAGGCTCAAGTGCAATCTAATTTATTCCTTTGGTGATTCCTTTCAAAGTTTTGAATGTGTCTTTGTACAAGCAGTATTAATATTGTATAAACCTCTGCATCTCCTGGGAGTGCTTTGTGCTCATTTGGGCTATGAGGGGATAAAGGATTTTATCAGTAGTATCAAAGGACTGAAAAATGAGATATTGTTAGTAAAAGAAGGCCAAACTTCTCTGTTTTTTTTTTCTTTATAAAGCATGTGAAAAATGTGTTCATTTTATTAATTGGCAACATGCTGAACAGATTTACTCTATCAAAATCCTTGTCTCAGAATCAGCAATCTAAGCTGATAAGAAAATGCCAGCTGTTCTATACCTTGTGTAGGTTCATGTCTTGTTAAAAGTTCACAAGTATACAAAAGTCTTGTATCAAAAAGCTGCATACACTAACCATTATATAGTGTAACAAAGAGATGAGTTTTAATATTACCTTTTTAAAATAGATGAAACCTTTTTTAAATAGATATAAACTTAATACTTGGATTTTTAATGTTGCTGAGAGTCCTGACCCTTAAGCATGGTTAACTTCTGCAAGTCTAAGGACTGACCAAAATGATGAATTTGTACCAAAGCTCATGTAATAAACCTACAGCATTCAGTTCAGCAATGGAAGCTGCAAGCACTTCTAAAACTAAGGAATGCTCGAACTGGAAACCAAACACTTATTACACATTTGATCTTTGGTGCTGATGAAATTTGGAAGGTATATGAGTTTCTATGGAACTTTCCAAAGTTACTGAGGTATTTTTACTGTGGGCTTTGCATCAGCCTTTCAGTTGTTTTAAGTGCTCTGTCTCCTTTCTTGCTTGCACAATGGTACTTTAATTAGTCTTAGTTATGTAACCCCTTCATTGAATTGAAAGTAGTCAAAATGTGTTAAATTAGGGGAAAACCACGAGATGAGTGCAGAGTTACATAAAATTGCACTTCCCAAACCGACAGGAGAAAGTGGCCATTCAGGGTGCTTAATTGCAGGAGATGCCTGAAGAATAAATCCACCAGAGCCTTAATGGCTTCACAGTAGATTTCAGTCACTTGATGTTCTAGCTTTAAAGTGCTTCCTCTTGCCTCATCTCCTCCATTGAAACATTCAGTGTGGAAGCACACAGTAGAGATGCTTCTGGATCCTTAACTTCTGCATATTTGTGGTGCCTTTTTTAAGCTCCCAATCACAGCATTTACCTGTGAATTGAAACAAGACTTCATGGATCTTCTGTGTCTTCTTTGAGTAGTTGTTGGCTGAAAGCAGCTGGAGTTTTAGATGACATCTCCATTCTCTGTACATTTTCGGGGGTGGGCATGTGCAAATAGAAGATTGCTTTTTTTATTCTTGATTAGCTGTTTTCATAATGGATGTCAGGTGTTGATTTGCAAACATGACAGATGCTTAACTCTATTTCAGTTGAGCTAGTAGCCAGTTCAGTTCAGTTGTATTAAACAGGCACCAAAACAATTCAATGTGTTCTTAAATTTTGTAGCTGACTCGTATCTGGTTTTACCAGTCTAGGGAGGTGCCTTAGATAACCAGCAAGCAAATCTCTGGCTAAAGCACTGGGCATGCTTAGATGCATTTCATAACTTATAGATTTCAGTTTTGTTTCTGAGGTGTTCACCCTAGCATAGGCCACAGGTAAGAGGTTTGTTTTGTTTCCTTTGCCTCAGTGGTGTTTGTAAGAACTTCAGAGAGCCTTTCAGTGTTCCCTTGACTTTCTCTGTTCTTAAGCTAATTATGTTCTTTATGACTCTCCCCCCAGTTTTCCTCGTGCAGCTGTGCTGTCTGCTTTATTCTTTTTGCTGTTACCCTTGTGGGTTTGTGTTTTATCTCCCTGTGCTGGTACAACTTTGAACTGTTTCAGAAAGTTTTTCATCACCATGCCTCTTGTAGCAATAAAGACAGAGAAAAAAGCCACAACCCTTTTCTGCCTATTCCACAAGGAATTCAAACTAGGGAAGACATTACCACTGAAACTTCTAAAAATACCTGGCTTATTTCAGTATGGCTCATCTTTGTCTCTAAAGGCAGAAACCCTCTTGCTGCAATACTTTTCCGTGGCTAATCCTGGTGCTTAGAGCTGTTTGCTTTATTGAAGGCTGAATAAGGCCTTCATTTCCCGAAAGATTTTCACAGAATATAATAAAAGGCAAAGTTAAATAACTGTACGCTTTACACTGGAACTTTATATGAATTGCAGTTGTTGGCTGTAGGAATTCAGCCCTTTCTAATGGACTCTGAGTACATCTAATGCTGGACTGGTCCAAAACTTCAGCTGGGAGCAAATACTGATGAGACAAATCCATTGGTGAGGAAAACTACCTCTCAGTAAACATTCTTCAAGCTAAACATTGTTCCTTAATTTGTTACCAATATTTAGTATCTGCTCCTGTTTGTAACATATCTGGAGACAAACTGTTAACCTGTATTTACAAAACAATGGTGAAAGCTGTGCAGCCTGCTGCTCTCTAGTCTAAAATACAGATCTGTAGGTATTTATAGATAAGTCAGAATGCTGAGAAATTCCAGTGTTACTGATCTGTTTGTGTTGTTTTCTTCCCTTTCTAGGCTTGAGTGGTCGTTTCTTTGTCACAACACTTCCTACAATCTACCAGTAAGTGTGTCATACTGGAAACTGCAGCTATTGACTCCTACTTGTCACTTGATTTCATCTGTAAATGAAATGTGGGGGAAAATGAAGGAAGAGTGACTTTTGATTTCAGCTCAGGTTATTGTAGCTTGGGTTGCATGATAAAATCCTTATTTGAGGCTTTTCTTTAGTTTAAGTGACTTTACTGAGTTCTCCTGATATCCATACTAATTAAAAATAGATCAGAGAAGACATTTGCTGTATCTCTTCTCCAATAAGATGATGTCATCCTTAAAGTATTGAACCCTTCATTCAGTCAGAGTACTATGAGTTGTGCAGATATACAAACAAATACATATATGTGTGTACTTTTAATTCTGAGTTGTATTTAGAAATGGCTTGGTTGTTAACCTCATGTGCTTTGTGTATTTGCTGTAGTGCCAGTGAATATTTAAGAAAAATAGCATCTTTATAAATGGCAAAAGCTCATGCTGTTTAAAAACTGGGATTTTTCCATCATGAATTACAGTTCCCAAACATTCAGCTCTGAGCAAGTGAAATCTATGATGTATGTGGGGGTTTGGTTGGGGGCTGCCTGTGCTGATGGGGGTTTGTTTTGTAGTGCCAACGATGGAGTGTTCCGCAGATACCGCGGCTCCCGGACCCTGGAAGATCTTCAGGGCTACATCTTGGAGAGGAAATGGGAAGCTGTGGAGCCTGTAGCAGGATGGAAGTCTCCCTCTTCTATAATGTAACACTTGGTTTTTATTGACTAGATCTATGTTTTATAGCTCATTATTCATTAAGGGTCTCGTGTCGACAGTTTAAAGACAAAAGGCCTTTATTCCCTAGATTTGCAGGCTTTGCAGAAGCAATCAGTATTGACAGCCTGATTCCCAGCTTCTCACCTTTAAAGGCAGTTTATTTTCTGCATTTCCTTTTGTTTGTGCCTGGTAAGGCTTGTTTATGTCATCTTTGAAAAGAGATTAAGAAAAAAAATACAGCCACTGAGCTAAGTGGCATTTCCAATATTTGCTGTGTCCTGGAATCAAGCATGTGTTTGTGTAGATTATTATCTTATGACTTCTGGGCACTGGGCAGCCTTCAGCTTTAAGGATTTCTTGTTTATTTCTTTGCAAGAGAGTCTTTTGTCCCCCTTTGGAATACCAAATAGTGTAGTGCTTACAGAATATATAAGAATTTGGTTTCAGAGAGGTGGAAATGCTTAGAAATAGTGTAGAAAGCTTGCCTGACAGGGTGAACTAAAACTGTGAGTGACCAGCAGTTCATTCTATTATGTGTAAATTCACAAAGATCCAGAGAGAGTCCTTATTTTTCATGTGAGAAGGAGGGAGATCTGTAGGTTATTTAGAAATGGGGAGAGGAGCTACAGGGCTGCTGTGAACCTGTCCTTCCATTTCCTTGTTTTCCAGGATGCATGGCATGGCAGGGCTGTTTCACTTCTCAGGATGGATCAGGGTAAGTAACTGCATAGTTTTTCCCAAGCTCCCTTTTTATACTTAGAATAATAATAATGTTTAAAAGTCAAAACATAATTGAATATTTTCATTATCCTTTTATGAGAGTTGATTTTGCCTTACATGTACTGCATATTGGGTATATATATCTTTGCACTCTTAAGTGTGTAGTGCCAAGGTTCTATGCCAGCAATGGCAGCTTGATTGTCAAGATTGTCATCTATAATGAAAATACTGATGGGAATGAGAGAATCTTTAAGGGTACAAAGTAGCTTTTTGAGAGCTGCTGCAAAAATGGTTGTAATTTACCAAGTTCTCTCACTTAATGGTTTATTCCTAAAGATGTTCCCCAGGTTCATTTTTAGAGTTGTGAATGATGCTTCTCTGCAGTTTGTTTGCATCGTGTATTGCACAAGAGGAAGGGAGAGCAAGTGGGTTATTTTTTAATAATAATTTCTGCATCTGGGGTTCAAACTGACAACACCATTTGCACAGGAACATGATGAATTTGGATAATAAAGTGACTATCAGAAGTAAAGGAGAAATGCTTAGCTATACTGAAGTGTCCTTTAAAATACCAAAGCATATTTTAGTTTAAAATATTTCAAGATGCTTTCATTTGGGAGCTATCCAGTTTTTTCCGTGGCATCCAAATACTGAGAAATTTCAGACCTTTCTGGTTTTGCTTAGGAAACCTGCTCTTAAAACCTTTGAGTGTCACTGAGATGGAGAGACTGTGTTTGATTGCAGCAAAATATATTATTACTGTAAAATGTGCTTCAGAAAAGAAACGTAGTTGAGAGTTAGAACGTTTGTATCACTTCTACTGAGCATCAGACTAATACAGAATCAAGCAGAGCTCTGGGTTGTGTATCTTTGATTCTTTCACTGGATAATATTTACTTTTTATAGCCTTGTGGTGTTTCTCTTCCATGGGTTGCTCGGTACTGGTGGTGTTTCCCTATAGTTTCCTTCCTGAAAGATTAACTGTTCTGGGAAGAAACCTCTAATTTGCTTTCCACTTAGAATATTTCAGCTGTACGTTTCCTCGCTCCTCCTGCTCTGCTGTCTTTGCTTATGCTTTAATAAATACTGGAAGATGTTGTGACATTTAAAAAGAAGACTCTTGGAATCTCTGTATTTAAACTCTTGCAAATGTTGATTGTGGTTTGTTTTGAAAGAGATTTAATGTCATAATTGACTTCCTACCAGCTCATCTGACTCGATGTGCTGCTTGATTCAGCCAGTTGAATCTGTAGGTTTGAGGAACAGACTTAAGTTTGAAAGAAATCTTAATACTGTATTTGGATTATTATATTTAAATTTAGAAGGGAAATAGTTTATTTGGTGTATGCCTCGAGTGTGTGGCTCCTTTTAAGAGCTAAAAAGCTTCAGTAAGAACTAAATGGCTTAATTTTACTTAATGAACAGTTGCCACAGAGAGATGAAGGATGCTGTGATACTTTCCTGCCAGCTCTGAGGCTCCTCATGCATCCATCTGCAGGAAGGTTGTGTATGGCATCTGTAACGCTGAGCATCTTAGGGAGAAGGAATTGTGCATCCTCTGCTTAAAAAGCCTTTTAATGGGAACAGATTGGTACAAAACCCCAAGAATTAATGGTGTCAAAAGGGGAAGACTTCAGTATAAATACTCTTAAATGTAAGGTCTTAATCAGACAGCAACGTATGTGATGGTCTTGGCAGTAGAACTCCTAAGTGGTTTTAGGTATGAAGTTATTCAGCATTTTCTTCTCATTTCCAGCAAATTCATAACTACCTCACTGGCACTCTTGGAGTTCATGTTTGGACTTCATATGCCATCTTCATCTTGGCTACCTTACTGATTGGCCTGTTCCTGGGTTTGGTAAGAAAAAATACTATTTTTTTTTTTCAGTTAACTAGAATTCTTGCTTTGCATCAACTTGTGAAAAAAATAAAACCAACTTTGCTCATAAGATATACTTAAATATATCTTGCTTTACTAATATATTATTAAATACTAGTATCTCTTCCCTGATACTCAGTATGTATGAGAGGGGTTCAAAGCTGTTCCAGGGAGGTTTAGGCTGGACATTAGGAAGCAAAGCATGGTCAAACACTGCAACAGGCTCCAGAGAGGTGGTCGGTGCCCCAGGCTTGTCACTGGTTAAGAAGCATTTGGACAATGCTCTCGATACAAATCAGGTCACCTTCTAATGAGCTCCATGCTTCAATTTAGATTTGTTTCATCCATCCACTAAAATTAGTGATTCTTGTATTGGCCTTTTTGTATCTAAGACTGTTCTACTTAAGGGTTTAATGTTTGGTCAGAGTGGGTCAAGACTCCAGCTTTCTAAGAGCACAGGCTTTGTGGAGAATTTTATTAACCAGAGAGGAATTGGTTTTGTGAGAATCAGCAATGTAAGGGTGCTGCCACACTGTTACTCCAAAACAAAGGATAAAAATATTTTTTAAGGCATTGAAGATTTAGGGGTTTAAGTTCTTTCAGAATTGTTGCCTGTTCCACAAGTGCATTCTGCAGCTGCAAAGATGGTTTAAACAGTTCTGTTAGTTACTGGTTTAACCTGCTGCTAAGTCACTATTCCTTGTAGCAAGTGTAAAGCTTGTTTCTGAGACTTGGATCTCTGCCCTTCGGCCTAAATATTAGTGAAATAAAGAAAAATTTTGCCAGTGTATTTCTCAGTAGTACTGGGAAGTGATTTCAATGCAGCTGAAGTTTGAATTTAGGCAAAACCACATTTTTATATGTGATGTGCATACAGAATTGTTGTATACAAGCAAATGTTTTTGATTATTCAATTTCAACATTTGGTAGATTTTCACCAAATGAGTGCAGATCAAGTTAGTCTAACTAGGAGCAATGTTTTAAAAGAAACTCTCCTTCTTACTCCTTCACTAAAAATAGCCCAAACTGAAAAACCTGAAGAAATGTGAAATTAATCTCTCATCTCTTTCCAAAAAGCTTTTCAATGATTGAAATAAATTTCTTTCACATGGTGTCAGCTCTCTCTTTTTCTTTGCACTATTCTTAGCATGTGACAGTGAGGCACAAATGTCTTCCTTGCATTTTGTTCTGCGCTGGGCTGGTTAAATAACAAGCACAAAAAGTGGAACACACATCTGTATTGGGGAGCCAGGGGTAGGAATAGAATAACATCCCAAAATACAGAAAATCTTGACCAGTATTTTTTCATAGATTTTCAAAAAGTAAAAATCCTCAACTGTGTTCTGAACTGTTCTTCAGATGCAAGCAGTGTCAATACTGAATAAATTTAGGAAAGTAGGAGGCAGAAAATGGGTAGTAGAAAGCAGGGAATGCTGGTTAGTGCACACTGAGAAAGCACTTTTTTCCATGGTTTTATTTAGCTCTTATCTCTAAGCAAGATAATACAATTTTGTAAATTTTATTGTGTATATCTGTCTAAAGAGAATGAGTGCAGGGACTCTTGCAATTGCTAATAAATGCCTTTTGTATGATTGCTAATAAATGCCTTTTTCCTTTCCACAGATCCTGGTTTTGATTTCAGACTGCCTCTGCCCAGCCAAGTCAAAATACAGAGCTGAAACACCTGGTAAGAACTCTGAAGGGGATGAGATGCTGTAGTTTAAAGTGTAAATTTGTAGGAGGGGAGGCAATACACTGTTCAGATCTTAGGTGTGAACCAATAATCCAGGAGCCAAGTAAAACTGGGTTGTCTTTGGTTTGTAAATCCATGGAACAAAATGAAAGCCTATCTGTGCCTGATAGGCAAGGAAAAGAAATGGAAGTGGAGGAGAAGGTTTAATGAAATAAAGGAAAGATAAAGAAAAGTTTTCAGTCACAGGACCACAGAATGGTTCAGGTTGGAAGGGACTTTAAGGATCACCTGGCTCCAACCCCAGCTGGAATAATAATCCTAATCAATTCATCAGTATTTCAGAGTATGTCCCTGGTGATGCAACTTTAAAAGGCATTGTTGTAAGATTCAGTCTAACTGCACTCTCTGCTTTGTTTAGAAGAAGCAATTACCAAGGATAACGTGGAGAACGCGGCGTTGGAAGAGCCAGAGGAGGCTGCAGAGCTTTCCGCAGACGAGGCGGAAGAGGCTGCAGATGGGAAAGAACTCTCAGATGGAGAAGATGCAGCAAATTCAAGTGCTGATGAGTCGGAGGAGGATTTAGCACTTGGAAAAGGATCAGGAGAAGAAGAAATGGAAGACTTAAGTGAACAACCTTTAGCTGAATCAGAGACTGAAAGCACAGTGAGGCAGCGGAAAAGTCAGGGGGCTGAGAAGGAACTATAGTTTTCTCCGTGGAGTATTTTGTACACTTGGACCAAAGAAGTGTCAGATCCCCTCAGGGTCTGAAGCTGGAGCTTACACTTGATTTGTCATTGGTGTTTACGCAAAGCTCTGCTCTGCCAGCAGGCTCCTCTTTTTTTAAGCTTAGTACTTGCTTACTTTCTTTGATAAGCACATTGGCTATGTGTTGTGTGACTTTAGCTGTGACAATCAAAATCAGTGTCTTATCTGTTCCATGTCCTCTCAGAGAAAAAGGGGGTGTCAGCCTCAGTTCACCACCTCTGAAATGATCACTCTGTGTGTCTGTGTGTCCCTCTAAGGACTGACCTGGGCAAGATCAGGACTTTTAACTCCACAGTAGCTTGGCAGGACTGTGACTTTTCTGTCTGAATGTTGATTGTTCCCAAATGCCACAGAAGCACAGAGACGATTCACTAGTGAAAGGGGGCACCTTACTGGTCTTCTATCAAAAATGTTGTGTATCATGGGTTTGTTTTTATCACTTTCAACTGAAGCACCTTTCTCTTCCATTTCTATTCGTGTTTGTTTTGGAAGTTGATCCTTCAGCTCACCCCCAGAGTGTCAGTTTTTGGTGATCCTGAGGGTGAGCAGCTTGAGTTGTTTGACCCAAGGAGTTGGAGTAATTAAGAACCTCAGGCAGAAAGAGAGTGGCAGCTAAATGTTTAAAATGTGTTGGAACTTTTAAAAAGTTTAAAATAAATTGTTTTGGTCAGGGGGAAATTTTGCCAAAGCACAAGTACTTTTTTTTTTTCTTCTGGTAATTTGTTCCCATCAGGAGATTGTAGCAGGAAATATTCACTTTGGAGTCAGTAAATTGTATATTTCTTGCCAGTACAAGCTTGTCATAGGCAGTGCAGTCCTGCCATTTCCACCTCCGAATGCTTCTGGCAGAACTCAAGCTGCACTAGTGATGTTAATGGAAGAGGCACTTAGGGTTTTACGTTTGATCACTTTTCTACTTTTGGAATCATCACATTGGAAAAAGAGAGGGGCACAGGCGAGTAGTGGGGAGAAGATTTGGGTTCTGCTTTTTATGTCAGAATAAAAGTGTGTGTGTTGGACTGTAAAGTGAAAATGGCTCGTCAGGTAGACAGCATTAGGTGTGGTTAGACTTGGGTCATTACACATATCAGTGTATCACTCCTTTGGGTTAATATAGAAGTCTTTTTTGGGAAGGAGTACCCTGAGTGAGATCCTATGTGTTCCTGCTTTGTTGATGTATGACCATGAGTGTAAGATACGTCCTAATCTTGATACTATTTAAATATATATATATTGGATAAACCTTCCTAACGTGCATGAATTTCATCTTGTTCTTCAAGAATGAAGAGTCAGAGATGAGATCATCTCTCATTAGGAGAGAATTTGCAAGTGCAAAAAGCTGGTTTCCTTTGAGACTGAGATTAATAGGGCCAATTTGTGTTGAAAGCTGTTTTGCTGTTGTTGTTTTTTAATGCTCATAAAGAACATATTTGCTAAGAAAGCTCTACTTTCCCATCTATATACTGTCACATATGTTTTGAAACTATGTTAGAAACTTAGCATTTGTCTGTTAGAGCTGCTCAAAGAAGAAAATTACACTGCATATCCTGAATTTGAAATTTCTTAAGGAATACTCCCAGTCTGGAGCTTGAGTTCCATATAGTGGACACCTGTAAATGTGCTTTCACATAGGTGAAAACACAGACTTGATAATATCTATACATTGCACTATCTTGAGAACAGTTGGGGGTGTTTGGGTGTTCCATGTAACTGAGCAATTGTAAAGCTGGCAGGCAGCAGAACTCAGCAGTAGGTGAGGCACACAGCAGCGTTTTATATGCTAAACTTTTATCTACAAAAATCAAGAAAACACTGTGGCCAGTGCAATGTGACGGGAAGAACTGTGCACTTGGAAGACAATAAGGTGTTCTCACAAGAGCTGGATTTCCCTGTGGTGTCTTTGGCTTTCACAAACAACCCCACAAATGGCACTTTGTCCTACAAGGCACGTGGTTTGTAAGGATCTCTCTGTGGGAGAGATGAGGAGCTCCTTTGTGTGATGTATCTGAAGTGTCTGCTCACATTTCCTCTGTTGTTGTATGTCACAGTCGGGTCTGGATTATTTAAAGTGAAGATCTGAAGTGTTTTCCATCATGATAGACTGAGCTGGAAGATCACTGATGAGCAGGGATTAAATAGGCAGGCAGTAGGTGACAGCATTGTAGATCTGTCTTGTGAGTCTGGAATCTGGAAATGAGCTTGGTCAGGCTTCTGAGGGTTCTTGAACATAGGATGAACATTGTTGGTCCTGAGTTTTCATGAATAAAGTAGGGAATAAAGTACGGACTGCGTTTGGCCGTATTTATTACAAAGATCTTACTACAAAGATCACTAAATTGTGATTAAGCCCTTGCATAGAAGAGGTGATACTGTGCAACCACTGATGTCTCCGACTTACTTTTACATTTGTAGGAAAAGTATTGTAGTGTGGTACTGGAGATACTCAGTTATCTGGAAAACAGCAAGCAGCAAACACTGTAAAGGCAAAATTTGTGTTCAACAGAAAAACTATTAGCTGTGCAGTAGGAGTGTCATGTTAATATACCTTCCAGGATCTGGGTTTTTTCCACTAAAACATATTTTAATTGATTAATGTGAATAGTGCTAATTAGACTGTTACAATAATATTAAACTTGGTGTGTTTCCAAAAAGTCAGGATCAACCTTTTGTGCAGTCTGGGTGTTCTGTTATCTCTGTTCTGTTATCTCTGTTCTGTTAGGATTAATCATAAAGAAATGGAACTTGTTCTTGCAACCTCAGTATAGACAAAAGGGCCTTGGAGAAGCTGCTGCTGGCACTGTTCAAAATGTTTTGATGAAGGACAGGGCCTTAAGGCTTGTGAACTAGAGCTGTGTGTCAAAATTAATTTAAGATTGTTGAGAAGCAATTTAAATATCAATTGGGCTGCATGCCACTGGAATGGGAATTCTTAACAGCAAGTCATGAAAAAAATCTGGCATGTTCCTTTTCCAAGAGGCTGGAAATCCATCCAGCATTCCAAACCTCCTGTGCTTGGGATCTGTGTGAAACTTTTATGGTGTCTTGGAATGCTCTGTCTCTACTGCCCCCGTGGGGGTGGCACATGTTATGTGGGCGTTCTTCCTGGAAATGTTACACAGGGTTGTCTGTTACATGAAAGTGTTGCAAATTTATACTTATGCGTATTTTTACTGAAATGCCACATAAATTTTGTATTTATGACCTGCTTGGAGTCATTTTCATTTCCTCGGTGCAGAGTTGACTCATCTGTGTTGTTAACAAAAGGTATTTTTTTTTAATATAATGCTGATGTTCCAATTAATAGTAGAGGTTGTGACTTGTGAAGACTCCTTAAAATCTTTAAAAGCAAGCTGGGTATGAATGAAGTGTTTGCTTTTGGAGGGTTTTCCTGCAGTAATCAGGACTCTAAGTGGTACAAAAAGGTAGCTGGAGCTTGGATGCTGCTGGTCACAACAACATGACTGAACCCTTAAAGGCTTCACCTCCACATGAGATAGTTCTTTACCATCCCTGGGAGATCTAACTCTGCCAAAGCTGTGCTGACTCCCTCTGGGGTTTGGAGGTCAGCAAGGAGAAGTGTACAGACCTAAAGGAGCCATCCTCAGGTTGTGGCTCACATTCCAGGCAATGCTGCAGGAGGGGCAGCTGTGCCAGAGGGAGAAGAGACTGCCAGGAGCCATCGCTGCGACCTCCTTGGATGGTGTGAACAGCCACTGGATCTGGCATCTGGATTCATTCTGCTCAGGTGAGTTACCTGAGCTGCCTCTCCCTGTGAGCAGAGCAGCTGCAGGGCCTGGGCCATTTGCCATTCCCTTTGGTTTTCTTCTTTTTCACTGGCTTCATTTCCTGATGCAAAGTGGAAGCTGGAATGGTATCAGATGAAGCCTTGTGAGCATTTTGTTTGCTGTTTCATCAGCTGCTGCTTGTTCTCTTTTGTGATGTGAGAATATGAAATCTTCTCCATGAAAACAGCACGTGGAATACTACAGGCAAAATCTAATCAGGTTTTGAAAATTACTTTGTTTAAGCAATCAGACAAATCCAAGCTCTAGGTTTGTAGAGGAAATACTGAAGGTACTATCTGGTGGCTGAACTAAAGTGGTAGAAAACCTTGGTTTTTCTGTCTGGAACTGGACCAGTTCTGGAAATGCAGTTGCCCAGTAGTGTGTGCTGTCATTCCCTTCCCTACTGAGGAATAAGTTGTGTTTCACTTCAGTGAGCACTGTGATGATTACCTATTTTTGACCAAACATCTTCATTCCTCTCCCATTAGAAAAACACTTCAAACTCTCAGTTTTTACTTTCACTTCATTTTTCCTGAGGAGAAAGGAAAGCTCCATATTTAAACCTACAGGGAACAAATGGGGATTTAGTTATCCTAATATTTTCATTTAAATTTCCATTTTATATGGAAAGGTTTTTTTATGGCTCATTAAAATTTCTTGGAACCTGCTGGTACTTCAGACTTTTACATCTGTCAGTCTGGATTCCAGGGGAGTGTGGGAGCTGAACCTGGGCACCACGGGTTTTCCTGGCACAGGCTGTGCCAGTGCCTCCTGTGCTTGCAGGGGATGCAGAAAGGGCAGTGGCTATTCTGAGTGTCAGTCCCACATGAGGAAATGAAAAGATCACCCTTGATAAGGGCACTTTTAAAGTCTTTGTTGCTGTGGCTGGTGGGGGAAAAAGTAACACTGAGGTCTTTGTGAATCTGCCAGGGACTGGTTTCATTGTACTCTGAATCATCCAGCTCCTCCCAGGAGAATCAGTCCTCTGCTCAATGCTCCACTCTTCTGCCATCCCAGCAGCCTCCAGACTTTCCAGCTGACTTCCCAAAATAGACATCCAGGGGCCTGTTCCAGCCACTGCTCACTGCTGAATGGCCAAGGAACTGTCCTCATCCCTGCAGCATCCATTGGTTTTGACTCCCATAGTAGAGTTGCCAGATGGCTGGTGGGGTAAAAACCCCACAAATATTTTCTATTGATTCTTCTGACTGACTTGGAGGGGACAAAGTGAATTGTTCCAGCTTTGACTGATGTGAGATGCTCTCCAAAACCACTCTAGAAAATGGGTATTTTATAATTTTATTTGGAGAAATTCTTAGTGGAGAACTTGGAAGCCAAAATAACTGTTTTACTTACATAAGGCTTTTGATAAAACAGCTCTGCACAACAGTCTTGAGAAATGGGCAATGGCTTGAACATTAAAATATTTGAATTCTATGCTGCAGTTAACCTTTCCAGTAAATCTTTACTGCAGTTAACTGAAGGGAGAAAGGCCCAGCTGGGTCATCTTTCCCCTGCAGAGGTTTTGTGCTGACAGGAGACTGTTGGTGTTGTGTCTCTGATGCTGCAGCAGGACACAGGTCCAGACTGGAATGCTGTGCACAATCTCCCTTTCTGGCAAACGATGGACATCAGGACAAGCATGTTGTGGTTTTCCTCTGAAGCCTTCCTGGGTTTTGCCAGTAGTGCTTTCTATGCCACAAGTTGTGTCTCTGTTCAATAACTCTCAGTGGGGTTTTTCATCTGGAATTTGTGATTGACCTTTTTGAACCACAGTGAAAAGTTTCCTTTGCAGAGCCTGGTTCAGCTGAGCTTCAGGTGTGACACCATTCTCTGTTTGTAGTTCCTGCCAAAGGAGCAAGGCAGAAGCAGAAGATGTGGGAGGGGGTGTTCACACTGCCCTGACTCTGCTGGGTTTTTTGACATCGACTGTGGCAATGAGGTGTGTGTGGCTGCTCGGGCACGCTCTTTGCTGTTCAGTCAGATGCCCTTCCTTGGCTCCAGGGTTAAAGGCCAGACAGCTGATGCCTCATTAAGCAGCCAGAGGAAACCTCATCCAGAGGGAGTCATTAAAATGAGGAGCCAGTTACTTGGAGGGAGCTCTGTGCGTTGGTGTCAGGTGTGCTGGGGAGACCTTGGCATTACATTTCATGTTTCTCTGTTTTACTTCCCTTGTGCTGATCCTGGCACCTTCCATCCCACCCCAGCGTACCAACTGGCCGGCATGGGAAGTGGTGGATCCTGCTGCAGGCTCCAGTTCCAGCTGGACCCCTGAGCTCTGCAGTGCTTCCCAAGGTTGGCTGGATTGCAGCAGGAATTCAGTGATCCCAGAGGGGCCTAGGGATGTGTGACAGGCACAATTGGAAGGATGCATAAAGGGGATCACAACAGGGGAAGGAAGAGGAACTTTTAGCCCGAGTGGCAAATAATGACCAGTAAAGTAAATCACCAGTATCCTGTGAGTGTGGCAAAGAAGCAGGTAAGTGGAAAGAGAAGTTCCAAGGTGGGAAGAGTTGTAAAGAATACAGACACTATAGAACGGGGAGAGGGGGAGAGTGGTGCAACACTATTGTTGCCTCCAGAAATGTTTGCAACTTCCCACCATGAAAACCCTTTGAGTTCATGAAGGTTGAGTTCAGCTGCACATATTAAAATGTTCTGATATCATGCAGCACTTTCTGTCTCAGGCTCCAGGATAAATACCTGTTTTTAGCACAGACGATGCAAACTTTAAGTAAATGCAAGCAGACATGTCCCCAGTTTTTTGCTGTGAGCACAGTGAAATGCCAAGGTTAAAGCAGTTTGCATTTGAATTGTTTCTGACACTGATATGTGACAAATGCCTCATGGTGTAATTGTGTGTAAATTGATATTAATGTGCAGTCTGCAGCTGGAAAACTGAATTATACACTCGTGATATATTCTTAAGTTTTCCCTGTCAAACAATTACTGTAAACCTGTTGCAAACTCTGCATATTTTTAAAATTTAAAATTAAGAGAAATCAAGAAACCAAGTTAACCAAGTCTGTTTCACCTTGGATGAGGGTCATCTCTTGTATAAGATGATTTTATTTCCAGCTGATGAGTGCATCTGACTCCTTAACATTTTAAGAATCACGAGAGCTCTCTGGGTTCTGGAGCTGGAATTACCTGAAAATCAGGAGCCGTTTGCCCAAGGATCTCTGGCAGCTGGGTCACTGCAACTGGCCTCGGTATCCAGGATTCTAATGGAAATAACTGCAGTCTCACCTGTGTTAGGTGTTACCCTTAATGTCCAAGCTGGGACCTGCTTTTAGAAATCATCTGAATCACGATTTTGCTTGTTGAGTGTAAGCAAACTCTTTTTGCTTTCAGTCTCCTGGGTATTTTGGATGACAGAAGGGAATGTACATTCCTGTTATTGCAGGTTTAACTACATATTTCTTTTCTTGCTTATTCATTTTCTTTCTTTTTACCGTATTTTATTCTGTAATGTCTAGGTTGGCCTTGACCACACAAACTAAAAGATGGTGCTGAAGTCCAATATGGCACAAGTTGGTGTCTTTTTTTTTGGGGGGGAGGGGGGGGGATGTAGATAAGTTGAGTCCTGATGAGGTCCCATATTAATGATTTACAGGCAAAACTCCAGAGTTTAAAAGAGTAGGAGGTGGGAATAAACGAACCCAGCGAGATCTGCAAACATGTCTGGCAAGCCAGCGTGCATTGCAGATTTTGAGGAGTATGCTAAAACCTTCCTGCCCAAGTCCGTGTACGATTATTACCGATCCGGAGCGGATGACCAGGAAACACTGGCAGATAATGTCACAGCGTTTTCCAGGTAGGAGGATGATTGAAAGCTGGGGTGGGAGGCAGGGGGTGTAAGTTCTGCTTTATTGGTAGATGTGGTGCAATTTTAGATTTTTCTAAACACAAAGTGAACAAAACTCAGATTTTCTGCAGCTTCTTTCTATTTTAGCAAAAAGACTCTCAAAGAACTGATTTTCAGGACAACTCTCTCCTCTTTCACTCCTCCACTGAACATTTTTTGTCAAAAAGCAGTCCCTAAGATCCTTTAGAACCTTTTTAGCTTTCCCTGCATTTGGGTTCTTTTGTTAACAGAAAGTCTCTCCAGAGTCCTTCAGCTCCAATATTTAACCAGCCAATGAACCTGAAATTTCTACATTTTGGGTTATGGAGCCAGCAAGGGGTTCTTGTGGTGGGGTTGTACTTTTTAGGTCCTGAGTCAGTTTTGCCTTTTCCTTATTTCTCCAAAACTGAATTAGTTCTGTGACTTTCCCAGATGTGAGCTGCAGGGCCCTGCAGGAAGGAGTTGCATTTCCCAGCTCTGGGGCGAGCTGGGAAAGCCAGGGTTCGGTCCTGGGTGGCCCAGCTGTGCTCAGGGGGTTTCCAGCAGGAGGTCAGCCCTTCACCAGGAGACACTGTAAATGCTGGGACCTGTTCTAAACTAGTTTTGACTTAGACTGACACCCCTGAGCTGTTGTCAAAACCTGGGCTCAGGTCACTCTTAGCCTCAGAAGGACAAGGTCAGCACAAAGTCACCCAGCATTTGCTGTAGGATTCGGTGGAAGTGTCACAACTCACATCTCATCAGTTGGTTCCCTATTCCCAAATGTCCCTGAGCAGGGCAGAGGGAAGGAGGCAGCTGGAGGCTGCTCCCCTCAGCCCAGCTGAGCCCGCTTGAGCTGCTCAAACAGCTGCTGACATCTCCTTCCTTCGGGGCTGTGCAGACATTTGTGCAGACATTTAACCCCCTGCACTTGTTCTTGCAAAGGCTTTGTCTTTAATTCCTCTGAGTCTAACAAACCAAACCACGATTTCCCCATTTTATCTTTAGTCTTTCTCCCTCCCTGCTTTGCTTTTCTGCTACAGAGCAGCAATCCTACTCAGTGCTCCAGTTGCTTTTCCACAGGCTGGAAATCTCATGCAAGTTGAAGGCTGTAGAAAACTCAGTGATTATTCATTTTGCAGGATCTCAAAGGTCAGATTGCAGAAATGAGCCCAGAACCTTAATTTTGAGGATGCACATAGAAAAGCTGTATAATGTCAAGAGAAGACAACTCACTTACTATTCCAGACCTCCAAGCTCCATGCAGAAGCTGCCATCACAGAAATTTCCCTGCTCAAACACAAGCCAAAAGCTCGCCCTGAGGAGTAAATAAGAGCAAATTGGAGCAGGAGGGGATGGAGTAGTACTCACCTCCTTTTATTGTATCTTTTTTAATGCTTCCAGATGCTCTGATGCTACTTGCCCTCATAAAGCCAAAATGAGACATTAAGGAAAGGACACTCCAAGGAAATACTTGCAGGCAATGAACTGCGGGAGCAGTGAACATTTTACTTGTAACTGCTGGAGCTAATCATGATGGGGTTGATCTAAAGCTGCCAGAGACAGGCTAACAAAGAGCTGGGCATGTCCCTTGCTGTGCTGCCATCAGCAGAGCTGGGTGTTGGCAGGGAGATAAGGGCAGCTCTGCTCTGAAGCTGTTTCCTGCCACAGGGATAGATTCCTCTGATAAGAGACCTCCTCACATCGGGCTGGTTGCCTGTGGGGTACAGGCTTACCTCATTTTTCCTGCATCTTCCACCAGATTTTCAATAAAAACCTCCAGTTTTAGGTGTTCAAAACTGGCATTTGCAAGCAGCCTGGAACTGGAGGTGATGTTCATTCAGCAGTGCCTTGAATGGCCTGAGACATTAAAAGAAATCAATGAAATTTGGTGTGGCTGGAAGTCCCTCAGTGCTGGGTCCTGCCCCTCAGCAGTGTGGGGATGAAGGGGCTGGGGGGTGTTTCTGCCTTGCTCCCCCTCCCTTTTTATATTTATCTGAAATAAAACAAGATCCCATTTTCTCAGCAAGTGGGATGCTGCCATTAACAGCCATTAGAGCATGTTTGCAATGGCTTCCTCGGAATACATCTCAAAAAGGTAGAACCTGCTATAAAGATTTGTCAATATTTTGGTTTGTAAGACCTGGTTGACACTATGAAAAATCCTTCTTTTTCCCTTGGATGCTGTTGGGAGAAGCATGGCCCAGCTGTTACAGCTTACTCTGACCCTGGTGTTTCTGCCTGTTCCTGAGTGCAGCTTGTGGGTAAATATAAAATCAGATGGACTTTACACCCCCGAGGCACAAAGATCACCAAGCCAGATCATTTTGTGAAAGGTAGGAATATGTTCAGCTTCGTTTCCCATTGATTTCCCCTGGCAGAAGCTTAGTTGCAGGGTTCAGTCTGATTTTAAAAGTTTGCTGTTTATGAAATATTTATATATGTACATGTTTAAGTTTAAATGGAAGAGAAAGCACAAAACTGAACCAGAAGCAGGAATTGTTAGCCTGTACCTTAGTGGTGCAGGATTATTCAGGTGAGGTGTGAGGGAGGAAAACCAGTGCTGGGTTCATCTCTGAGTCCTTTATTTTTTTTTTTTTTGGCAAACAAATGGTTTCATTTCTGGAGAAATAAATAGATGACCTTATTAAGGACCAGTATTATTGTTGTTATTCAGAACTAACCCTAATGGGTGGTTGTGTTGCTGGATCCTACAGGATCTTTGGAACACCCCATGCCATTTTTGGAACAGCACAATTCATATTCATTGGATTATAAAATGCATGTCTTGGTCTTTTGACCTTCAGATACCAGGGTATAAACTGTCTCCACAAGGACAGTGTTTAAAATGAGTTTAACATCAGGTACAGCAACTCTTCCCCCAGCTCCCAGTTCTCCTAGGACTGAGAAAAGAACCAGCACTTGGATATTGACGTCAGTGTGTTCCTGCTGAGTATTTCTTATTCATAGTTCTCAAATGGCCCTAGCAGAAGTGAGGCATTAAGGCCAAAAGAGATGATTTGGGATGTCAGAGCATATGTCATTCCCTGTGGTGTCTGACTGCCTTCACCTTGGGTTTGCTCTGCATCCCGGAATGCTGAGGGTCCTCCCAGCCCCTTCTGGCACTGAAGTCCCCTCTCGAGTTGTCACAGAACTGAGGGGCCTGAATGGAGCAGAGATTTTTGTGACAAGGTCGGGACTGTAGCTCGATGGCACTCAGGAAATCAATCTGGAGTCTCCCCTCTCGGCATGCCAGGGAAGGGGGCTGTTGGTGTGTGTAGGAACGGGCTCCTGCTAATCCACCCTGACGTGCTTAGCCACAGAATTCCCAGAGGCCTTGGGAGAAGCTGCCTTGTTCTGTCGTGTGCAAGGAACAGCAGCTGCTGCTTCAGCAGTGCCAGCATCAGCGCAGGCTTTCTGCAAGGCTTTCTTGTAGCAGTTAAAGGCATTAAAATGGCCACAGAATTAATTTAAATATTGGTTAAAAAAGCAAGGCTGGGAGTGGGACTGGGTCACAACCTGGAACGTTGTAGGGGAGAAAAGGAAAGGAATGCTTGGAATAATAATTTAGTTACATTGTTGTGATGTCTTTCACCTCACATTTGCAGAGCACTGTGAAGAGTGTGGATGGCAAGACATCCTGGGAGGGAAGATCGATTTTCCTCAAGGAAAAGCAGCTCTTGCTTAGCCTGGCACAGCCCCAGCTTCTTCCCCTTCTGAAGGGAGGTGGAGCTGTAGAGGAGAAGGGCAGCAAACTGGTATGGGGTTAGGCTGGATTGCCTGATCAGCATGTCTTTTCCCAAAGGTGCTGCTTGCCCTGCAGCACAAGGGGATTTGGGACAATTCAAGAGAGGAACAAGAACAGCTGCTTGAAAATGTGGTGCAGTTTGAAAACTTCAATGTTTTTCCCAGCTGAAAGCAGCCAGTACTTCCCTCTTATCCCACTGCAAAATAATTTCCGATCAGAAAAATTTTTAAGCATGGAGGAAAAAAGGAATAAACCCAAAAGATTAATCCCCCTTCCTTCCCTTTAATCCTTCCTTCAAAATAGCTTTTAGCTGAAGCTGCCTAAATCGGGAGCGCTCGCTGCCTTCCCCACTGCGGCATCTCCTGCTTCCAGCTGGGAAGAAGGATGCACTCACTCTCAGCTGCTGATTGCAGCACATGAGTGTGGACTTGGCTGGAAAAACATGTGGGTGATGAGGAGATGAATTAAAATAAAAAAAGTCCAAGTTTTTTCCAAAATATGCAGGAAATGTTTCGCTGAAAGACTTGAAGGAAGGAGGTGCTGTGTGGCAGCTGAATGAATGTGTGCCCTGGTGACTGGGAAATGCTGCTCGTGGGGTTTCCTTGCTGCTGATAAAGGCATTTCCCTACAGCTCGTCCAGAAGGTGGCTTCAAATGTCTGTCGAGCTCAGAGCTGGAAACACCCAAGTTTCCAAAGCAAGATCAGGTTTTATTATAAGAGGATGATACTCAGGTAGTGAACCCCTTTGGTGTTTTTGTGGGACCAGTCAATCCTGGGTCAGGAGCACTGACTGGATGTTGATTGAGAAGATGTGACCTGATAAGGTATCCCTGCTTGGGACTGCATCATTTTTCTTGCAGGCACTGCTGGGAATATTTTGCCTCCTCCTGTTTCTTTTCCCAGCTAAAAGCACCACAAGGATGCTGTACCTCAGGACTGGCCCTCACAGGTGGGCTGTAACACAGCAGTGGCAGGTAACAATCTGACAGATCAGAGAAACCAGGAGCCTGGGGAAGAGGGAGATGCTCCATATCCTTTATGCTTTTGGGTTTGACTGTATTAATTGGCAAGATTATAAAGGGATTTTTGTTTTCTTTGTTTGCTGGGAAAAGATGCCTCAGAGCAGAGTGGAAGCCTTTGGAATGAGGATTAGGAAAAAAGGGGGGAAAAGAAGTCATGTTTTCTTTGTCCCACCCTCAGTCCATCCTCCCCTGAAAAATAACAAACTGTTACAATGGCATGAAAACAAGTGTGAGGAGATGTTCTTGCCGTGTGTGTCTTGGCACTGAGCAGCACAGCTGACTTCCACAGCCACACATCTCCTTCCAAGCATCATAACTGTCCTTCTCCTCCCTGGGGAGCACTGCCTGGAGAGCTGGCATGGCCCCAGGCCTTTGGAAAGGTGGGTCTCATCCTGGCTCTGCCCCAGGCTTCTTGGGGAAATATCTCTTGATCTTTCTATAAAACAGATTTTGTCTTTCTTTCCCTGAACTGTCATTTTAGTAAACAAGCTCAGTCTCACCCCTACTCCCTGTCAGAGGGTAGCAGTGGCCCTGGTTCTACCTCTGTGCTGGTAATTATATTTTCAGTCTCGAGCATTCTGGGGCTGAGCAGTTCCTCAGGTTCAGCAATATTAGACCACACATTTTAAATTCTTCTCTGTAATTACAGTTCAGGAGCCATGGGAGTCCTTTCGGAGGGAGGGAGGCCTCAGTGCGGGGTTGGTGCTTGCAGGGAGGCTTTGGCCTGGCTCAGCTCAGAGAGCCAATCCCAGGTATTGCACCCCCTCTTGTGGCTTCTAGTGGTGGCAGTGCTGTCACAACACCTGGATAGTGGGGAGAACAGTCCCACGGCACAGGTATCCCTGGAATGCCACCCTCCTCATAAAGGCTTGCATGTTACAGTGTCTAGTTGATCCCATAATAGGGATCATTCATGATCTTGTGATGCTGTTCTGTGGGGGAAGAAAAAAAAAGATAAATTTCTGTGTGTGCAGACACGTGGTATCCAGCCTGGCTGCAGTAAACTGTAATTTCAGGTTAAGTGTGGTTTAGTTTGCTCTGTTTTGGGAAAGGGAGCTCCAAGCATGCAGGCCAGGCTTGTAACACAAAATGCTGTGTCTTTTGGTTCCCTAGTCCATCGAAGGGAAAACAGGGTGGCTGATGACTTTTCCCATTTGCAAACAGTGTCTGGCACGCAGTTCTGCCCTGAGGCTTTCATGGTGAGGCTTACCATGAACCTTACTGTATTACAGCTCCTGTCTTGCCTTCCAAACAATACCAGCCAATAATGTTCACGGGGGCTTTGCCTTCCTTACCCTCTCTGCTCTTTGGTCCTTCCTTGCCTGCTCCCCCCAGGTTTTGTGCCCTGCAGGGGTTTGGCTGCAGCTCTGGATCACACAGTGGGATTCTGTTGCAGCCACGTTAACAGCAAGAAAACCTGCTCTTGTCCATTAAGAACTGCAAGTTCCCCCGCTGCCGCAGCCGTTTGAAATTCAGTTTATCTGTGTGCATGCCAGGTGGAAGCTGTACCCCCGGGTACTCAGGGACGTGTCGGTGATGGAGCTGTCCACCTCTGTTCTGGGCCAGAGGGTCACCATGCCCGTGTGCGTGGCCGCCACTGCGATGCAGCGCATGGCTCACCCGCATGGAGAGACGGCAACCGCCAGAGGTGAGCCCAGCCACGGCCCCCTGCAGGGGTGCAGAGGGACAGGGCACTGCTGTGCCTGCGAACTGGGCATCCCAGCTTGGTTCCTGGCTCCTGGAGGGAAGCAAGATGCCTTAAGAGGCCTCCTAGAAACAGAGCCTAGACAGGAGTGAGGGAATAAAGGAGGGGATTTATTGGAAAGGCCTTCAAAGGTACCCCTGGGGAGCCGGAGGCTGCTGCCCAGATGGACCCCAAGATGGACCCCAGGTCATGAGTTCTTTACACCTTTATAGGTTTGGTTCATTTGCATCTCAGGGTTAATTCTCCAATTAAAGCTTCATTTTAATGATGGAATTGCCCCTCAGCTTGCCCCACTCTCAGAGTTTTATACTTTGGTTTATACTTTCTGGGCCTACAACAATCTGGGTGTCCTTGGAGAGCAGGCCTAGAGAGGCTTTGTTGTGTCTGCCCAGCACAGAGAGCAGCAATGAACAGGGAACAGGAAACTCCAGAGTTACACACTGGGCACTGCAGGGTTTGAAAAATATAAAAGTTGAAACTTTTAAACTTTTTAAGGTTTGAGTTGCTGTTCGGAGTAACCAGGATGATTCTCAGGTTTGTTTTTTACCATTTCACTCATTTGAGTGTGGTTTCTCCATGAAACAGGGGTAGGAAACAAAGTATAGAAGAGGGGAATAATTTGTCACATAGAGAATTGAAAACATTTATCTAACTACCCACACATTCTATATAACTATAAACTTTTTCACAGCAACACTCTTCCAATTAGAGAATTGACTCTGGAAGTTCGGAGGCCTTTGTCTGCCTGGGAAAAATCCTTGCTTTGAAGAGAGCTCTTTGAGAGCATCCCAGGGAGGCAGTGAGATAAGGGCCCCTCTGGGCTAGAAGCTGCACAAAGATGTTGCCAGCTCAGAGGCTGCAGCTTAAAAGGATATTAACCAGAATTCAGATGGGGAACTGTCTCCCACACCTTTAACCCAAGCTGCAGAATGGCACCAAATCTGAGGAAGAGGTCTGGGCTGTGCATTTCTGTGCTCCAGCGCTGAAAGGAAAAGGATACAAAACCTAAATAGGCGATATTTTAAAATAATTAATCCTGTGCATGTGGGGTTATTAAATCTAACAGCATTTCCATGTCCAATGCAGCAGATATTGGTGTGAAGTGAGTCGAATTCTCAGCCCTGCAGTGGGAGCTGCTCTCAGCTCTCATTGCTGTGGTGTGCACGGGGCTGGGTTACAGCACATCTCCAGAGCTAGCCTGGAAACACACATGTCTGAAATGTTACAGTATGTTTGGGGCCACGTTTTCCCCCTTCCCAAGAGCTTTATTAGGAAGCCGACGCTTTCTTGCCTACTTGTAGGTTCCGGCGTGCTCCACACGATGGCACTCCAGCACCTGGAATCGGTGTGGGAAGGGCCGGCGGAGGCTTCGGTGCGGTCCCATCCTTTGGCAGCTGCCGCGGATTAGTTGTGGGCCAGGTTGTGCTGGGAGGAAACTCTAAAGCATTACCCTGTTAAGTGCAAACACGTTAATGCAATGGTGAGAGCGAGATTTGAAACGCACCGAGGTCAGGATGTTTCTCAGCATAACTTCCCACTGATGCTGCAGCCTGGCCAAGCTTTAAGGCATAAATCCACAATAGCTTGCAAAGTTGAGTGGTATGATAAGGCTGAGTAGCAGGGCTGAGTTATGGTTGTGGCAATAACTTAATTCTGGCATTTCCTTATTTTTGTGCACTTGCACTTTCAAACTTTAATACATGATTATTGCATTTAGTGTTCTTGGGTTTTCAAGCTAGGACAGCTTGGTGTACTGGCACCAGTTAGAATGTGTGGTCCAGTAAACACATCCATTGGAGCTGGTGAATTTTTCATTGCTTTCAGAGGAGAGCTGTATTAAAATCACACCCTCTGTATTGCATTGGCATTTGGGGGAAGAAAAAAATGGCTTTGGTTTTGTGCTGTTAGAGGTGGAGCAGGGCACTCAGTGCCAAGCTTTTGGTTTGACCTTATAAGATGACAGGAATTAGCTGTAAAGTACACATTTGGCTTAAATGTTCCCTTAAATTTGGGACACTCAGGATCAGGGGGTTTGCCACATCCAACTTCTATTCCAGAGGTAGCACAGAGTTTAAGTGAGCAAACTGTTGGTTGCTTTAATTCAGCTTCTGCTTCAGCCACACCGGTTTGCACAAGCCAAGGAAGTCTGATCCGTAGTCCTGTGGCTTCTGCAAAGCCTGGCGTGCTCCATAAGCCTGGATTTCTTTGGCTCAGGTGTGCAAGAAGTGCTGAATGAGGTGGTGCCTCTGCTGTGGTAGTGATCCTTGAGAAGCACAGCATGGTCTGAGTCCTGCCCCTTCCTGGCTCCTGCTGGGGGCAGAGCAGCTCCCAGAAGAGCATCCCCATGTGCCATGAGTCTGCCTGGCTGGGCTGGAACCCCAGGAGATAATCCTGGTTTACACCACGCTGCCCTGCAGAGCAGGGTCATGAAGAGAGCAATGACAGCTCCTTCCCTTAAATTCTGGTATTTTGAGAGCAATGCCCAATCCCACAGAGGAATTTCCTTGAGCAGCAGTGCCGTCCTTGGAATGTCTCTGCTCTCCTGGCTGGTTTGCCCATGTGTTGTAAATGTCCCCTCTAGGGACAAGGGCATGTTGTGGTGTCTCTTAGAGCTCCCTGTGCTCCCAACCCCCTTGCTCAGGGGCTTGTCAGCCTTTTGGGGGCTGCTGCTTCCTGAGGGATTCTCTCCTGCAGCAACCAAGCTGGTGGAGAGGAGTGGGCACCTTCCTGGAACAGGGCAGGGTCTGTCAGCTCGCCTTAGACACCCCTTCACAGGCAGTTCTTTTGCATGAGTAAAGGATCTTTCCTGGGAAGAACATCCATTTGTAATTTTAAGAGTTGCTGGTGACAGGCCAGCCAACACAATATAAGTTATTCCAAAGGTTAAGTAACCCCACTCTGTGCAGAACCAACTGCAGTCATGGTCAAACCTTGCACATCCAGGTGTTGGATTTACCTGTACCTCGTGTTAGCTGGACTTTAAAATAATGGATGAGTTTTTTAAAGTGTCTATGCAGGCTGCAATGAGGTTGCCCCTCAGTTTTCTTTGACATGTCTGAATGTAGTCCTTCCTTACAGAGAAAGCTCTCTTGTCTTTGAAACGATTTCATGCACCTTGGCACTTGTCCCAGTTTTTCTGGGTCTTCCTTCAAGTATATTCCCTGGCATTTTAGTTGTAGTTCATCAGTGTCTGTGGCAATTTTCCAAAGAATGGATTTTCTGTTCAGTAGAAACTGAAAAATTGGGAGGAAAATTGTTTTGGATCAACTGAAATGTTTCATTTGATCCAAAACACAATGTTTTATTTCATTTTCCTACTGGCTAATGCTTTTAGCTATAGTTCTGTTTTGAAACAAAAGTGTTAGCTCAGGAGAAAACATTTCCATTTTGAAAAGATCAACACATGACATTTTGACTTAGGTGTTTTTTTCTCATCCTTCCCACTCCAATTTCAACCTCTTTGACTAAAAATATTTGCCAAATTCGATGAATAATCTTAGCCACTAAAGAGCAAAAGGTTGTTCTCTAAACACTTTTCAATAGAACCCTTCTGATTCTATGGGATCTTTTTTTCTTGCTTGTCCATCAGAAGATTCACTGTTCCTCCATGCCAAGGCATTCATTTGCCATCCTGACTTCATGCTGTGCTTGCAAACCAACGTGATCCCCATGTCAACAGGACCCACCTCGAGTACACTGACTCAAAATCTTGTGCACCATCCAGCTGCACAGCAAGAAACAGAAATTTTTTGCTACCCTAATTGATTATAAACAGCATTATTTTACTGAGATTTCTGTTCTGTTTATATTCCTGCTTATTCCATATTGCACTTACTGAGTACCTTAAATTCCTATGTTTTCACCCTAAAGCAGCATTGGAATGCCTGGCTTCTCCATCAGTGGATGCAAATTAGGCTGAGAACCTGGCTGTTTTCTTGGCCAGGTCTTTTGAGAGCTGTCACTGACTTCAGCTCAGGGCTGAAGTTTTTGTGTTTGCCCTCTGCAGCTGCACTCAAACCACTCCCTGAGCTGCTGCTGACGCAGGAAGGGTTTCACCATCACCTGCGACGTGACTGCACCGTTTGCTTTGCCAAATGGAGAACAGGAATATTGACTGAAAAGCTTTTTTTTCCCCGTTTTAGTTGAGCTTCTGGCAGCTCTCTTTCCCACTAGAGAGGGAGCAACACCTTTGTTCCTTTGGCTCTGAACAGGCTGCTACTGTGCTTTTGCTCTCTATGAGGCTGCTGAGCACTGAAATTTGGGGTTCTTGTCCCCATCCGACAGGGTTGTGACTAGGAAGGAGGGATTTGGCCACCTATTACATTTTGTGTTCGGTGAAAACAGCAGGAATTTGAACCCACCTGTTACTTATGTGGTAATCAAAAGATGAGGTTAATTTTGAGGTACGAAAATAAATGTCAATCCGGAGTCACGGAGAGGACAATATTCACATGGGACAACGTGGCCTGGGCTGACCTGGCCTGGATTCCCCTTGGAGAACGCCGTGGCCAGGGGACTTTGTGCTGCAAGTGTGCCCAGGCAGCCTGGCAGGCCAGGCCTTGTGGGCCAGCCAGATCCGCTTTGGCCACGTGTCCCTTCCCCTGCAGCCTTCCTGCACAGCTGACAAAACACGTTGTGTCAACAAGAGGACGGCAGACACCACTCGCACACAGGGTTTTGTGAGGGCTGAGGGAGGGGAGGCTGACGGGGATCTCTCAGCCAAGTGTGGTTTGTCAAGAGAGTAACGTGAAGTTCTTTAAACAACTCTGTTTCTCGGGAGATGCAGCTCCAAGAACACGGCTGCTGCTCCTGAGAAATGCCACTGTGCCAAAAGGACATTGTGTTGATCCCAAGGAATGTCCTCTGGCCCTTAGTGTGGGGACAGTGGGTTCACTGGTGGATTTGGGGAAAAACACCTGCAGTGGGGCAGTTTGGCTGCAGTGCTTTGGAGATGCCCCCTAAAAGGGAAATGATGGGAATTTGCCCAGCTAGAGGAAAAAAAGCAAGTTCCCATTCCCATACAAGGTCACCCTGACAAAATAGGCAAGTTTGAACTGGGCTCCTCTCCAGTGTCCTCCCTAAAGTCTGTTGCCTCTGAGTTGCCCACAGGGACAAATTCCATACCCTTCCCAAACCACATAAGGAGCTGATGCCCCATCAGATGGGAGGATACTCTGAGGCTTCAGGATGAAAAAAGGGCTAAAAAAGGTCACTGCTCTGTTCCCCAGTGGAGCTCCCAAGTGGGAGCTGTCCCATTTGTTGCTGTGTAAAATATTTCAGTTGAGTTCCCCAAGAAGGAATAGCTTCCAACTGCCAGAGGGCAGGTTTGGATTAGATGTGAGGAGGAGACTCTTTACCACTGTGTGCTTCCATGGACTTCCCCAGCTCCCTGTGTGTGGCTCCTGCCGTGCTCTCTGCGCTGCCGTGGACCCCAGCAGGAGCCTGCAGTGTGTACAAGGGTGAATGTGTCCTTTTTGGGCAATGCTCAGGATTAAAAGAAGAACTGGAAAAAAAACCCCGCAAAAAACAAACAACTAAAAGCCATCTGAAATGGCATGAGGAAAGGCTGGTTTACAAAAACATCTGATGCTTAAACTCTGGCAAATGTCACATATTGCAGCAAGAGCATCCTGAGGGAATGTGGCTGTAGTAGGACCCAATTGAAATAATAAATAATCTTCAGCACCCCAAAAGTGAAGTGTAAAATGCGGTTGTTGGAGGAAATGAATTGCTTCTGTTTTCTTCAACTGCAGCTAAATGTGTGAGAAGTGGGAGTGTATTTTTAGGAAAACCTAATTTGACGTAGGAGAAAAACCCCAACCAAACCTGGCAACACTTCAGGTCTCTGGATCTCATGGTTTTAAAAGTCTAGAAAATTGTCAAAATAAGCTTTAAAATGATTAAGATCGAGCACAGATTGACCAAAACTGGAACTGGGAATCTCCAAAACTTTGAAAAATTTTGTCTGTGAACTTTGGATTTGCCTGAGAGGTCTAAACTATGTGTGTTGAGCTGGTGCTTCACCAGAGAGCTGTGAACTTTACAGCAGAGACGAGGGGAATTTTGTGAGCATGCTTGCATGAAAATGCCATAACCCCATTTGGGATGGCTGAACTCTGATTGAACCAAACTGCTTAAACCTAATCTTAAATAAGAGAAAAGCACTATTTTCTCTAATGCTACATATGCAGCTAAATTGAAAGGACATGGGGATATACCATGATTTAAATAGTCTCTTCACCAAAAATGTTTTATTGTGCAGTTTCTAACTTAATTTTTGCTTTTGCAACCATAGGGCTGTAGAGGTAGACTTGGGAATCAAAGGAAAAATGGGAAGAAATGGATACCTAAAGGCAGATTGAACCATAACATTTACATTTCTCCCTTATCTGATGGTAGGGTTTTGCAATTCCCGGGTTCACAGCCCTCCCGCTCATTCCCGATACAGAGGGAACTATGGCCAGTAATTTCAAGGAGAGGAACAGAATGGCTACAAATGAGAGAGGTTTGGGTGATTGCTGCTGTATTTCCAGTGAGGGAAAACTGCCTGGTGGCTCTGGGAGGGTGTAACCAATTTGTTTGAATAAGCTGTTCATAAGTTTCCACTCCAAGAGGCTTGTAATCCTTATTTAATAAAATGTTGTCATAAAGACCACTTTTTAATTCCTCCATGGGCTGGGGATGACGTCTTGAAACAGAGGTCCATTTACATTAAAAATATGCATACTGTGGTAGACCAAGGAAAACAAGGCTTTCTGTCATATTTTGGAGTTTTATGGGGTGTTTTCCTATATTTCACAATAAGTGACAGATCATTTCAAAAAGAATAAGTGGTAGGTTCATAGAAATATATCTCTGTGAGGTTAGCCAGTGCAACCTGGGTCGGCAGCCACCCCTGGGGAGGGTGATTTTTGGGAGGCAACGTGGCAGTGTTCAAAAACTCGGAAGCCTTAAATGCATTATTTGAACGCTCCCGTTTAGAGAGTATCACTTTGTGCTCCTCCAGCCTGCCAGGCCATGGGGACAGGGATGATGCTGAGTTCCTGGGCCACCTCTTCCATCGAGGAGGTGGCTGAGGCGGCCCCGGGCGGCCTGCGCTGGCTGCAGCTGTACGTGTACAAGGACCGCGAGGTCACCGAGTCGCTGGTGAGGCGCGCCGAGAGAGCCGGCTACAGAGGCATCTTCGTCACTGTGGACACCCCGTACCTCGGCCGCCGCCTCGCCGACGTGCGCAACAAGTTCCAGCTGCCCCCACACCTCAGGTACCTCTGCTGCTGGCGGTGGCGGGGCACTGTCCCAGGGCTGCGGGCACCCAGGCTGCTGGGGGAGAGGTTTGTCCTGGGCAACAGCTCCGTGGAGCTGTGCGTGGAGCTCGTGCTGTGTTCGGGCTGGGATCTGCTCTGGGGCCAAAGGAAGCTTTCCTGGCTGTTGGCACACTGTAAAAGACACTGTGCCAGGCAACATGAGGCTGTTCAAGTAAGGGACATGGGGCATTTCTTTATACGTGTGTCAATGTATTCTTGGCTACCTCCAAACCTCAGCTCCGGGCACAGCCCGGAGGGACCTGCTCTGATGTTGAACTGGGATTCAGTGGCACAGTTGGCTGTGCTCTGAAAGGGGCCTGGACTTAGTGGGTCAAAACCCCCTTCCAAAAGATGTTACAGCTCCTTCTGTGTTATCCTATGGCACTGCTCTGGGTCCAGGGCCACGCTGCTATTGACTGCAGAACCCCTTTCTGAGCAACTTCAACTCTTACTCAAACACAGAAACACGTGGGTATCAGTCTTTCTAAATCCTTCATGAGGTCAATTTTTACCCTGAAGTGTGTTTTGGGACATTTTCTGTGTCTCAGAATCTGTGGCATCATCATTGACTTCAGCACTAATTCTAGTTCCTCCCCACTGCAGGGCCAATGAGGAATTCAATTTTAACAGAGTTAAGCCAGAATTTTAACCTTACATTGGGGTTGTAAGGGTGGTGATTTGCCTGACCTTTTGTAAATATGAATTGATAGACTGTAGAGACCCCCCCGATAAACATATGCTGAAGTGCTGGCACAGTTCTAGCAGCAAAGGACTGGCTGGAAGAATATTTACTTGATGGGATATCCAGGACTTGGAGCTAAAAATCTTGCAAGATTCTTGCATCTAGGGCTTGGTAACAACCACAGTCCACCATGGCACGTGTTAAAATTATTTAGAGCATGCAAATGAATACAAAAATGGAGAGAAAGAGAGAGAGAGAAAGACAGTTTGATGTATTTTGAAGCTTTGAGGTGAGTTCTGGGTGACAGCTAGTTTTGAGTTTTATCAACGGAATTTAATTGCTCTTCCTGTGTCTCCAGACTGTTATGTTATACTATATGTGCATGGTATGTAACATGTACTTAGCAAGAATCACATCTTAATTTCCATACTATTCCAAAGGAAGATAAGCCTTGGGACTCCACAGTGAATCTGATTCTCTAACTCTCTGGCAAAAAGCCCTCCAGAGCCTGGGGTGTTGGCTCTCCCCCACGCCCTTATGCTTGAAACTAAGGGATGAAGGTTGACAGAGCAACCTGAACTCTGCCCTGGTTTCTGTGTTGAAGTACAGTTTTAGGAGGAAGGCACCAGAAAGCAAAAAACCCTTATGCATCTACCATGAAAATGTACCACACTGGGATGTGTATGCCCTGTGTCTTAATCGTGCTATAGATCTGTGTTTGACACATTATCAATAGACACTGACCTTTTACTCTAAAAAATAAAATTAAACTATTATTTAAGTAGCTTATTTTTTAGGGGCAATAGAATTTTAAAGCCTGGGGTTGGGGAGGTCTTGAATGCGAGTCCAGTAACCCAAAGCCATTTGAGGGAAGCAGGAGAGCATTTCTGAAACACTTTGACCCCACCTGCCCAAACCATAACAAGGTTTTGAGTGAACTCTATGGAATCATATGAAATTGGAGTAATCCTTAAAGGTTCCAATTCATCACTGCAGATTCCCGAGAGCTGCCTGGGCAGCGCTTTGTTGCAGAGGCCGCGGTGGAACTCTCCTAGCGCGGGGCTCTGCTCATTTACGTGATAACTTTTTCTTGGCTTCGGATTTTCAACAAAGTTTCAAAGCAACAACAAGGTGCCATTGTGCTCCGAAATGTATGTAAGGCAACATTCATCCAAGTGTTGATCTGCATTTCCCAGGCCAAGAAAAACAACAGTTATTTATATAATCTTATCCATGGTTCTGTTTTTCTCTGGGCACCCCACCCTCCACAAACCAACAGCTGAAAAGCTGGATCTTGCTGAGAGCCCGCTCCTTTCTCATTTGCTTCTGGGCCTGGAGCTGAACAGAAAAGCCATGTGAAATGCTGCTTGTTGCAGGCATGAAATCAGCAGTGAAACCAGCCAGGTTCCACACAAAAACACTCATGCACTTCCCAAAATGTGAAATGTGAGTATTAAATAGCCCGATGTGGAACAGGACACAGTTTCCGAAGAACAGGGCAATTGGTCTCGCGTAGGACATGGCTTTGCTAAAACTGGTGAGATTTTGTTGCTGAAAAACCCAAATAACAGCTAATGTTTTCACATGAGCTTTCTTTCCTCCCTACATTTTACAAGGAAATGTACAAAAGGGACACAAGGTAAACAGGATGGCTGTTTGCCTTATTGGACAGATGAAAATTCTGAATTCTTTGCAAGGCTTCATGCACATCCATGGAATTCATGGAGCTTAAGAAAACTTCATTTCCTCCTTCTCCCTTCCACCTCCCCGATCCCCTATTCCTCTCATAGCTGAATTCCCTGGATTTGAAAAACAACAAAAGACAACCTTATTTCTTTTGCTATTGAAGTCAGACTCTTACCTTGGGCCAGAGAAACTTGCTCCAAAGTTATCACAAAACCATCACAGAAACACAGAAAGGCTTGGGTTGGAAGGGACATTAAAGATCCAATGCTCATGCTGATTATCAAATGCTTTGCCAGCCAGAGGTTCTGGCTCACTGAGGACTAGGATCTGATACGCTGGGATCAGCTGGTTTTGCTCCCGCCCTGCAGTGCAGCAAAGCTTTAACTTCAGTATGTTGAATGTTGGCATTTGGGACTGACCCATGAATCGTTCTCAGACTTTCTGTGTCTCTTGTCACTTTAGATTAAAAAACTTCTCCAGCAGTGACCTGGCATTTTCCTCGGGGAAAGACTTTGGAGAGAACAGCGGCCTGGCCGTGTACGTCTCTGAGGCCATTGATGCCAGTGTCAACTGGAAGGACATCAAGTGGCTCCGGGGGCTGACCTCGCTGCCCATCGTGCTGAAGGGGATCCTCAGGGGTATGTAGCTCTGCTGCTTCCTGGGGAAAGGCAAGGGAAGAGCTGTCACCTCTTCATGCACCCTTAGGAGCCCAGCAGTAAAGACGTTGGCAGAAACAGCTGCTTAAATAAGTGCCTGGTGTTGTCACCAACACCACCATTAATGAGGTTGTGCCAATAATTTTGCAGTGGACAAAATCATTCAACAAAAGAATTTCTTACTGATGAGTTTTAGAACATAATAGAGAAAATAAAGTTTAGCAACAAAGTGGCTGATTCAAAGGGATAAAATGTTCTGCTCCAACATTTCAAACTACTTTTCTGGTCTTATGTCTTAAAGATAAAACCTTTTTCTGTGTTGAGGCGAGGCTTTGGAAGGCTGAAGCCCTAAGGTGGCTTTGCATGAGCTGACAATGTTTTTTTTAGTGATTCCCTCATTATGGTATCTACAAGCTCCCAGTTATGGAAGGGCATATCCTGTTTGTTTGTGTTTTTTCCTAGCTGATGATGCCAAAGAAGCTGTAAAGATTGGGGTAAATGGGATCCTGGTGTCAAATCATGGAGCACGACAGCTTGATGGGGTCCCTGCTACTGTAAGTCCTTATGCCAATACACTCCAGTAATCTCTAATTTTCTCTGCCTTTTGGCTTCTTGTTTGCTTCCTCTGAAAGCTGGAGGAAAAACCTGGAGTGAGTGTTCTATGCTTTAAGCCATGCCTTAACCTCTCTCCACTTCTCTATGCATGTCACATTGTACTCTGAGTTAGACACAGCCTTTCCTTGGTAAATCAAATTGGAAAATCCTTCATAAATTTTTTCCAGTCTCCTCTTTCCTTTCTTCTTTCTCATTCTTTTTTTGAAAAACCCTTGTTGCCATTTGCAGCACACTGAAGGTTGTATTAGAGTAAGTTTTCCCTTTTAATGTTCTTTGGAGGCTTCTGAAAAATTACAGTTAAGGAACAGCTAAAGGCAGAATAAAACTCTCCATTTTTCTCCTCTCAAATATTTTCACCTTTGGAAAAGGGAGAGAGTGGTTAAATTACAGTTTTTCCTTTTTCCTTTTCCTTGTCATGCTACCCCATGGCTTTTCCAAAGGTGAAAGGGATTTGAGAATTTCTCGGTCGGCAAAAAAAAAAAAAAAGAAGGAAAATGAAAAAGTATGTGCTCAGGATGAAGGAAAAACCCCAAAATTCCAGTCATCACTCATCTTGCTTCATTTGGTGTGGGAAAGCTGCACAAATAAAAAGAGAATGAAAGGGAGGAGAATCAAAGCCCAGTTGTGCCTCTCTGAGTATTTCCAATATGTTCTCGATGAAAAACCTCCTGTTTTCCATGATGGTTCCCTGAAGGGAGAGGGGAACAAGTCCTCCTGTCACCTCCTGGGAACGTATTCCCTAATTTCACTGGGAGTATTTAAAAGTCTTGGGCAAGCCTGTGTGTGAGGTAATCCAACGGCAACAATGTCTAAGGATGTTAAAAACATCATTTTGAGGAATGAGAGAGCTCAAGAAACACAAATTACTTTTCGACAGCTGCAGCAGAACAGAAATTTGGTAACTCCTTGTTAGGGGTTACTCCTTTGCCACACCACAGGGCAGAGGAGAACTGCTAAAGCTGATGTGTTCCCTGGATTTATGGTACAAGAAACAACACTTCACAATGCTGTTTTTATAATGTATCTGTACCAGATCATGTTAAATGTTTCTGATTTAGAAACATAATAATTTGCTTCAATTTCATGGGGTTTCAGATCGTGAGCTGAACCCAAGCTGGTCAATATTTCTAGTGTCTAGTTACACATTGAGGAAATCTATGTTTTAATTATGGTTTGCATCATGCTTTAGTTATTAGAGCACTTTAATGTTGGTACAGTTTGTCAGGATGTAGAAAGTGGTCTCTGGATATGGAAATAGATCCAAAATATGTTTGGCAAGAGAGCAAAACCAAAGGGAGGGGGAAAATCACAGCAAGTGCCAAACTTCAAGAAAATTTTAATCCAAATCTAAAAACAAACTGTACTTTCAAGTTTTCTTCCCCCATCTTCTAGTCATTTTTATCCATTAGAAAGGAAATTAATTACATCCGTATTTGAAAGACGTGAATTTGTGTGTCTTTTGTCTTACTTCCACACACTGTTTCCAGTCTCCTTAATACTTGGTTTCTGGAGCTGTTCCTTTCCTGATTTTCATGAATAGGAACTATTTAGGTGGCCTTACAGGAGAAGTTGCCCTGTAATTAATGCTCCAGGCTTGAATTCAGGAGGCTCATCCTTTCATTGGGACCTCTTGCATGGCAAGAGGAATTAATTCCCTGGTTACTTGTAACTTGAGAAGAGTAAAATACTTTCCCCCCTTATTTGTATCACTGGTGTAGGGGTTGTGCAGAGAAAAGGGATGAGCAGAGCTTGGTGAAAGCAACATACGTGTGCATTAAAAGAAATTATTTCCCCACTTTGCTCAAAACTTAGAGGAAAGTTCATTTTTTCTTATTTTAAGAAGTTTTTCTCTACAGTCATTCCTGTAATTAGATGCATTTTCAAAGGAAAAATCCACTAATTAAAAATTTCCAGCCAATTTGGAATTCCTCCAGGCCTGTGTTTCTCTTACTCCTTGTCTATAGGTACAGTGCCTCTGGGCTCCTGAGCTGGCCCTCAGGATAAATGAATGGTAAATTTAAACAAAGATGATTATTTAAAAAGGGAGAGTGATTCAATTTTATCCCTAAACTAGTGAAGACTGGAAGTCTGGGAGGTAACCATCAAAAGGCTTCCCTAGTGCTGGCTGGTTTTTTATATTCTGCATAAAAAGCAGATACTGGCTTGTGTCAGATATGTGTCATGGGGTCAGATGGCCATTTGGTGAGACCCTGCTGATCCTCATTCTGTTTATGTGACTCTCCAAAGAAATGTGACCTTTGTATGTACCTTCTCCTCTGCAAAGTTACTGCTGGTTCTCAATACAAAGCTGTGTTATTGAGCTATAGACTTAGGCATGTAACTGCTCATTAAGCTGCTGTAAAGCTTGGATCCTCTGTGTAAGAACTCATTCAAAAAATAAATAGGGTTTCAGGAGCAGCCAAGCTGTATTTCTGGTTTCTCTCTTTTAGATTGATGTCTTGCCTGAAATCGTGGAGGCTGTGGAGGGGAAGGTGGAGGTGTTCCTGGATGGTGGTGTAAGAAAAGGCACGGATGTTCTCAAGGCACTGGCTCTTGGTGCCAAAGCTGTTTTCATTGGGAGACCTGTCCTCTGGGGACTGGCTTATCAAGTAAGTTAGGAAAAGCTCATATGCACGATCATCAGATCCCTAGATTCACTGTTTAGCCTTACTATATGCACATTATATGCACATTATATGTCTGTGTGCAATGGTGTCTGTGTGCTTCCAGACCATGCAAAATTTGCTACGACAAACACTCAGGATTTATGTTTGTGCATAAAACCTTCCTTGGCACACGTGCACATGTCTATACCTACACACGTACATGTGCATATAATAGTTCACATTGTCTCCTAATCTCCCAGGGTGAAGAAGGAGCAAAAGAAGTTCTCCAGATGCTGAAGGAAGAGTTTCGCCTGGCAATGGCACTGACAGGTGGGACATCAGCATTTCCTCTCTGTAATCACATTTTCTCAGAGCTTTCCTTTGCCCCAGGCAAGATGCTATAGCAACTTGCATGAGGGGAATGTTTGCAATCTAAACAGGTTAGTCTGTGGAGAAATGGGAAAAGGACTTGTTATCCCTGCCTTATAAATGGGGAACTGAGTAGATTAAGTGAAAATATTATTTTGGGTTTTTTCATAAGGAGAGCAATAAATCCAAAGAAAAGTAGTGGCAAATCTTTGGTTGCTAAGGGGGGGTTGAAATCTGTCAGATTTCATCTGACAACACGTAGATTTTTAAGGGGCAGAAAAATAAAAGGCTTAGAGTGGGTTGAAAAATCAGGGGTTTGAACTGATCTGCAACTTCTCCTCCAGGATGCCGGAGAGTAGAAGAAATTGGCAGGACACTGATACGAAGACATCAAGTATTGTTTTCCAAGATTTAGGTCTGAAGACTCTCGCCTTGTGCATTGCCTGTTGTGCTTCCAGACAAAATCCAACTGCATTCCCTCTGTGGGCCTCATCCTGCAATCCTGACTGAGGGAATGCTCTGCTCTGTAGGAAGTCACTTGTTGAAAAGAGGACTCCGAGTAAATTTTACAGGTGTTTCCAAATCTCTCAGGCTCTTAAGGAGAGCTGCTACACTGGGAGGTATCACTACAGGTGGGCCTTTATACAAGACCAGAATAGAAACTTCTATGTGCTTTACAACAAATGCTGATATTGATTTCCATGTCTGGGACTAATTTAGCTGTTAAAGTGAAACTGTAAACACAAATGCTTCGATAGCAAACAGAAATGCTGAAATTTAAAATGCAAAAGATACTTCTTGCTCACTGTTTAGAGAAACTGGACTGTAGATTGTAGAGATTAAATCTTGCTTTCCTATGAACAGAGTGTCCTTTCCCTAGTGACTCTGGACTTTATAAGCATTTGGGCTTGTGACACGTAGGCTGTAGGAGCCCAGAGGGCTCTTCATTGTAAGGAACCAAAGAGCAAAGCAAAACTGGGGAAAATTGAGGAAATTCTGCTGTTTAAGTGGCACAAACCCCTCTGCAATCAGACAACTGTTATGCATGTGCATTGGATGTAGGTCAGATCCTTGGCTAATGCAAATCCCTGTAGCCCAAACTGCATCCACCTGGAGCTCCGAGTCACATTTTTCACCTGGATTGTTTTGCTAACAGTAGCAAGGGAAGGCTGATGCTACCTGAGAGAGTTTGTAGAATTTGCAGCCATGTGCAAAAGGGAAACTTGAATAATTGAGGCATTAACCCATGACTTGGGAAGAGCCTAATGGCTCTATTTAGTTTCCATGCACAGCCTCAAGCCAGGTAAATCTTAGTGTTCTTCATGCTGCTTAAGATGAGGATGCAGAGACATGCAGGATCTGTGCCTCATTCTCTGAACAATCTTAATAGCCACTGAATTCAGGAGAAATTTTGCAACTGTAAAGAACAAAGGAGGTAAGAATGTACTGTTCTCATCCTGGGTAAAACCAAGGGTAGCTCTTCACCTGTCTCACTTCCCTTGCAGGTTTAGTAGTGTTACAGGGGGCAGGGAGAGGCCACACAGGTTTTGAATATCTTGCTGTGAAAATTTAAAGTTCATTTTTAAATAAGACTAAAAAAGAGAAAAACCCCTTAATTTCATGGTTTCACTGACATCACCAGCTCCACCATTTGTTTCCCATCAGCCTCAGAAGAACTCGTGCATTCTGACTCTCCTGCTTTCCAAGGTTTGAAATATCCCTTACTGAGCTTTAGAGGCAGCTTTGTAATGAAATGATGGAATATTATAATGTGAACTAAAGCTGGGGCTGGAACCCGAAGTGGGGAGAAAACCCAAAAGGCCACATGCTTGCCCTCCAGTTGTAAAATCCGTACTCTTATTTACTGCAGAGTGTGGTCTGTTGTGTGAGAGTTGCGTAGCAACAAAATAAAGTTTATCTGTGCAAGGAAATATGAATGTTTCTCAGAGCACAGAGAAGCATAATTTCTGGTGTTTACTGCACTTATCATATCTGTTGCAATGTGGACTGTGTCAGATGTCAATTACAGACTAACTTCAGCAAGACTGTTTATTTGAGATAATATAAATGTTACTTACAAGATAGGGGCATAATATCTTATGTTTACATGTTTAAGATCTATTTCTAAAGCTCAGAAGATGCAGTTTCCTGTCTTTGCCCCAACCAGATTCGAGGAAAGTTCTGAAACTCTGTGGTTCAGTAGAAGTTCCGATGGGGAGGAAACTGGTCTCGTTAACTTGTGCGTAATTCACTGTTTCTAGTTCCTCTGGGATGAGGGGTTTACATTGTTTTTTCCTGCCTGTTATCTGAGAATCGTTTGTCTGCCTTCCAGTTCAACCCTAGTAAGACTAGACAAGCATTAAAAACCAAAATTAGAGCCAAATACTTAAAGGCTGTGTTACTGTTAACAGAAAGTAAATTCATTTGTCTGGTAGAATTCTGTTCTTAAAATATTCCACAGTGAATTTCTTTTGATTTTGAGGCAGCCAAACAGAACTAATTTTTAAAATTATTAAATTTAAAAAAAAAGGTAGGAACTCTGTTTGGTTTGAGTTAAAAAGCATAAAGACTGAGTGACCTCAACCATTTAAAAAGCTGAACAATGTCCAGGCTAAGGAAAAAAAATTATCTCCACACTCCACTCACTTGCTTTATCTGGAGGAGCTGAGAAAAAACCAGAGCACACAGAACAGGTGGTAGTGGATCTTTCTATGGTTTGTGAGAGTGTTTCTGAGGAGAGCATAAGCAATATGACAAAAAAGTAGGTCTTTGTGAACTATGCTAAGTGGAAAATAATTTGTCTTAAGTAACAGGTGAACCTAACAAACTCTTAGAAACAATTAGTCATTGTCCTTAGATCAAGGCACACAAGTAGAGGGGAGCAGAAGTTTTTTTGCATTTATGATGCTTTAGTCTAACTGCCTATCCAAATGTCAAATCACAAACAGGATGAGTTTAATTGTGAAATCATCTTCTGTATTGACCTCAGCTCCATATTAAGTCGAAGATGAAAAGAAAAAATGTCTACACAGAAAAAAATAGTAAGGGGAGAACCATGAGTCATATTTTCTGTACCCACAAAAACAGCACTCAACTGGTGTGCTGGGTATTGGGAAAAAATCCAACTGGTTTGGGAGGTGGTAAGTGATCTGAATGGGGTTCTCTAACCACCTCCCAAAATGGACCAGGAACATTCCCTGGAAAAGGAAATTGCAGGCCTTAATGAGAAAATATTTATCAGATGTTTTGTGAAGAGAGAAGAGACCAAAAGCAAAACCTGAGGGTATGAAGGAGGAGGAGGAGGATCCTGTGCTTTTTAGGAGAAAGTGGTACCTTCCAAGATGTTATGATGCGAGGCAGGCTCAGGTGTTTCATGTTCAGTCTGCGTGTGGATTTCTCTGCTGCTGGCAGTTCAGAAGTTTCCCTCTTGGGAAGCATCCCCACAAAGTTGTCTCCTTAGTCCCAGTGGAGGATTAAACCCACTGAAGAGTGTGTGGAAGAGTGTGGCATTCTTCAGAGGATGTGTAGAAACCACTCAGGACATTTGGAGATGCTTCAGCCCTGGTTTGGGATCTCAACAACAGGACTCAAGGCATGCATGTTTGGCACTAAATTCTAAAGAAATCAATCTGTTTCAAGGTGACAAGGTCAGTGAAAGAGCCTGCGATGTTTTCTGGACAGCTGATAGATCACATTGAGGACGGACATGCAGGGAGCAAGGCACTCCTAAGAAAAAAACCAATATCCTTCTGGAAAAGCCCTCCTTGAGCAGGTTTGGCTGTGCTGGGAACACCTTTGAGTCTGGCAGTTTAATTCAGCAGAGGAGAGCACAGCGGTGCAGGACTGCAGGCGTGGCTCAGCAGATGGCAGGAGTCAGACGAGGGTTGTGAGAACATCTGACCTTTCAGATCAAACGTGGAGGAGGAGGCTAATGTAGCTTCAGGACAGATTTTCCTCTCTCACTTGCTTGTCAGTCCTTTGAAGCAGAGACCTGCTGCTTTTCGAATGCTTGGAGCCTGCATGCAGGGTGGAGAATCCAGTAAGTAAATAATAGGAGTCATAATTCAGTGCACTGAAGCTGAGGAGCTGTGAAAGACATGATCTGTTTTCTTGTGACCTCCACCTCTCGCTGTGACTCTGGGACATGTTATTGTGTTTTATTTTTGCCAGTGGCCAAGTCAAACAAATAGCTCTGGAACTGGTTAGAACTCCACCCCCCTCCCCAATTTTTCAGGTTAAGCATGGAACTTGTCTGTCTTACTGGGAATTTCTGAACATAAATAAACAGACACTTAGAGTAACTCGCCTTGATAAATGGGCAGTGTAGGTCGGGGCCTGCTGGATATGCAGGCGACTCAAAGATGAAGCAGAGCTGGGGAAGTAGGCAGGAATGGCTCTGCTTTTCTTGGCTTCTCAAACGGTTTTCAGGCTGAAATCAAACACTTGAGTGCATGAGGAAAGCTGGCTTCTGAAGTCATGATTTTGCACTGAACCTCACTGTAAGGATATCTCTTATAAAGCTACTTTTGATGTGGAAATTTGGCTCCAAACCACACTGAAGGCCATTATAAATAACCACTTCATCACAGGACACACAGAAGTTGGCTTCCTTGAACACTCCTAGAAAGCAAGCCTAACCTTATTGAGCCATAACCTCAGCTAGTGTAAATCAGAGAAGCTCCATTGACTTCATTAGTTTATACTGATTTACACCAGCTGTGACTGTGGCCTACAATTACAGCAAGATATGTCAGCTTTTAAATTCTGTCACTGGGTGTTGAACAATACTGTTTTTAAAACAAGACTGGCAATCCCAGATTTAGATCCTAATGAGACGCAGCACTGTAATTGCTTCATGATGCTTATATGCTCCATTTTGTTTTCATTTTTGCGTTGCTTCTGTTTTTCTTATCTCCTGCCAAACAGAGGAAGAGTACCACATATGTTACATTCATAACAAAGATGTTTTGCTGCGCTGAGAACATGTCCTCCAGATGCAGAATGCCTTTGTATTGCAGCTCAGCTTCTTTCTTTGCATAGGTACATTGGTTATGTGCCAACATAGGAATGCCCTTGAGGGCAGCCCTGTATTTCCCCAGGGCCTGGAGCTTCGCAAGGGGCACCCAGAGGCTGTCCCAGGGGAACTTCAAAGATCTGATTCCCACTTAGGGATTTCCAGCTCCTAAGCTGTCATTTCAGATGGGCAGGATGAATTGTGTCTGAGAGCACCCTGGTAGGACTGCCCTGAGACCATCACTGCTTCTCCTCTGTCAAAATCCTGCAGGGTGCTCAGGTGATTTACCCAGACCGAGTGATCAGTTGGCACTTCTGTGGTGTGGAAGGCTGGGAGGTGCATACAGATGGGTTATTCAGCCAAGGGGAAGATGTTCACATAACTAGACTGACAGTGATTAATATTGGTTATTATTTTATGACAGCAGCAGCTGTTAAGTTCCAGTCAAGGTCAAGGCAGCACTGTGACTGCTGAGATGCTTTTCTGCAGGCAGCAGTCTCTGCTCAACAGAGTCAGAAGGGTAAATTGACAGGCAAAGGAAGAGAAAGTCTCTCTCTAAAATGCAGAAACAAACTGATTCCCCCAGCTAAGTCCTTTAACTTTCCCTTCCACTACCTTAATTCGCTGTTCTCCCTAAGGCAGGTAACTGGGGTGGACAACACACTCCACAAATACTCAACAACCATAGGGAAGGTCCACAGGTGAACAGAGCAGAGGCAGAGCTGGAGCACAGCACAGCTGTGCTAAAGCCTGTGTATTTTTCCTTGCAGAAGGTGAAGCTCCTTATACAACTTGGCCAAGTAAAATCTGATTGTGGTGGCTTTGCATGATGGGAATGGAACACCTCTTATTTCTCCCTGGTTTTCTAAAATTCAATAGCATAACATGATTTTAGATCCCTTTTCCCCAAGCACTTTTAGTAGTATGCTAACCTCTTTAATTCTGTGCACTGTGTTTAATAGGTTTTCCTTTTAGGAGAACTGCAAGTAGTGGATTTTAAACACTTAGTTGCCATTAAAAAGGTTCCTGCAGAGCAGGTATTCACTACTAGGTTTATTTCATGTGAGATGAGTCTAATTATCAAGAACAGCCACAAAGACTTCAAAGGAGGGCATGAAGATCCTACAATAAGGTGACATGGCGTAAACCGAGCTTACACAAATTCAGGATGTGTATTGTACACATCTCTGTTGTGAGCAAACATCTCACACGTTGAGCAAAGTGGTTCAGCATGTTCTGTTACTGGACCCAGAGACCTAGCATGGGTGTGAGATAAAAAGACTTCCTAACAGGTGAGAACTGAATGCTGATCAGGGATGGGAATTCAAACAGCAGGATCATCTCCCATATCTAAGCTTCCTTCCTCTGGGTCTGTACACATATCCTACAAAGAGAGAGGCTGAAGAGTGTAGGTGGGGGTCTCTATTACAATTTTAATACAAATTGTCACTGACTTAGGAGTTACACATCTGCAGCCTTCCCATTGGGTAATTAAGAGCAGCAAAAACTGCTGAATTTGGTATAAATTCCTTTTGAAGAGCTTATGTCTCTACCTATGAACCTGGAAAAACTAAAGCAGCACCCTTAATACAAGAAAATTCACTGGCAAGTTCTTTGAAAGAGTTACAAACAGAGAAATGTGTATCAGGAAGAGGGGAACTTGTGCTTTTCTGAGACTGCGACCAACAGAATGTATGTGCAATTAAAGAGTAAGACTTGGCACTAATCCACCTCATTTCCTTACTGCCTACTGGTTTGTTCCACAGCTCCTAATCCAAGGCTGCAGGACTGGGGGTGGCAGCATCCATCTCCTCTTGGTTGTGACATTGCACCTCATGGCATCCTGCGTGTTTACTGCTGTGTCCACACCAGCCTTGGCTGTGACGTCCTTGGGTTGGATCTCACAGGGAACCTGGAATGAGAAAGATGGGTGGGACTTCTGGGCAGAGTCTTTGTCCTTTGGAAATAGTTGGAAATGAGGTGTGGACAGGTGTGGGTGTTGCTGAGGGGCTTTTGGTGAGAAGGTAAGAGCTCATTTTCATTTTTCAAGAGCCCCCTACCCAGGATTAAAGTTGAAGGTTTGCCAGATGGGACAAGGGACCTGTGTAGGTGAGGCTTTTGCGGCCTGTGGTGCTTCAGCAGCACTTTATGTCAGTAGAGAAAGCACCGAGTCTCATTGCAGAGGAACCCAGCCCCTGGTTCTCATACACCATCTACATGTAGATTCCTATGGTAAGGAATCTAAAAAGGAGACTGGCAAACTTCAAGTGAACCTACACATGCAGTTCTCCCTACCTTCCCAAGAGACACCAAAGTTTTCTTTCATAGGTTTCACTGGGCTTTTGTGTGTATCATATCAAGTTCACAGTATTTGAATTGGTGGGACTTGCAGCTGTCATGTGAGGTGCTTGATGGTTGCTTTTATCAGGAATTTTGAGGCCACAGCTGGAGGAAAGCAGCGAGTTCTGTGGCAAGGCTGCTGTGGTGATCGTTCTTGGTTTGGCAAGGCCAGTGTAGTTACCTTTTAAATGCTGCTGGCATTTCCCAGACAAACTTGGACTCTTACAGAGTTGGTGCTGAATCACAGAATCATGGAATGGCTCGGGTTGAAAGGGACCTTGAAGCTCATCGAGTTCCAACCCTCCTGCCAGGTACAGGGGCACCTTCCACTAGACCAGGTTCTCAGAGCTTCACTCAACCCATTTTTGTGAATGGAAAGATGAACAGCCCCAGTGTATGACATGCACACTTTAATGTATAAGTAACCCAAATATCTTATGATCTATGTCCTTCACTCTCTGTGTTATTTATAAACTATACCTTAAACAGATTCAGTATCCCAACCTTTGCTTTTTGTGTGTTCCCTGCTAACCTGGAAGACTGCCACTGCTCCTCTCTCAGAACAGGAGGCCTGAGAGACATCACTGATAGTTCCAGCTCCAGCTTATGTTCTGGTTATTCAGTGGTGCCAGAGACACTGGGGAGACCTTCTGGCATCATCTCCTGTCACTAGGATCATCTCCCTATCATAGGGATAGTCACTTGCAAGTAGTTATGTGTAGGTTTGTAACTGCTGCATAACAGACTACAAAACCACACCCGCCCGAAATAATTCACTGGCATGCTAACGAGCATCAACCCAGACAGTTCAACCATCTGCGTGCTCTGCTTTTTATCAGTTTCAAGTGTGTTGGGTTTGGGTGTACGTGTCCCCTCTGCAAGCATAAAACCATACTTTTGATCTATGGCAGAAAGGCCCTTTTACCATAAAGATAAAAAGATTAAAAAAATTATTCCTTTTGATTCTCAATCCTTTTTCCATTATTGCTCTGATATGGATGGGACCATACTGTCAAGTTACTATAGAGGATGTAGAGTGCATCCAAAGAACAAGGAACTGTAGAGCACATCCAGCCTGTGAGTTCATTTATTAATCTGTGTTGCTGTTTACTGATGTGTTTGGAAATATTCAGTGCTATGTGATGAGCAAAGATGTTGGCTGCAACATAAAGTTTGTCTCAGCCAACACTGTGGCTGCTGCTGTGATTTCTAGAGCTGTGGCTGCAGCACAATCATTCCATTCTGACCTAATCTGTGCACTGGATATTTACCTTGGAGGATTTTTTTTTGCCTCTGAGATGCTTTTTGGTTGTTATCAATGGGAATAGTAACATGTCTATTACTATGAATATTAATACATGGGAATGCAGGAGAAAGCACCCCGAGCTAGCCTTTTTCAGTCTCACCTTCCCACTCTCATGAGAAAATGGCTGTGGAGAAATTCCTTGAAGTTTCTCTTTCCTTATCAGCTTGGAATTAGCACAGACCCTATTGCCACTGCCTCACTGGGTGTGAGGAGGTGTCACTGTGATTAATCTTTTCCCCCCTTGTTTTAGTTTGTAGTGCTGGCCATCGTTAGTCCGTCCTACGGTGCCGTGTCATCACGGTAAACGCCAGAACAGCTCATCCCCACATGTGTATGTTCAGTGAAGTGTGTCAATTAATTACTCTTCTCTTGTGCTGTCACACAGACACTCCTGTTGCCCCAAGAAAAAGCTTTTAAGCAGCACAACCATACATAAACAGCTGATAAGCTGATAAAAACAGGATCTTCAGCCTAGTAAGAATGTCGGATTTTTGGGTGTACTGCAAAATAATAGAGTGTAACTTTAGGGGATGTTTACTGTCAAAAGCAGCAATTCCTAGTAAAATGTTTTCTATTTGTGAATTTAAATTTTCCAAATCAAGTGATCCTGAGTCCATTCCAGCTCACAATTTAGGTCTGCAAAACAAAACTTTTCACATGTGTCTGGCTAAGGGGCTGCCTTTTGATCTTATGTGTAATGTCACACCCCAAGCAGTTACCTGTATGTGGGAGCAGAGGAGCCATGCCAAGGTGTGTATCTAACATCTGCCTTATAATTTTTCCTTTATAGCATGACTTTTTGGAGTTCACTTATGCCCTGATGGTGAACCTGTGTCTGATTTCCCGAGGTGAAGCCTTCTTGCCTGTAGGTGGAAGCCATGCAGGACCTAACACCTCTGCAGCCTTTGCCAGTGCAAATATTCCAAGAAGTGTACATAGCTGATTAGTAAAAAGATAGAGAGAATACTTGATCTTGGTTTGGAGGTGCAAATGAGATGATTTTGAGGTTCTTTCATCTCTAAAAAGAACATGCAGCGTGCTGTGGCTAAAAGTTGAAGGTATTAAACACAAAGTATGGGGGCTTTATTTTTAGCAACAAGGATTATGAGTGTTGGAATGTTTTCAAAGGATGTGGTAAATTGTCCTTTGTAGTCTTTAAATGAAATATATATATTTTTTGCGAAGATGTGCTCTATTTTGGCCAAAAGATATTGGAGACCTGTTGATTGAAATATTCTGGCTTTTTCATGGTCAAAATCAAATGGGATGATTGCAACATCTTTGAAACTTTTTAAGTCTATCACCTTCCTTTAGGAAGGTGTTGTTTTTGGAGGTATTTTTTTTATTTATGGCTGAATCTATGAGAAGAAGACAAGACAGGATAGTTTGCATGACTGATTGGTGCAACTCCAGTTAGAAAAAGGTGTTCCAGTGTCCTGATCCTGAATGTTGCTGAGCCTGTTTATCAGGACTTCCTAATGGCACTGAGAATTTAGGATTTTTAATCCTCTAAACAGTGTTGATATCTTGCTGAATTGGACTCATTAAATCTCTGCGCTATCACTTTGTTTCTCTGATACCTCTGCTTTTGACTTTGCTGGTGTAGCTACATCAGATGTCTTGCTGTCTTGCTGACCCACAGTAGGTTTGAGAGCATAATTCCAGGCTTTGTGAGAATGGAACATTTCTAAAGCAGCAGCCCCTCACTGATCTGCAGAGAGAAAACACGTATGACAGGCAGTGGGGATTCCATTTTTCAGGATCCAGGGTTTAAGACAGGCTTAAAGGAGTCTTATCAAAAGTGTTTTCCAGTGCATGTGGCTCCTTCTGACAGCACCCAGGTGGTTAAGAAACCAGCATTAAGAATAAAAGCCGTTTCTCTTTTCTGCACAACAAATGGTTCAAGTGTCTGGTATTCGATTCAGAAAGGAAACCTGCAGCAGTCATGTCCCCTGAAATAAACCAACCAACATTTTGAGCTGCCAACACTTCTGTCTATTACGTCAAGGCATCGCAAAGTTTAAAGCATAGCAAAGTAATATATATATATTTTTTTTTTCAGTAATCCCAGGGTAAATATTAGGTAGACAGCATTTCTGCTTTGCACATTAAAAGCCCGACTGAATTTGAAAAGCCTGCAAGTGCACTTTGGGGATTTCGGAAAGTGTCGTTTGACCATGAGCTAAGGACCAGAAGCTGCCATTTTGCAGATGGGGCAGGAGGGAAAGGCGTTTGGCCTCATTCATAACTTCACAGCTACTGCAAATATCAGCTGATGAATATTTATGTTATGACTGGCAGAGGCCCGAAAGGCAAATGGGGGAGGAGCAGAGGGGGAAGCTTAAGTTAGGAAAATGGTTGTCTGATCTCTGTGGGATTTCTTTACCAACACTTTCCATGGTTGAACAGTAGCTGCTGAATGAAATCATTATGTACTGAGCCCCTGTGCAGGAAAACAAGGTTTGTCAAGACTCTGTTCGTTAGCACCTCGTACTTTGTTTGAACCTTGGACATTGCTGGGCCCTGTAAAGGGAAGGTTGTTTTTCTTTTCAAATACTCTATACGGTGGACCAGTTTTCTTTTGTTTAGTCATGGTTTAATTAGTATTGTATTCGAATTTTGAAGAAGCGAAAGAGTGCCATTCCTCTCTATATAACAAAATTTCCAAGTAATGTAGTTCTTCATATCTGTGTTAAATCAACAACTGAGAGGAGAAAAATCCAAACCTCTTCCTTTTGCCTTCACCAGGCTGTAAATTAACAGCAAGCACCAACTTTCAATAAAGCTCACCACCATGACTTCACCTTTGGGATGGATCAAGCCCAGGAAGGAAGCCGGCTGGAAAAAGGAGCCACTGGAAGGCAATGAGGGCTCAGCAAAGCGATGGTGGCTGCAGGTGGGCGGGCTGAGCCCCTCCACAGGACCACAGGGTCGGAGGTTTAGGGCTTCATGAAATGCAAACGTAAAGAAATAAGGGCAAGCAGCCTGAGTTAGATATACACAAAAAATAAAAGTACCCACAACCAGTTGGTCACCTCATAAAATCCTTCCCCAGGGGCTCTGCAAATTCACCACCCTCTGCTTCAGGGGAATAGGGAAAAACCTGGGTTTTGGCTATTGTTCGTCTTCAGAAAAAATCCCTAAACTTGGCACTAATATGTCCGCTTTTTCTCTGGGTGGGGGTGTTTCTCATACTACTTATTTAGAGACATCTCAATGCCTTTGCAAGAAGGAAAATCTTCAGGAAAAGATCACGTGTAAGAATCCACTCAAAATCCCCTCTCAACTTTCTTCTATTCCTTCCTACCCCGTTGGGAGATCCCTTGTGCGTCCCATCTACTTGAACCAGCAGATGGTGCTGCAATACACCGAGTATTTATGTCCCTGGAAAGGGAGAACCTGGGATCGATCTATCGGGGCTGCTCCGGGCTACTTCCAGCCGCTGAGGGAAACCGCGTCCCGCCTTCTCCCACGGCTGCTCAGTGCAATTGCAAACGCACCCGGTGCAGCTCCACTCCCTCCCGAGGGTGAGCCGGTGTCCCCGTCGTTATTTCCAAATATCCCAATAAGTTTCTGGAGGGGAAGGGTCTTTGGCACTGAGGGGAAGGTGTCTGGGGAGGGGTGCGGGAGCGGCACGGCAGCCGCGAGGCCCCGGCGCTTTGCCCTCAAGGTGAGGGTTTTGGCGGGCTCCCCTCAGGGAGGGCCGCCATCTTTGACTCCCTCGCCGCCGCTTCCGTCGGTGCTGGGTTTGTGCCCGCGGCTTGAAATGGAGGTGCCTGGGGCGTAAGGAAGAGCCAGTTTTTTCTCAGTTTGTTTTGGTTATTTTTAATCTCAGACTCCCAAGAAATACTGGTGAATTTGTGTCCAGCCCTGCTGCCAGCCTAGCAGAAATCTTGGAGTGCTGAGGGCCACCCAATTGCTGCCTCCAGCACCTGCCTCCAGCCTCTGTGGTGAAAATAGTGAGGAAAACCCCGTCAAAAAGGACAGGAGAGAGCCACGGGGAATTTGGACTGAGGTGCAGAAACACATGCAAGGACACTGAGCAAGCAGGGCATGCTCATGTGTAGGAGCTCTGCAAAACATGGCAGGGCGAACTAAGACCCATGAGGATGTGATGCCTTGTTTTTATCAGAAAGAGTTATGTGGTAAAATGGCGATTTCTTGGAACATTTAGAGTTTATTTGTGACATTGTCCCACCAGCACCTGTAAACCCATGATGTGCTGTGAGAAGAAGGGGTAGAGGAGATGCTCACCAGCAGGCAGCAGGGAGGGAAGGCATGAATAGGGAGGCACAGATTAAGGGAGGATACAGGACAACCCTGCACAGCTGTTTTTGTTATACCACCGAGCTGTAAAGTTGAAAAATGATTTAAAAAGCAAGGGATGTGCTGGTAGTACTGGCGTGTCCCACTTATGGGCGCTTGGGGCATTCTGCGTAAATTGAACTTCCCCCCCGCCCCCCCCCCCCGCCCCATTTTTTTGGATGGCTTGATATTGCAGAAGTGGAAGGGAAGAGCAACAACACACTTTGAGTGTGGAGCCTTTTCCCTGATCCCTCTGGCACCGAACTGCACCAGAGTGAGCTGAGGACAGAAGCCCGGCTGTTCCCATCTTTTCACTGCTGTGATCCAAAATGTGGAGGTTATTTCAGTGTGGAGGCTGCACGTGAGAAGGTCCTCAGGTTTTTTTAGTTAAAAAAATGAATAACGAGGTGGAACAAGAAGGATAATCTGTGCATGATTTACTGGACAGCAGGGGAGCAAGAGAAGGGGCCTTGCTGGAGCCATTTGCATCCAGGGAATGTGGGGCTGTACCCAGAGGTTTGCACACTGATGCTCCCCACACTGCAGTTGCAGCTCCCTCCCAGGACTGAGACTGCTGACATTCCTTTCACAAGTAGATAGTAAAATTTTCTTTTTACTGCAGGGTTATCTGATCACTGTGAGTTGTGTGTGTGTGTGTGTGTAGGCTTCTGGTTGGGTTTTTTATCTGCTCAGTAGCTTTTTGGGAAGGTGACCCATTTGTTTCTAGTCAAAAGTACCTAGGAAAACCTGCTACGTGAGAGAGGTTATTCATCTCTGCAAGAAAAAAAGGATGGAAAGACAATTACTATGTCTTGTGACTAATACAATATGTGACTCAAAACATTAAGCAAGAGTGCTGCTGACGTGATAGCCTCATCCCCTCAACTTGAATTCAGTCTGAGGCATCAGGCTGAAACATGAAGTAGTTCCCCTGAAGCCAGGCTGCTCTGGCTTTGCATCCAAAGCCACTGAAGTTAGACCATAACCTAGAGGAAATGGAGCTGTTTAAGTGGCTCATTCCTATTACAAACATAAAACTAGGAGATCTTTGCTGTAGTCTTTATGTTTTGATTTAGCAGGTAGAAGGTGGATTTCATAAGCAGCCTCATGGAATCATGGCCTTCCAGCCCTGCTGGAGGCTCCTGCTGTGGCTCATACAAAACCTGCCAAATAATCTCACCTTTTCCTCCTTGCCAGACTCTTGGATTTGATGTATGATGCAGATTTTGATTTCATCTCCATGTGGGAATGGATGCTGGTGTTCCTTTTGCAGCATAACGTGGCTGTGAGGTGATATTTCTGTCCATTTACAGTGTGCCTGTCCATATCTCTACTCCAGACGGTTTGAGGGACTGGAAATCAGAGTGTGAAAGGATGGGTCCTTGATGGCCCCCTCATGTGCAGGGTCTGCAGAATCATAAAATGGTTGAGTTGAGGAGGACCTTAAAGACCTTCTCATTCTGGCTGCCCTGCCATGGGCAAGGATACCTTCCACTGGACCAGGCTGTTCAGGATCACATCCAGCCTGGCCTTGAGCACTTCAAGAAGGTGACCTCTGTGCAGTAGGACAAATAATTTGTTTAACTTGTCACATTTATATTTCACTCAGCTGAGTGACAATAAAAATAATATTTCTGTGAGAAAATTGTAAAGTTACGAGGAAATTCAGTAATTGTCCCAGAAGACTTAAGTTATTTTCAGTGGAGCATTAATAGCAATTTTATTGGCCATATGAACTGAGGTGTTTGTTTCTTTTGGGACTGTCTGTGTTCTCACATGATGCACCAGTTTGGGTGATGATCTTGGTATTCTATTGTATATGAAGAACCCCAGATGTTGCAGAGACTTGCAGCACTTAAAGTTTTTCAAAATTACACGTTGCAAACATTAGTTTAAAAGGGGCAAGAAATTCAGATTTTAAAAGGATGCTGATTACAGAAACAATCTTTCCTTCTTCTCTTCCCGAGCTCACGTCTTCCTCCCCTCATACTTCGCATTTGTGGTTTTTGGACCTGAGCTCAAGCACGGAGCTGTTTCATTTCTTCAGGTGGAAGATTCAGAATGACACGAAGCTTTAGGTAGGTAAACACTGATTTTTTTGGGGGGAAACCACGTGGCAGCATTTTGGAGAAAGTGCCTTTGAAGGGTGGGGGCTGGATCATCCTGCCTATGGGTTGTGGTCTGACTGAGGACAAACCAATGATGAGTGAGCCCACCTGTGAGCTGAAGTTCCCTGGCAAAGAGTGTGCTTCCACCAGCCTGCAAAATATGACTGCTTTCACACTTGTTTCAGAGCCAGTCACAGGATGTAGCATCATATCTGTGGGGCTCTTGTAGCATTGTACTGCGCTGGGCGATGTTTTTTTAGTGAAGAATCATTTCCCAAAATACAGTCGTGCTGTGTTTTGCAATGGGGTGGCAAATACTGTTTTGTTTGTCAACTCTGGGGTGTACTGTGGATGGTGAGTGATTCATTGCCCAGTAGGCGAGAATTTGTAAGAAATGTCTGTAGTTTAGCTTTTAAAAAATCCTGTATTTTGTGTTCAGAAGTCATGTGAGAAGGATGGTAATATTGGATGAGGTAGGTATAGAGGTATTCAGAGGTAAAGGTTAGTGGCAGATTAGGCCAGATTTGGCCATAGTTTTGTGCAGTCAGTTTGAAAGAAAAAATAAATTGTAGCCGTAATTTTGTTTCTGATTTCATGGAAACTTAATTTTATACCTTGCTTTGGGATGTGACATGCACAGTTGTTACCTCTGAAACTGGACAGAAGCAAAGCAGATAAATTTCAGTTTTCTTCTGGAAGTCCGTGCACTTGAGGAGATCACAGTATACCCTCCCATCCAGGAAAGTCTCATGTGGTTTGAGGTTTTATTATAGACTTTTCCTGCATCTGTACTCAGGGTAGATTCATGTTTAAGTGGAAGCCCAGCAAGGCCACAGCCAGGTGTTAGGATGTGGCATGGGTGACTCAGTAGGTGGTACACTTCCTTCTCCATCAACACTGAATAAGTGTCCTTTGTGGTAATAGATGGGTCAGCTCCTGGCTGACATGGGGAAAAACAAAGTCACTACTAAGGCTTTGGTACTTGTACAGGAAGGTCTCCTGTCCTCTGAGAAGCACAGATTTTATTCAGGCTGTTCAGCTGTGATGTGGCTGGGCTTTGTGTGTCTGGGAAGTGAGAACTAGATTTAATTGTACCATCCACAATTCCAAGTTCCTTGGTACTCCAGTGCTTGGACCCTGTATGAGGGCACAGGAGAGGCCCCTTCAGCTCTCAGAGGTCTCCCAGCAGCAAGCCTCCAGAGAAAGGGCTAAAACTATGTATCCCATGGTTGTGAACCTCTCTGAAACCTGCCAGGGCTCACAAATTACCCAAGCATGCATGAGTTCTGTTCTGCTTTAAAAAGTAAATAAAAAAGTAAGAATCACATCTTGGAGCAGTAAAAATGTTTTTTCATCTTAAAGGTTGTTATTTCAAAAGATATTTTCATAGTGACTGAAAAAGAAACTGGAAATCCCATATTATTTCTCCTTCCCTCCCTCTGCCCAGAATTTTATCTGGTGTGAGGAAAAGGCTCCCTGGATAGAGTGAGAGATGTTTGAAGGCAGCATTTAGTTGGTGTTTGCCACCTGGCCTGAGTGTAGCTGGCTGGCTGCTGAGATGGCATCTCCACAGCAAATGGCACAGTTAGGGGTTTGGTTTTCCAAACCCTGCTAAAGGAACAGAGAGGGAAAATATTAGAGAATTTAGTTGTAAAATGGAGAGAATGGTGCTGCTGAAGTAAGCAGCTCAGATACAGGAAAGTACAGAGATAGCTCACTGCTCTGTGCGTGTTCCCACAAACTGTAAGATACAGAGTTGTTTCTCTTTGGGTATGGCTGGGCACTGAACATGGAATTAAACATCAAAATCTGTAGTCCTGACAAAATGAAAATTGTTTTCTGAGTTCAGGTCACATTTTAAATCTGTTTTTTTGTAGCCACAGAAACAAAAAAACTCCATTGTCATAAACTTTGATTCTGCAGGAGTTTTATGGCAAATGCCACTTTTTGCATCTCCAGAGTCCCAGTGTTTGTAAGGGTTGAGCATCTCTTGGTCATGTAAGAAAGATCACACTGCTTTCCTGTGTAAGGGTTTGAGCATCATTGGCTGCCAAGATTACAGAAGGTAGATAATTTTCTTCCTGTGGAAATGACATCTACATTGTTTTTTTTTAACTACATGACCTTGTTATATGGAATTAACTAGTATTATTTTACTTTCATTGAAAGGTATCGTGTCCTCCTGAATGCTTCTGTGGCCTCACTGTTGTTTCAGTAGAGATCTAGGTGTTCTAAATGTTTGTGTTACCTAAGGGGTTTGGATCCTTAACTTCTGCAGGGATCTTTGAGAACCCTATTAAATGCGTACCTGCGCTTAAACAGTTTTGAGAAGGTGATCCTTAATCTCTCTCTGAGCACCTCATTTGCACTTTTTCTGTAGAGAGATCGTTCTGACAGAAGGTAGTACTGACTTAGGAATTGGTGATTGTGCTGATACTTGTGTCACTTGTTGGTTTGTAGCTGGATGCAGCTCCAAAGACAAAATAATCAGAGGCACCTGCTGGTAGATGGCTCCATTCAGGACAGAGCAGAGGAAAGGAGCATGTGTGTGTTTCCTGGTGAGGGTAGTGGCTGCAGTAATGTTTCCACTAGAATGTAACTGTCTGTACTGCCTGCATTGCAAAAGGAGAGGGTAGGAAAAATACCTTAAGTTGTATCCTGGTTAGTCATGCACAAAGGAACAAATGCTGAGGGAAATTTTCAGTCAGCTATAATGCTTACTCATGGTGGGTGTTGCAGCTTCTTAACTCGAGGCTCAGCTCGGGATTAGTGCTCCAGAGGGGGAATGACTACAGCAGGAAACAGTGGCCCAGTTAGTCCTGGGGCTCCAGGCAATTTGTACCTGGTGCCGATGTAGAAAACATTTTATTTTTCTGAGAAACTTCTGTCGTTTGAAAAGCTGAAAATCTTTTTGCTGGGCATATTTTAGCTTTTCTGATGAAAAGTTGCAGTTTTCTGTGGAAAGCAAAGCCCCACTTTGGAGTGGACTGTACTGAGGGATGTACAGGTTGCTTTAAATGGAAAAATTTCCTACCAGCTCCAGACATTCAAAAGAAACTGTGTTTCAATGAGCTTCCCAAGTGACAGTGAAGTTATTTCAGTAATCCTGGTGCAGGCAGAGCACCCTGGGATTGGCATGTGGCTGTGTTCATTGCAAGCCGTCCAAATTCAAATTATTTTTTAGACAAGCAATTTTCATTCCAGGACTCCTTGTGCTGTGCAGGAGCAGCCACAGAAGACCTTGTTTTCAATAATAAATTTACTGTTATCTATAATAACTCTTGTAATGTGAGATCTTGTATTGAGCTGTGTGATCTAACAGCTGTGATTGCCGGAGACCTGCAGTAAAAAACCTCTGGTTGTTTTTGCAAAGAATGAAACTGATTCATAGCCAAGTTATATGAGTTTCTACATGATTTGAAGGTAGTTTGTGGGCTTTTACTCTCACTCAAATTTAAATGGTTCCCAAATTTCCAGCAGAATGATTTTTCACATTTGAATACTGGCAAAGACAGAACTCTTCAGAGCCTGCAGGAGATGTGTGGTTTGACTGGCAGCTGCACCTCCCTTCGGAAGAGAAAGAGGAAGGTGGATGTAAAAGGAAGTGGCTAGGATAGCAGCAAGCAGAACAGGGCAGGAGAATGGGTTGGTTTGGCTGTTGGGGGAAGTCTTGGAGTGCAAATTATCAAAGATGTGAAGATCTTAAAAGATTGGGATCTGCAGGAAAAAAGAGTTGAAAGGTGATGGGCAGCAAAGGAGACAGTCCATCAGGGAAGCCCAGCTGTCCTGATCATGGCTGTTGTCTCCTGATTCTCTCTGCCTGCCATCACTCAGAGCAGACATATCTCTTTCTCCTGGCCTACTCCCTTTTTTTCTCTGAGACTGAGGGCCGCAGCTGAAGTGCTCTTCCAGGCATGGCTCTCATTCAGGATGTGTTGTCTGTGCTGTCCGTGCTGGGCTTTCATCCCATCCTCAGCTGATGACAAAGATCCTCATGGCAATCTCAGTTGTATCACTGTCAACTCAGAGAGCAGAGCTCAAATGAATGCTGCACTAACCCAGAGGATCTCACAGGGAAGCAGCAAGCGTGATGTCCTGGTGCATGGTGAACCTGGACTTACTCTTAAATTTGCTACTGGAGCTTAATGTTGAGGTAGTGCCCAACTTACAATGAGTCTGTCCAGTGGAGATGAGCAGCACTGGGAGGAGAGAAACGTGGGGTGTAAGAATGGGAGCCCAAAGCTGACAGGCCCTGTCCAGAGCAGGTTTTCATGTTTTCATCTTACTCATCTATTTGTGGCATTGGTGATTCCCATGACCTTGGGATTTTGCTGCGAAAGGAAAGTTTGAAAGCTTACCATCATTTATTTATAATTATAAATAGTAATAAAAACAGAGACAGTTTCTGGGCTCAGTACATTTCTCACAGCAGGATTTCCCCTTGACACCAATCTCTGTTCCAGGCTGCCCTCCATTCCCTTTCTGCAGTAAACTTTCCCTCCTCCAAACAATAACCCTGTGTTGCTTTCAGTTGTACCATGGTGTTGGTCCCACCATCTCTCCCACCCCAACGCCTCCTGCACTGTTGCTGTGCTCTGATGAAGATTTTGAGCAAGGAGTCATCCAGAATATTTGAATTAATCTATAAATTAGGCTCGGAGAAATTACAGCCAAGTATGTAATTTCTACGTTTCCAAACAAGCTGTGTGTTTTCTCAGAAGATTTAAAGCAAGTTTTGTAGGCTGAATATGGCAAAAATCAGTGTAATCAGCAAATACTGACCTTTAAGATAGAACAGGATATTAGCTTTAGTAAATATGGTCCAGGTCAGGTGATCTAGATCTGGGAAGAAAATCAACTTAATTTGCTTCTCAATGTGATCTGATGTTTCTCAGTGTCTGATATCTAGGAATATATGTCACATCAGAAAACCACAAAGTTAAGACCAGAAAAATAGCATGAAGGTTTTAAAATTAAAAACCACTTTCCCCCCACCACCCTTTTTCACTTGGACCAAAATCTTAAAACATTTTTAAAATAAAAAAGATATTATTGAAGTTTATGGTAATATGGATCTAATAATTGCCGGGAATAAGGAATTGGATCTCAAATGTCTTGTACCTGAGTTGTTATTAAAAAGTCTAGGCAGTACATGGGTTTGATAATTCACACCAGAAGAGCATCTGGGCATTTAATGATATGGTCATTTTAAAAGACTGAGTTGTCTTAAGAATGTGAAAGTTAAATAGTGATAAGGACTCAGGCAAGACATTGTGGAAACCTCTTTTATCTCTCCCTGGTTCCCAGTTTTGTCAGCGTGTTATTACGAGCTTTGTGGGAGTGATTGAAATGTCTCTGTGATATTAGTCTGGATTTATACAGGACTGGATTCTTTTGAATTTGGGTAACTCATTTCGACCTCATAGAGACAGCAGAGCTGGGGTTGTTACACCATTGCCATGAGGAGCCTGCTCAGTGAAAGCCTAAAGGTAACCAGAGCAGGTTTATGCAAAATGGAAAGAGTGAGGACTCTGCTCCTTGAAATGAATGTGTCTTGAGTTTTGTCAGCATTGTTTTAAATATTTCTTCTTTAACCTTTAACTTTAACCTTTAACTCCCTCAATATTAATTAAAAGCCACATTTTTTATAAACATCGCACAGCACAAAGAGGCTGCCTCTAGTAGACTTTGGCTTCAAGTCACCAAGATGCCACTCATCAGCTGTGCTGTAGCAGCTGATGACACATGTTTTCATAAATGAATACTTACAATTAATATTACTGGGAACTGAATGTACAACTGCCCCAGTGAGATTTGGACTTTTTGTCAAATTTATAGCATTTTTTGTTTTGTTCATGTTATTCTGGAGACATCTGTTTGCCTTTGTTCCAGTGGAAATTAAAGAGCTAACCTTGGTCGAAGTTTAAATTGTTATTAGTGTTACATTGTATTTTCAGAAATCTAATCAAGTCTAAGTTCACTCAAGGCAATCGGCTCCTGTTTTTAGCCAAGCCTCCTTTTTCTTTGACAATTTGTGTTGCATGTTAGTGGTCAGGATTAAAATTAACCACTTGCTCACCTGGCTTCAAGATAATACTGAAACTAAGGCAGCAGAGCCTCACACAGTCTGATAACTGACTGTGGGAACATACATCTCCAGGCCATTCATTTATTGCCCCTTAATATCTGTCAACAAGAGAAGCTCATGCTTATGTGCAGTATTCCAGTTTTAAGACCTCTCCTAGAGAATGGGGAAATGTTGGCTAAGATTGATTTTAATCCCACTGAAAAGCTTTGCCATTTTTGAAATTGCCAGCATCTGGATGTTTCTGAAATTGCCACTGGTGGAAAAAGAAGTTCTTTCCATGGCTGCACAGAAAGAGTGATTTTGGCAGAGGACTGTTTAAGTATTGTGTATCTGTGGCCTTCCAGAAATTCTATTGAATTGCCTGAACATATAGATGAACTGAGCATCAAACCAGCTTTGACGGAATAATAAGTACTGGGGTTGGAAATTGAGGAAGTCAGTCAGTCACTGGAGCCTGTGGATGGCAGAAGGGGAAGTCACTCCATGGAGTTGTGTAAACCCAGTTCTTGCTATATATAACTCAAAATAAGACTTTGCAGCTTAATGAAACTCCTGAATTCTTACATCGTACATCTTCAGCCTTTCCTTCATAAAAGGGGCAGAAACTCCTGGTAGAGCTGTTTGCTTTGAAATAAGTTATTCAGTACTGCATCCATGTAATCCAAAGCTTTTCCATCAACACTGGACTGAAAGTTTCCTGTTCTTTGGTTTTCTGTGGTCTACCTTCTTACTCACCATAACCTCTGGACTGCCAGGTCATACACAGCTTGTAAGTTCTGGCTTGTGTTTTATTATAGTGGGAGCTCCTAAACCCCTTAGTTTGGTTAGTAATTCCATTGGGAAAGAGTGAAAAATGAGTTTGAAAGCAAAATGTTATCTACTAAAAATCCTGTTTTACTAATATGTAAAAAATGTCAAGGTCTATCTAAAAACGGCTTTTTTTGTCTAAGGATATAACATCCTGGTGACATCAGAGACACTCTTACTATATTATTTTTGGCCCATTCACAATGCCTTTAACTCTCTGTCTTGTCTCAGCCAAAATTGTGTCAAAAGGGGTCAAAAAGGAGAATGTAGTAGCTGCATTAAGAAGGTCATTTTTGCTTAATATGTTGGGTGTGCTCCCTTAAACCCTGGGTCTTAGTATCTGAGGAACATTTGATTGGCTTGGATCAAGTATGAGTGCTTCTATACTGGAAATGAATCCTGATAGATTTTACAGGATGTTTCAAGTTACTAAAACACAAACCTCTGGATGAGGGCACATTAGAGGGAAGGAGGACCCTGCTGGGCTTGCCTCTGGAAGAAACAACAGACTCAGAACCACTCATTTGCTTTTAAGGAGGATGAGTGAGAGGGAGTTGGGACACTGACTAAGGCTGACAGCCCCTTGATGGCTGGGGAGATGGGAGTTACACACCATTTCCATTATGTTAACGGCAACTTAAAAACACAAATGTCAGTTTTGGTAACTCTGCTCCACAGAGCAGCTGCAAACAAACAAGAACCAGCAAAACCATGTGCAATACTGGCAGTGGCAATGAAAAAGTTCCTCTGACTCCTGCTGAGATTTCCTTGGGATGGGGAGTGATTGCTGCAAGGCAGATGTTTGAAACAGCGTAACAGTCAAGGGAGAGCAAATCTTTAGGTTTATGAGAGAGGAAGGACAACTGTGTTTGTATATGTGATCAAAAACCACCAGAGATGGGGTGAGAAAAAGATGTGTAAACCAGGAGCCCTCTGAACTGTGTTTTCTCAATCTGTTTCTTTTTTTGGGGGGAAGAAATGCCCAGAGGTGCTTCTCTACCTCTGAGGAGTTGAGAAGGCTGGAGACTTCTGCTGTGCACCTGAGAGTCTGTGCTGCTTGCTGGAAAGCAGTGAGTGGCAAAGATCTCCTTTCTGGTTTTCAATATAATCAAAAGCCTACTGAATGAGCCACTTCAGCCTTGTTCCATATATACCTTTAAATCTCTGAAAGTTTGATTTCTGCTAAATTTTATCCTTAGTCCGGACCTCTTTTGCTACAGTATTATACCTATGTGTATATACAGCAATTATTTAACAGAACATTAGGACTCCTAACCATCAAAATTTGGTAGAATTTGAATTATTAGAAAGGGATGAAAAAGATATTTAATTTCACCAACTACCTACTAACTATTTGCTTGTTCATCATCCTGGACTGCATTTAGATAAAATTTGAAATTAAACTGTAACGCACAAAAAGACCACCAAAATGTTTCATTAGTTGTTTACCTTAATGTTCCTGTTTATACAGAGAAAAAAATATTTATCTGAAGATATTTTGCATGTAAAATTAACCCGTTAAATGCAGAAAGAGAAAAAAACTTGTGTGAAACATTCACAATAGATGCTTGGAAAAAGCCTGAACAACCCTTTCCCTTAAAAACTCTGGTATGATTTTTGCTTCTTGCCTGGAAGCAGTAAAGTCTGAGACCTTGTCTGAATTAAGTCAAGCTGGTTGCAAATCTTGCACAAATCTCTGTTGAAATTTCAGGCCATAGTGAAATTAACAACATAAACAATGTCTTGAGGAATAAATGCCAAGAGAACTGGAAAAGTAGCCTCAATTTCTGTGTTTGACTTAAATCAGGAAGAAAGAAAAGGGGGACTGTCCTTTTCACAGAGAAATGGACAGGAATCACCAAGTGTGAAATAAATCAGTGATGTCTTTCCACTGCTGTTTACTGGAAAGCACTGAGAGCCTTTTTCGTGCATACTTCACCATGAGGAAAGAAAAGGCTGAAATAAAAGAAAAAAAAAGTTTTGACTTCTAGCTTTCTAATAAATTTTTACATCCCTTTTGGTCAAGGGACTGATTTTGGTTTAGCCTTGTTTATTCTCTTTTGCAAAATGAGTATGGGAAGTCTCCTTTTGTTAGCTTCACATATTGGATTTTTCTTGTCTATATCTTGTCATCTTGTCATTAAAACCCTACAAGACTGAAAATAGTTTAAAAAATAGTTTTAAAGAAGTTAATCTCTTCCTAGAGAGCAAATAGAGATGAGCACCTACATCCCATCCCACTGATGTCATTTGAATGTGCCCAGCTCCTTCAACTGTACCAGGAGAGTGATGCCCTTAGTCAATGCCTTGTGCCTACACAGGGACTGTAAGCACAAACTCTCTGTACAACCCCTTGTATGTTTGGGGTCCAGCTCTGGTTTTATCTGTGCTGGGAAATATGAACTGGAAGCAGTGGTATGATAGGAGGGGTAGAACACCCCATCTGAGTAGCTCCTAAGACTCCTCCCCTCCAGGGATCAGTAAGACAGGATCACTTGCTGTGTGGTACCCTGGTTAGAAAAGGAATTCAAATATTCACCAATATGATTTGCAGGCACTTGGACAACAGGTTAATAAAAAAGTATTTCTGGCAACAGACTTGTTCTGAAAACATTTTTTAAAGCCAGCTTTACTCTACACCATTTTGCAGGTAATTTGCACTTTGTGTGCCTGTGCAGCATGACATTTCCACTAAGCCCAGACTCATCTGCATTTCTGTACAGAAATCCTATCAAACACGTGGTTTGGCACCGGTCACACTGAGAGAATGGAGTGGAGCTCATACCTTATAGTTTATTCAAATGGAGATGAATGGACCTGCTGTTTTCAGCAGACTGCTTTTCTACAGAGTTCACTTGTCTCAGAGTAGCAGTGGAAGAGTAAAAAGGTTCAAGCCCTCAGCCTTGCTAAGAATTAGACCATAAAGTCACCACCAGCAGCTTGATTGGCCACAACTGTTGGGTGACAGTGTGGGCCTGCAGAACTCCAAACCCTGTGCTCCGTGGCCTGGGATTTCACCCAGCTCAGACAGTGTAGCTGCAATACTGAATCAGCTTTTGTTGTTCTGAGATTGTTTATGATTGTGAGAGCAGAAATCTTAAAAACAAAACCCCCCAAACCCAAGCTGGGACTTTCTGTGTGCATATGTATTATTTCTGGCTACCATGTCATTTTTCCTCTGCAATTTGGCTTTGTTGAGTTGATAATATCACTTTGGTCAAACCAACTACATTTCCAGATCTGGGCTGCACAGCCCATTACTGAGGTGAACAGAGAGGTTTTTAACAAATAACCTCATTAAACTGCTACACTTTTTGCTCAGCAAGAAAATGTTCATCGTGCAGTGTCCCAATTCTTTGGGCTCCTCAAACCAACTGGAATTTGCCCACCTTGTCATGAGGTGATTTTTTTCTCTTGTCACATGTTCTGTGCTGTTTGCCACACAAGTTACAGATGGCAGTTTTAATTTGAAAACCCAAATGTAATAAATTCAGCAGATTAGTATTTGGCTGGGAGTGAGGGCTGAGATTGTTGGTTTGACTATTATGGAAAACACATCAGCCAACCTCATCCCTGACCAGAGAGCAGTGGTTCCATCCTCTTACAAACAAAGCCTTTGTTTTGTCTTCCTTGCTCTGTGATTCTGGTCTCTACTGTGCATTTGTTTCCAAAGCAAAACAAAGAATTCATAATCTTTGGCAGTTGAAATATTTCAGCTTGGATTTTCCTGTTACACAACTTACCTACTAGCTGATTGAGTAGGAGATGACCTCACTGCTGAGGAACAGTATTTTTTCAGATGCCTTCAGCCCTGTTTGTTTCTAGTCCAGGTTTAACCAGGAGTCAACCATAAGGCAGAGTCTGAGGATCAGGGTGCTGGTGCTGCTGCCCCACATTCCACGCCGCGGAAGGACTCAAGCCTGTCCATTTGACACGGTTTGTGAAATGAACACACACATTATTCATAGTCCCTGTGATGAAATGTAGAGGGTTATGGATAATCAATGTGTGCCATACAGCCCTTGACTGTTTTACCTGCATTCTGCCTATTGCTTCCCCTGGGTTAGTTATAATATGTCTAGACTTCTATCAGATTTAATGAAAACAATCATAATGACAACAAAGATTCCTTTTTTCCTCCAAATGTGCTCCAAAGTGACCCTGGCTTGGAGTGCCAACAGCTTCCTGCAGTGCAGACAGTCCTGTCATTTTGCAGGGCATATTCTAGGAACAGATTTGAGCTAGGGACGGAGTTGAGCTTTTAGGTGTAAGCATCACGAAACTGAATTTTCCAATGAGTCGCATGATATCTCTTACTTATTATTTTGGCCATTCTGTTCAGACAGGTTTTAAGTGTTTCATTTTTTATTCTGAAGCACTGAATACAAGAGCCAAAGAAGCCTAGCAGAGGAAATCAGGAGAATAATACATTAAAGGATATGAGGTACTGAACTGCTCTCTGTATTTTTGGTTTTGTTCCTTTATCAGTGTAAATTGCATGATCTGTTAACCACTGAGAATGATGGGGTCTTCAAAAAAGCAAATTAATTTAGAAAATGGACAAACTACCTGAGTAAGGACAGCACTAGTATTAGGCCTGAAAGACAAGCAGTGAATGACTCTTAATTTTTGGATGAATATTTGTAGGATTAACATATAAAGTTGAAAGTTGAACAAGAGAAAGGAATGAAAATGGAAAAAAATGACATTTCTTTACAGGTCTTCTGCCAACCATTTGATTTTTCTGAGAGTGCATTTTTTGACATTTAGTAACAACAATTTGATTTATTTTAGTGTTTGAGGCCCTTGGCCAGGACTGGGGATTTGTTATGCATTGCACGTGTTGCACATGCAGGGACAGCTCTGCTCATAGGACTTGCAAAGTGCAGGAACAGGAATAAAGACTCACAGAGGTGCTGGTTGTTTCCATGAGCTGATGGAAAAGGCCAAGCAGGTCACTGGCATAGCCAAGAGTAAAGCCCAAGTGTGCTGACTCCTGATCTTGTGTCCTGCTTACTAAACTTTGCCTCCTGTAGCAGGAAAATGGCAGCCAAAATGCTGCAATTGTCTGGGGTGGGAACAGGGCTGAGAAAGACACTGAGAAAAAAACATATTCAACTTTTTATGAATCTGTAATTTTCTGGATTTGTCACTAGCAGTGAAAAAACTGCCAGTGCAGTTTCTGTCTATTGTTCTGTACCTAACAAATTTATTAGTGGGTCTTGACTTCTCACACTCCCTGTATTTCCACATTTCTCTCTGCATGGCATCTGTACAGTCAGATATTTTACTGGATTGTTTTATAACTTTCCAGTGATGAATAAATAGTATTAATCACCCAGTAGCAATATATGAAATCAGGCATCTTTAAGTGCTGAAGGGGTGTAAATTTGAAACTTGGCAAACCATCTTTTAAAGAAGAGTTGGACAAAAGTTCTGTCCCTTCTCCTGAAGCTTTTACATGCTGGCACACAACACGTACAGTGGCTGCCATAATCTTTTATTAGGGCTGTTTTTCCATTTCAGAGAGAGAACAATGCTGCAGGATCTGCAGCACTCGTTGTGTTCCCTGTAGGAAATGGATAAAGCACACTGAGCACGCGGGAGCAAAGCAAAGCCTGCCAGCCCCAAGGATGTATCTGATAAGTACTGCACGGGTAAGGATCAGCATGCCCAGAGCATGACAGGAGAGTTGGGCTCAGAGTCATTCTCCTGAACAGTGAGTTGATTTAACCACTACCATGTACCACTGAGACCTAGATTTATGTGTTTATAGTCATTTCTATGTCAATACGTCAGTGCTTAATGCAGATCAGTTCTCTCTAAAGAGGACAGGAATGATCAAATTTCCTCTTTACTGATGGGTGAACTGGAGCCACAGAAAGACTTCATGATTTGTTCACCTAGCCAGCCAAGACGGAATAAGGGATTCCCAATTCCCAGTTTGTTGTTCTAGCAATTGGTGGAGTCTGTTTCCATTCCCAAGCAGTAATGTCTATCCTAAACCCATTAAGAACACTCCTTCCTATTCCATATTCCAAACTAGAACAAACTGTACTCATCTGACCCTAGTTGTGAAGCTATAAATTTAATTTACAAGGTCATTTATATGGGAGGAGAAGTAGTGTCAAAATACAAGAATCTATGCAAGGAGAAAACAGAAGAGGCATGGATAACATAACCCCTATAAAATGTCTCCACATGTGATTTGTGTGGAAACAGTTGCTCTGAGATCAGAAGGAAATCTGTTGCTTTTGGCAAAACTGGTAATTCTGCAGCTCAGGAGTTACTAGGGCCTCTGTGTGATACTTTCTGAGCTATGGACTTATCTTAAAGACTTCCTGTTTTGGAGCTCTCGGTCCTGCCAAGATGTTTGTCTTAGCATGATTCAGTTCTGTTATTAGAATGATATCAAGATTTACAATGAACTGGTAAAAGATTAAAAGATAGAACAGCAGCAAGCATAAAGATGAACATAGTCTGGAATGGAAGGTAGAAGAGTTGAAAAGAAAATTTCAGACTGGATGTTGATTTAACAGTATTTTAAGCACTCTCTGCTTTCTGTAAGTCCATCAGTCCACCTAGCCTGTCCTCACTGTAACACTTGTTAGCTCTAAAAACCCTTTTCTTTCCCTGCCAGCTTACTGTTGTGCAGTGTGGAGAGGAGATAGAAATAACCAGATTAAACTGATTTGATTTTAAAAATATTAACAATGCCTTTACAGAAGTGACAATAGAATATGGTCTCTAGAGCTCTTCTGTACTAGGATACAGGGGTGGTCTGTTCTTTGGTAACTTCTCTAGGTGGTGCTGATCAAAATAGGGAGAGCAACCACTTCTGGCTTAGGCTGTGGACACACAGGGCTCATTTTGAAGCCAATAAAGGCAGCTCTAGCTGCATTACCGTGGAGCTGGGAAGAAACAACTGAAAAATAAACTATTATTTGACAAAAGGATCTGACCATGCAAGGTCTTCCAAAGGCAGTAGAGGGTCTGACCATCAGTGGGAAACACTACAAATTCTTTGAAAAACTTGTGACCCTTATACCATAACGACCCTGTCCTCTCAAGGCTTCAACCCTGCTGAAACACAGTCTACCTCATACTAAATAGCAACAAAAAGACATGAGGTCAATTTATCTTAAAAATCACAAATCAATGCGCTTGGGATAAAAATTCTATCAAAGCAGAGTTGGTAATTCCCAAAGACAGGGCAGGTGGAAACATGTCTTTCTTGGGCACTAGGAGTGCTCTCAATTTTGGTCATTTGATGCATCAGGGTATCACTCACATGCTACCAAAATGTGGTATCATAAAATAGACCAGGAAAATAAGACTAAAAAGCAGAGCAAAACCAGGTATTTCACCAGCAGTGCTTGAGGTGTTGGGCAGCACTTTCTCCACCGGTTCAGCTTTCTTTCCCTAGTACCGCCTCAAGGATATGGATTCTGGAGTGGAGATCACATCTGAGGTATAGCCACACTCTAAAGAAAATATTAGCAAGCTTGGGAGAGAATGTAGGTAGAAAGAAACACCAAACTACTCAGACCTGCTGGTTTTCTCAGCTTTTCTATCTAGGACATGTGAGGATGGAAACCTTGGTTCTGATGAAAGTAGTGGGAATTTTTCTCTTCCACGGGGCCAAGATTTTACCCACAACTCAAGAGTAGGCAAGTCTGAAAGAGAAGGAAAAGTGCCTCTTGTTCAGCTGTGTAGGCAATCACTGGGCTAAGCTGGGTGATCTGGGCATAATTCAGTATTTCTTCTCCAGCCACTGGAAAGGTGAGGGAGCTTTTGGAAAGTGGATTCTGACTTAAATGTCAGAACTTAAAAAAAAAAAAAGTGTGACTGGATAAATGAATGGAATGAGATGATGGCTTAACTCATACATTTGCAGTTGCTCACCTGGTCTCCTCCACAGTATAATGTCACCTTCTTCCTTTCAGTGGCAGGTTTTGTTGTCACTTGTAGCTAATATTGTAATTAAATAAACACAGAGTTGGCATGAAGTTTTTGCTGGCCTCTCTCACATTCATGGAGTAAGGAAAGAGGCACCTATCTGACCTGGCCCTATGACACATGGGACCAATCAGTCAAAGGGTTTGCTCTACAGAACAGTTGTTTAGATAGCAATTCACAAGATTTACAGAGGAGATAAATTATACTGGACTCCAAACCACACCATATCCCTTGCTTGTCTTAAGGTTAAAAGGGGAAAAAAACATTTATGAATGGATAGAGGTCAGGATGGGAGCTGAGTTCTCTCTCTCACTCCCTTACAGAGGTATGTATAGCTGGTTTATATATATATATGTATATATATAGGAATTATAGCATTTACATATATGGGAAACAGAGCCTGAATCAGCTGCTGTATTTGATGGAAGCATGGGCACTCAGAAAGGTGCTGATTTAACAGCTCTTGAACTCTATAGAGGCTCTTCAGGAGATGTTGAAGCAGCTTTGGAAAAAAGCACTTCATTTCTGTTGGTTTTGGGAGAAGAGAGCTTCAGTGGCAGCAAACATCCTGTAATAGAGTGGATTTTTTTATTGTGTTTTTAAAAAAAACAAAACAGAAATCTCTGTTTTGAGCTGTTATTAATTGTCACTGTGCAATTGAAAGGTCAAACCTGATGTTCTTGCTCAAGCAAAATGCTTTGGAAAGCCAATGGAGTTTTGCCTGAGAAAATACTGGATAGAAGCATGCACAAATGTCAGCATTGGGACTGGATTTGAACTAGATTCAGGCATTAGTTAAGAGAGTTCCAGAATAAGCTCTAAATGTTGAAAGAGTGCTATCTATAAAGGGTACTTCTACTTAAGAAATACAGGGTGATACCCTCAATTTATAAACTCTCAGGAAGGAGAAGAAAGTGTCTGTCATTTATGGCTCTGTTCCCTTGGTCCTACGGGTGTGAGCTACCAAGGTGTCATTTAATAAGTCTAAGGTCAGGCTAACTGCTTCTCCTAAAAGTGACAGCTGGTTGTTCACATCCTGTCCCTCCTGAGCAGGTGATATTGGGGTGACTTTTGATCCAGGCCTGTTCAGAAGGTCTTGGCATCCATTTTTTCTTATTTCTGTGTTAAGTTCCTAATTTGACTTTTGCAGACCTATTCAGAGTAACCAATCATGGGACAGAAGAGGTAATAACTAATTTTTGTGAACAACTGACACAATGCAACATCCTAAATTAAATAATGAAATGTCAACAGCAAACTTCTCGTAAGTTATTTTGAGAGGGAGATGGAAAACAAGTTCACAAGTCCTTTCAAATAAATCTGAAAATATCTCAAGCTACTCACAAACAAAAGAAAAGAGATGGAGATTTCCAAGAAATTTATCATACTCCTCGATTCTATTCCTGTCCAAAAGGTTGGGAAAATGAACAGCCACTTCTTGCTTTCACAATTCTAATTTCCAAACAGGATGGAATACAAAGTTTTAAGTAGATGTTGATATTCCTGCATTGAGTGATGTCTCCTGAAAGTACAATCAAATGTTTGCAAGTCTCATGTCACTCTGGTATTGATGAATGAGACCTTTTTACTGGTATTTCATCTGCTCAGGTATGGCATGGTGAATGGAGCTGAAGAATAGTGAGGGGTTCTTAACTCTTAAAATACTAATAATGATAATATTAAAGGCTGAACCAGATCTCAGCTATCCTTGTGGTAAAGCTTGACACAGTCTCTGTATAGAGACTATTTCCATACCCTATTTAAAGAGCAAGGTAAACTAGAGTAAATAAATAATACTCCTCTGCATCAAAAGATGAAAAAAATCAGGCTTCTCACTTTGAGAAGTGCCTTGTTCATTGTGTACAGTTTTGTCACAGCCAGAAGATTGTGACTGTGGAGTTTGTTCTGCTCTGACAGATGAAGGTGTAACAGGAGCCAACAAACAGAAGGAGGAGGATCCGTTCAAACCAGGAGTAAGGCTGTGTTTTGAACAATGAGCTTATTTAACCAGGTTGGAAAAAATTACCCAGGAACACTGTGGATCTCCATCTCTGGAAGTCTTTAAATCAATAGTGGATGTCTTTCTGATGACCATGCTTGTTGCTACAGCAGGAGTTATAGGCTTTGAAATTCCATGGCTTGTGTCATCCAGGAAGCCGGGGTAGATGATTGCATTTGGTCTCCAGTGGCCTTCCAGTCCCTGCAAAGCATTCAGCTGGATTGCTGCTTGCAGCATGTCTGGAAGAGGAAAAGTAACATTTCTCGTAGCTGGACAATAGATGACAAGTGGTTTCCACTGGAGTTACAGATCAGGCTTTTTTGAATTTTCCAGGCAACACACTAATTTTTCAGGGAATAAGGAAACTGCCAAAGGACCTTTTGGTTATTTAAAATTTCATTACAGCAGCCTTTCCACTCCTCCTCCTTGTCCTCCCCTACAAAATCAGTGTAGGGGTGAACAATGCATAGAAGTGGGGTACTGGTCCAAATATGGAAACACTGGCCCTGATTTAACTGTGTTTGCATTGGGCATCCTTTAAATGACATTAATTAAGTTGACTGAATTTCTCTGAGTACTCTGAAATGATTTTTGAAAGAAAACAGATTTCAGCAATTTGAAGAAAAATCTATTTCATTTGCAAATGGCATGGATTGACTGAGGCTGGCCACAGTGTTCATGAATTACCACAGACACATGAGGAACAGGAGCTACGCGGTTACTTCCAAACTTCATTGCCAGAATCAGTCAATCCCTGTAGCATTCCTGATCTGAAATACCAGGTAATGGTAAATGCTATGTATGCAAAAGAGAAGAAACAAGCAGGCATTCCTTAGTGGTGTTCTGCTGCAAATAGACTGGTATTGTGCACGCACTTGCAGCAGCCCATAGCCAATTAATTAAACCACAGAATATCTACAAATACTTACCTGATGGCTGGAATTTGAAAAAGCTATAACATAAATAGCTTACTACATAAAATAGATTTGATTTACATTTCAACAGATGTGTTGGTGAGAGTAAATGATGGGGAAAAAAAGGAAAGAGGAAAAAGCTAAAATGAAAACGAATAGATCATGTTTCCAAAATCCTACCAAGTATGTGATGCACTGAAATGATCAGACTGCTTGTAAATCTGCCTGGACTGGAGTTGTGGAATTATTTTTAGGGTGACAGCAGAAGCCTTTTTAATGCTACTATTGTGGCACCGTGTCAGCTGAGTAAGAGGCAGCAAGAGTGGCATAAAAGTCAGGTGGGCAGTCTGAGAAGGAGGCAGTTTAGGAGTACAAAATTTTCTGTCCAAGTAGGGGAAGTGTCCTGATGTAATTATAACCTGTGAACTTCTGAAATCCTAGGGAGAGTACATTTGAGGACAGTGCTGTGGCTTTACATGGCCCAAGTAGGAGCTATTTCATTTTTGAGGAAGAACATCAAGAATTCTTGCTCAGTTGCTGAATAGAGTTTCAGAGCTCTGCTGTCCTTTGTGGAAGTGGTACCTTTCCAGCACAACAGTTCTGCATCCAGTCCTGCCAACCTCAATATCCCCCCAAGTGATATCTTATACGTTGATAAATCTTAAACTTGGTTTCAAATGGAAGAGCTTCAAATAAATGTCTTTCAGTTAGTTTTATTTCCTGTCTGGTTTAGGAGTTTGGTATTGGTAGGGAATAAGGTTTTTGTGGTCTTGGAAGCATGCTTTCTTCTGTTGGACATTCCTCATGCCTCAGCCTGAGGCATGGTGGCAGCAAGGAGGACCTTGGAAGAGGAACAGGGCAGAAGAAGATGCCCTTATTCTGGAGGAGTTCTGGAGATTGGAAGGGTTGCACAGACAGGATGTGGGTTCATATTAGGATTTTAGGTTGGGGTGTTTTAAGGCACTGAGTGAAAAAGTGGGAGACTGCAGAAGTTCAGCAGAGTGTTTCTGCTGACATCCTCAGCTGGGGAAGCATTAACAGTGTTGACACAGACTGTCAACTTCTGACTCCAGATTAACTCCTCCAGGATGAGAGGCAGGAGTTCACATCCCTTAGACATTGTTTCAAGCTGTCTACAGGCTAGAGAAGAAAACAGTGCATCAGCTTACGTTTTCATGGGTTTGCTTGTAATTTCAGGAAAGTAAAATTGAGTTTTTGAGTGTTGATTTTGGTGGGAGCAGAAATGCAGAGGCACTTCTGAAAATCTTGTCTGCAGTTTATTTTGAAAATGGAACTGTAAGTTTTTAATCTCAGTTCTGTGAAAAATGTCAAAGATGGAAAGAAGTATTAAGTCCTGCACGTGTGCAGAAGTAGATGTGACCGTTCTACCTGATTCTGAATTCTGAAGAAAAGCAGCTCAGCCTTATGCAAATGAAGTTGCTCAAAAGTGCATGAAGACCTGAAAAATTAAACTAAGGGAGGTTAAAGCTGTCTTTTGAACATCATACTCAAAAGAGCTTCTTACTTAACCTTATGAATTGTAACAATTCAGTTTCTTCAAGCTACTCAAACAAATTGTGCTTTGTCCTCCAGGCCCATGGAAATATATTATACAGTGCTGTTGCAAAGTAAAATGGCTCCAGCAACTTTATAGAAAACGAGAAGGTTCCCAGGCTTTCTGTTCCCAATCCAGTTTAATTTCAAGCCTCATGCTCAGTTTCACTTTCAGAGTGCCCTAAGAGAAAATGTAATTTAGACTAGAGCTGCATTCACTAGTTAATGGCACTGACTGTAATCCTTCAAAATGATGGATACTGGAATTTTTCCCCCTTTACAGAAGGAATTGCATTTCTCAATGTCACATAAGGGAAAGAAACAAACATGCAGAAACAGCAACTGGCCCTCAAATCTTTGAAGATACATGTGTGTTTCCAAAGCTGAAGTAATTTTCTTGCCAGAAATCACTGTGATGGAAAGTTAGAACTCCTGTATCTGTGCCCTTTGTACTGTGCTGACCTGGTTAAAAGATACCATTCTGCATATTGCAGGAAAACTGGGAATTGTGGGGGAAGCAGAGAGATCCTCAAGCAGGTGAGGGTTTGCCTCTTGAGGTTAAAGAAAAACTTAGACACGAAGCCCAACTTCTGTTGTCTGTCTGTTGTGTCCTGCATGTTGCAAGTTCTCAGCAGGTGTTTGGACAGCAGTGTTTATTGGTTTGGGCTGGTTTTGCAGTGTTGTATCTGCTTTTGCCTTGTTTTGCATGGGCTGATTTACTGCTGTTGCTTTGCTACACACTCACACCTGTGCTGGGCACATGAGGAGGTCTGTGCTGAAAGGTGATGTCCTCAGAATGTTCTTCAAGTGCCTTTGAGGGTAACAAATGGGTAATTTGCTTGAAAGAGGTGGGTGGAAGGATTATACAAAGCCATTCTGATGTTTTCCATCAGTAGTACCAACACTCAGAGTAAGAAAGGAGGCCTAAGAGGGATCTTTTCACAAACAACACAGGGAAGGTTATTTAACATAGACTAATAAAACTGCAGACCCAGACTCTGCATCCCTGCAAAGTTATCCATGTCCTCTACGGACACCTAAGGCATCAAGCTACATGGGAAAGGTCAGTCTGTCACTTTGAGACTGTTGGATGGACAAGGGAGTAAGTCCTTACATTTAAACTCAGCACCATCAAACACAGCAAAGGTCAGAAACACCTGCACACCTTGAAAGTAACAGCTAACAACAGCATAACAAAAAGCAGATGGAAGCAGCCGTGTGTGCTGCTAATGGATCCACTCAGTGTCTCCTTCTAAGGAGATGCACATCGCACTCATGGATAAATATAAGGGTTTGGTCATTCAGACAATCAGCACTCAGCCCTGAGGGACTAACTCTGCGTGGGCTGGATGCATGTTGTACTCAGAAGTAGCTGCTACCCTTCACCAGGTGATTTCTCTTCCAGATTCCAGTTATCCATTCAGTGTTACTGGGATCAGCACACACAGAGATGTTTTATGTCACTATAGGGTGTCTTATGGCCAAAGACAGAGCTGAAACCTCTGTGCTTACATTGCTGGACTTCACTGCAGCTTTGTCAGAGTGAAGTATGAGGTATTATTATGATGTTGGGGTAGGGGTAGCACCCCCAGGAATCTGGACAAGAATATTGAGTGGAATAATAGTAGTAGCTTCTCATGCACTGTTATTGCTGATGTATCTAGTCTGGGACACATCCCATTATCCTAAGTTATTGCAGTGTTGGCTGAGGCCTGGTGTTTTTCCATGGATTTCCCTTACATGTGACTACCTTGATGTGGAGGGACAGAGGGGGTGAGAGAATCAGGGGATTTTCCTGGCCAGTAGTGAGCATGGGGTCTTGGTAGATATTTGTGTTCTCTGCTCTTCTCAGGTGTCCTCCTCCAGAAAAGCTCCCTTACCAGTAGGGTTTTTTTTTCCTTTAAACAGGCAAAGAGTGATACCAGGGGAATAAAAAACACAACAAAAGGAAGGCTATTTCTTTGGTGTTTTGGGAAACATATTTGTGCAAAGACTTTTAACGTTTGATTTTGCAAAGAGATACCTTAAAACACTGACAATTGACAAACAAGCTGGAGTAGGGGACTGGGTTATATCAAGCCTGTTTGGTGATGCATTGACATGTGGTGTCACAGCTCCATTAATCAAAAATATTTTGGAGGAAATTCTTCCTGGTTCATTCATGCAGAAATAATTTACACTGGGAGCAGTGGGTCTAAACCTCTTTGGCAGACTGAATGGAGGAGCATGATGAACAGCTAGGCTGGCTCCTGAGTGACCAGACACTCACTGCTTTACCAGGGCTCTCCTTTTTTTCCAGGTATGCAGTTCGTCTGTTGTGCCTGGAGGGAACTCACAGTAGATATTTGTGAATGATAAAATAAAAGGGGACTGAGGGCCCAGAGACTGAACAGAGGATCTTAGGTGAAAGAGAGCTCAGTTGTTAACCTTCCTGTGCCTGATATGTGGTTTGTCAATTAGGCAGCAGGAGCTGAGTTGGTTGTATATTGACCTACAAGCATTAAACAACTGGCTGGGAGCCATATCCTGTGAAGTCTGTACTGTCCTTTTGATTTGAAAAGCAGCACCACAGTTGTGGTTCTACTTAGGATTTTTGAAACACAGGCTTTAGTAAGAAAAAAAAAAAGAAAGAAAAGTATCTTTCACCAGGTGCACTTTGACTATTTATTTGGAAAAAATAAAAAGGGGTTTGCACAGAAATATCCATAGTGTTCCAAGGGTTATTAACATGCATAGCCATGCCTGGCTTGACCGTGCAGTGTGCTCCTAGACAGAATGACAAAGCTGGAAAAATGAAGTCAAGGAAATATGAGCTGATTTATTTTTTATGTGTAACAAGCTAAACCTTGATCCAGTGCATCTGTGGAGCAAAAGAATATTTATTCAGTTCCACCATCGAAAACACTGAGAAACACATGAGGTGAGTGTGAATTGTCTCAGCTGAACTCATGTATTCTCCAGACATAATTAAACACTGGCCCAATTTTTAGTGTGGGCTACTTAATTGGATGTCAGAAATTCCACATTTGGAGGTTCAGTTTGACCTTTAGTTACATAAAAGAAGCATTTAAGAGTCTCTAGTGAGTGTCAGTGTGTGAATGCAGATGCCCTTTTTGAAAACTGTGCTCCTTTACAGCGATGCATTCCAGGAGGAGAAAGCTCTGATCCTGCAAACAGTTTGGAGCAGGCTTCAGCTTGCTGCCACTAACACCAGCTTGCTGGAATCCACTCATTCCAGGGAATGGCACGCTAGTAAATACAAGCAGATGGGAAAGCAGTTGCAGGATTCCAAATTAGCATGAGCTCTTTCTCCCATCTAAATGCGTATAAATTTGTGAATGTACTTTAATTTCAAGGTAGAAGTCCAGAAATGAAAGCTCAGATAACCATCTTTCTCAAATGCCAGAGGATTTGTGGAGAAAACGCCAAATCAGTTACAGTGAAACTTTGATTAAGTGGTGGAGCCTGTTAAAGCTGGTGTGACCAGATGAAAAATGGGACTTTGGTATACACACAGGGTCCTTTTTGATCCAGCCAGCCTAGAAGAGATAAATACCACTGAAACCTGGCGAGATCACCTGTATTTCCATCCACCTAGGAAAGAAGCACAGGATGTAGGGAGGTATTCTTAATCACAGAGATGTTGGTAAGTGTCCTGAAGGAACACTTCTACAATAAGAAAATCCTAAAACACATGGAACTCTTTCCTCAGTGAAGCTTTCTCTGTGCCCCAAGACCTGGAGGAAATCTTGCAGCTCCTGCTACTCAAACTTGACTCCTGCCAGTCCATGGCACAGCAGGGTTAAAGCCATGGGGAAGCAGGTAATCCACATGCTGCCAGTGCTGCTCCAGTATAGGCTCATGTAGGATGGGCCTCACAGGTAACACAGATCCCAAAGGTGTCTCACAGATCCCTTTGCACACGGGCTGTGATCCCCTTTCTGTGGTTAAAAAATAGTCTCATTACAAAACCAGGCAATTAACTCATCAAGGGAAATGGTTTGCTGGCTGGGTGTTAAATGCTGGGAGCTGCTTACAAGGTTTAGGGATGAAGTGAGAATCTCCAGACTTAGCTCGGATCTGTATGTTCAGGTCCGTGTTTGCTGTGATGTTACGCTGAAACATCCAGACTGACCCAGTTCTTGATCCCATACTGATTTGTTTGGTCAAACCAATTCATGTAAAAAATGTAGTTTTAAGGGTAAAAATGTCATCAGTAAGAGGCATTGCTCATTGAAGCGTGTTCCTCACTTGCCAACTACTACTTGGCAGGAACGAGCAGGCAAGGTCATTAGTGTGGTACTTTTTGGAGAAGGATGCAATGTGCTCCATACAAACTGCAAAATCCAGGGGATGCCAAACTACCAGTGTAGAGTCTTTTCATTTGCTGAGCCACAGGGGATGTTAAAAATCTGCAGATAATTTCTCAACTTTAAACAAATGTTCTTTCTGTGTATGGCTTGCAATTCACACAGGGCAAATGTCCATGAGAAAACAAAACTCAGTGAAAACTGGGCTGTCAGTCAGCACTGAGTGTGCTCTCTAACTTGATTTACATCCATATTACTCACTAGGGCAACTGTGTATATGTAAAACGATTTGCACAATTTGAACTGGCTGGTCTAATTATATAAAGTACTCAAGCAAACAGAGAATTCCCCAGGAAAATGGTGTTTGTCTTTAAAATTAATTCTTGTTCTCACTGTATCTGTTTATAGAAAAAGTTTCCCAGATAAAGAAATGGAAGTTCTTTCCAGGCATGAAAAAACATATTGCATAAAAAATAATGCATGGATTGGATAAATGTAGTTTTTTGATCATAGCCTATGGAATATGCAGGGGAGCAACCTACACTTTTGGTATTCCTAGTGGTTCTTAAATCATAAGTTGATCTCTGCAATATCAAATCAAGCCAAGGCTTCGAAAGTAAAGACAGTTATAAAATATTTTTAAGCAAAAATAACTTAGGGTTCGTATTTCCAAGTTTTTCTCTGTCATTCTGTGGACTAAAGGAACTGAGAGCTCTGTTGAGCTAAAGGAACACTGAAATTCTCAAAATTCCTTTTTTTTTTCTTGTTGCCTTTTTTTTTTGGAAGATGCCCACTCAGTATCAGAATAAGTAGCAAAAAACATGGTGTGACAATCCTCTTGTCACACCAAATTTCCTGCACTTATGTTTTTTAAATGGTTGATGGCCCTGGTGAGAGGGTGAGACTGTGTACAAATGTTTGTGGTTCAGAGCCCAGTTTTCCAAAGAGAAGTCCAGAACACACAATACGTCACCTGTTTGTACTCCAGCTCCATGAGGCAACGAAGACAGAATTATCCAGCCTTTCCAGATCAGCTCTCCCTTGGGGCTTTAGAGCTGAGTTTTGGTCTCTGCAGCACACAAAAATGTTTCCCCACATGAATTAAAATATTACTTCTTGGCTGTACAGCGTGCTACAGGGTTTATCCACTGGTGTTACACTTTAATACTGTTTTAACCATTCCCAAACTAAGGTGGGGAGATGGGCTTGCCAGTGCAGTATTAGTCTGCCTTTGGCTAAGGAAGTGTTTGCATTTCTTGTTATTACTGCTAAGCAGATTATTCACCGTTTATGTGAAGACAATTTATCATGTCTTGTAAGGTTGTAATATACCTAATGAGAGACAGAGGGGATTTTACCAAGTGAGGTTCCTCTCCCTCCAGTCTGGACCATTTCTGTGACTGGCTTTGGGAGCAGCAGAAGTCAGACCCAGTGTGCATGCTTTTATTTGATGTTATGTGAGTGTAGAGCAGAGTGAATACCTGGGCATGGCAAAAGAAGGTTTGCTGCTGTCTTTAGTAGCACTGGATAGTATCCAGTGAATAGTACAAACAAAGGCTTTACTAAAATTAGGACTGACACCGGCATGTAGCTCGTCCTCTGTGCCTTTCTCCTAGAACTTACTTCCAGTTTGTGAAGGGAAAACTTCCACTGTGAGAATGAATGACTTCCTGGCGGTACACAGGTTCTGAGTGCTGCCAGGCAGCAGGAGAATCAGCCAGTGTCAGACATCCCAGTGGAAATGTTTATTCTGCCCCACGGGCATCCATATGGAGGCACCTATTGCCTCCCTTCCCGCTTGTGCTCCCCTGGCCCTGCTCTGTGGACATACCTGACACAAAGGCCAGATGCTGGCTCCTGGACATGGAGCAAGTCCAGCAAAGGTAGATTGGAGCAATCTGTCTCCCATGTCAGATTGCTAAACACAGACCTGGAAGGAGCATCGAGTGTGACTGTTGCACACAGAAATGAATTGCTGGCTATAGGGAGCTCAGGATTACAGTTTCCACATGCTTCGGTATTGTCACTTCCATTGATTATTATTGCATTTTTAGCTTTTACAACTCTTTCTAGTTCTTTGGTTGTAAAAGGTCCTTGGCCAGGTGACTCTCATCCAGGTGGTTTTCAGCTCTCAAGTGATATTTATATGAGAGACAAGCTGTGGTCATATTTTCAGACACATTGTGGTCACATTTTTAGTCCGGAATTAGGGCAGAATAAGACCATTCTTTCCCCCTCTCTAGTTGGAAATGTTGGACAGAGGCATCTTTCTGGTGTAATTTCATGTCTGTTTCTCTTGGTGTGGACAATGGCTGGTGTCAATCACGCTGCCGTGTCAGTCAAGCAGAAAGACCAGACAAGGAGGGGAATTGATGGCCGTGCTCAGCCTCCAGGGAGAACATACAGTGCAAATAAATGGAGGAGGCAGGCTGCTCGGAGCCACTGAGGGTGCCCTTTGTGCAGCATACTGTGATTCTTGGCTTTTGAATGCAAGGAGGTGGGCAAACCAGAGCGAAGGAGAGATTTTTCACTAGCCAGCTCCTTGGCCTTTGCCAGGAGAATAACTTTGAGTGCAAGTGGAAACCCAATCATATACAACTGCATGTTGAACGTCAAGGGATGGAAATGTTGTAAGAGTCAGAGACCATGTTTGCTTTCTTGGTATGTTCTTTTCTGTGCTTTCTTGAAGAGGAAAATGGAATTTAGGATGGGGAAAAAAAAGAGCTGGCAGTACTGATAAAGCAAAACACACATGGACGTTACCTGACAGTAATATGCATTTAGCTGCCAACAAAGGGAATGCTAAATAAACATGGATCTCTTACCAAGTGCTGCTGGCTAGATTTATCTTTAGGTTTAGGTTTTTTCCTTCCCTCAGTGTTTTTGTTAATTATAAGCTGCGGCACCAAGAATATTTAATTCTGTTGAAAGGATGTGTGGTTTTCTGGGTGGTGGAAGTGAAATAGCCAGGCATCCTACAGAGGAAAAGGGTCCTAAAGCAAAGGTTTCAGAAGCATTTTCTGTCCATCTGAGCAAGCACCTCGTTGGGACTTCATATGAAGCCTTACCACTGAGCCCAGCTTTAGGGTGTTCTCTGCACATACATTTTCAGTGACATAACTCCGTAGTTCAGCAAGGTGGATCCAGTTATGCCAGGATAAATTCCAATAAAATTTGTTTTGCTGATACACCTTTATTTCAGTTATGCCAGGATAAATTCCAATACAATTTGTTATGCTGATATACCTTTATTGATTATTAAAACCTAAATACACAATGCTGTTTTGAAAACGTAGTGAACCTTCTAGAAAAGCTGTGGAGTTGGGACCCCTCGGAATGTCTTAGTGGAATATCCTTGTTCCTATTGTTCCACACTGTGGTCACCTCTATCTGCTTCTGAAGAGGAAACCTAGATGAGTTTACTGGTGTAAAGAGGGCACATCAGCTTTTCTGTCAGCCCCTTTGGGAATTTCAAATATTTGTCAAAGCAAAAAATGGGGCAGAAAGTGGGGACACTGCTGAGTTTTCAGAAGATGTTTGAGCTGTGTGGAGTTGTAGGCACAGGCAGCTGATCTGCTTTCACATCTCTTACACAATTTTCAAGAGTGAGGTTGACACTGGATGCCTCTGGGAACCTGAACTGGGCCTTTTTCCCTATGTCTCTGCCTGGGACACCAGCTGGAAGGATTCTGGAATGACTCTTCCTGAAAGGATTGCCCATAACAACATAAGTCAGTCTTAATTCCCTTGGCTCCTTCCATTGCAGCCACTGTGGAGACAACTTTAAACCAGTTACATGGTACAGTCTTCTTGTAAGATGCTAAGAGACAAGGCTCAGAATCTTCAAGCTTTTTTTTTTTTTCCTAACCTAGTAACCTTTTTGAAGACTGAATTTGACAGACAAACTCTAATTCTATCGAAGTTTAAAAAAATACCTATTTTTGACATTTTAGAACATACACAGATCTTATCTATTGGCACCAAGGAACCAAAGTTCTCAGTCTGATTATTTTAATTCCTGTTTTATTTTTGGAGAGGTGTCTGCAAAGAAGTAATGTGGCTTTTCCAGTGAAGATGTGTTCTTTGGCATTGCCTTTGGAGTCCCATTAGCTGTTCAAATTAAAAGGTTCTGGTGTGTTACTACAACAGCTGTTTTTATTAAACTCACTCATTTAGGGTACAACAAATAAGCCTTTAATCTAATGTGTTGATCAGTGACAAGTCAGCAAGTTCATTGAAGGTGTTACCAGCTGAGGAAAAGTGTGTTTGCTGCTGCTTAGTCAAAATAAACAAAGGATTTTTCTTTGTTGCTTTAGAAATGTTCTCCAGACTGTGAAGAGGGTCCTGTCCCAAACTCATTTTGTGTCTTATCTGCCATTGTATATGAAGCAAATGGTATAGCTCATGGGTAAGAATTGTTATGGTTTATCAATAATCTCTACCAGTTTCAGTTGGATTTGAGGGAACATGAACTTGGAACTAGGGATTTCTTTCTTTCAATCTTATTCCCCCCTCCCCCCCCCGCCTTTTTATGTAAAAAGGCTTCAAAAAATTCTAAAGCAATTTTACAAATAGCAGCCAAATTGCAGTAGTGTTTCCTTCTTTCTTCTGCTACTCTGAAGATTAACTCAATTTCTTTTTCTTTGCATGCTGGACATGAAACAAATACTCCATTTACAGTAACTATGGCTGGCACGTTGTAAGAACCGAAGTCTTGCTGGTCTTTGGGATTCAGGTTTGGGAGGAAAAAGTGGTGACAGTAATCACAGACTTGGCATTTCAAACTGAGAGCTGTGGTCTTTTAGGGTTATGTCTACTCAAATGATCTTCAACTAGCATGTTAACAGCAATGCTATTTGTATCTCCCAGGCTGATTCTACCTTTGATGGTCTGTTTATCTCTACCTGCATGCCCAGGAAAAGACAGCCCTGCATCACTTCAGATTTGTAAGTTTTCTTTGGGATGGGAAAACCCAAAAGCCTTAAGCTGAAAATGAATCTACACTAAACCAAATAAATCTGTAGATCCATCTGTATCCAGGTATTTCCGAAAAATGGCAAAAGCTTGGAATATCCTGGGACAGCAATCCAATGAGTCTGTTTTATATGAAGGACCAGCTTTATGATATCTTGGTGCCTTCGCAGTTCTCACATATCTGCTTAAAGATAATGCTAGTGTTAAAAAAACCCCAAAAGAAGCAGATATGGATGTACTGACTCACAGTACAGTGTTTATCCTGCCTTTTTTTGTCACCATAAAATGCCTCAAAACAGCAGGCCTAGAAATTGGTGTTTCCTTCCTTGAAGCAGCAGCTGGGTGGTTTTACCTCTGGTCACTGTGTAAAGGTGAGTGTCCAGAGAAATGAACTTCTGGGCTTGCACTTCATACATTGCACTTGTTTACACAACTTTTAGTTTCCCTGCACATTTAGGAGTATTTTCTATGTGAAATATTTAATAATTTGAGCTGCTGGGAAACTGAAAACTCATCTTCAAAGTTAAAAGACTAAAGGAAAACTGGTATGTTGTTGTTATTGTCATGATGTCAGCATTATAGAAAGCTATCATCACTTTTATAGCTGAGAACTACACTTTGCATGGGTACAAAAACTGCTGCTGGTCCAAGAAATGCAACAATCCTTTTGGGAAGCACTTTAAAATTCCAGAGGTGGAGTAGTGGTGCTTTTATCAGGTTTTTAAGTAGAACTGTTCTCTCGCTATTCCCACTGCTAAAGCCTGTCCCTGGTCTCCCCAAACTGGGCACGTAATAGAATTTAGATATTGAAGTTTTAAAATTTCAGCAGTCATGAAAAATGCGATGTGCTAGGTATGTTTCTTGCCAAATACATATGTTTGTATTGAAAAATCCTAAATACAGGTGCTTTGGGGACCTGATTTGTTATCCTAGTGATGGGTATAGCAGACCAATGCCTGAGGGTCAAGTGTGGCAGTTATTCTTTGATACTTGTATGATCTTACAATCACCATATTCTACAGCATTAACACAGCAGAAGAAGCAATCCCGTGTGTACAGGCTGTGCATGTTAGACAGACACATAATCTTGCCAAAATCTAAAGGATTGGAAGTGATCTAAAGTGGGAAGGAACAGGGGAATGCTTTCCAGAAACATCTGCTGAAGGTTTTCTCACATCAGTTGTTGTGACAATAGGTGGCACCCTCATGCCAATAAATACCACGTTTGACTGAACTTGGCTTCCTTACACTTACGTGCTGCAATTCCTTTAACCAAAATTTTTGGAATTGAAAGCAAAAGCAAGTCATGAAAGCAGTATATTCACTAGGGAAGGGGGAGACATGCCTGAAAAACTAAAATGTAAACTCCATTCTGACTCTTGATTTTAAGATAAAACTAAACTACCAGTTTAAAATAAAACTAAACTGCTATGCTGTTGAAGCAATTGAGAATTTTGAGTGTGGGCCTGTAGTGAGCAATGCACACAAACTGTGTCATGCTGTGCTTTATAGCTGAGGATTTTGACCCCTTAGGGATTACTTCAGAAGAAACAAGATGTGCCCTGTTGTAGCGTCCTGTTGCATTTGCTGTGTTACGCAAACCCTTGGGTGCATGGGATATCCAGGCAATCTGAAGCTCACACCTGCACAAAGTCAGAAAGGGAATCTTAAAAGAAAGGACTTCTCTGAGTAGAGTTTTTGTCACTTTTACTTCCAATGTGAGTCAAAACCTGGAAAAAAATATTAACCAGACTTTGTCAAGCCACAGGCATCTTGACTTGTGGTTTGGATAAATGTCCAGGTCATTTCTTACAGTACCCTGAACAGACTTTATTCACTGCTTCTCTGCTGAGATAGAGGAGGTTAGGAAGAGGCAGGAAAGCTAACATTAAAAAAGCCTAAATGCACTGTAGAGCAGTGAAAGCTCACCACATACAAGGAAGTGTGAAAGACACCTGCTTTTGTTGATTTTGCTGCTATAACTGGGTATAAGAAGTTTTGCTAAGCCTAGATTTTATGCGTTTTTTTATTTTCCTGAAAATGGTGTTTAAAGATCTGATGTAATTCCGAGGACATAAATTGTCTTAGGCCTGCAGATGGCCCATAAAATTTGCAAAGCCTTGGCCATTTATAAGGTGGAATTGGATCAGAAAAAGCTTCAGGATTCATTGGACTTTGCTGGTCTTGGCAATGTCTCTGGTACACTTTTGCTGGAATTTTGCTTCGTCCTTACATTGCAAGAGTAACATCTTGGGGTGGTAAAGCCAAACTAAAGGGGAAAAAATGGTGTAAATGAAGTTCCATTCTAATTTGAGTCTTACTTAACACAGCTGTTCTCTTAGCTAAAATTTTGCTGAAGTAGCTGTGATGTTCTAGGGAAAATCAGAATTTCCAATGTTTTAGGAAATGTTTTTTATTTCGACCTCTCTTTATTTCCCTTTCATCATCTCATGCTGATTTTTGCACAGGTTTTTGTGCAAAGCAGTGTAATCCCTGGACAAATTATGTTCGTTGGGAGGAATGCTGTCTCCAGGTTTTGATGCCAAAATGGAATTGTTGGTTTCTGCTTAGCATTTGCTCCTCAGCAGGTTTTAGGTAGGTGGTTACAGGTCCAAAAGGGACCAAGAGACTACTGCAAGTCACTTAAGTCCGTTACACTGCACTTAAATGATATTAAATCAATATGCTTTACCAAACACTTTCATCTGCTGATCTTGCACTGACAAATACCCTTTTGCCACTAGTAAGTGTTTCTATTCCTTGAATTTCACAGATGGGAAAACTCATTCACTTCCCCAGGATGCAACTCCTGTCTTGAAAAATCAAAACAAGTTGGACTTTTTTTGTTCCACATCTAAGTCTTAGGTTGTGACAGTGACCTGGAGTCCTTCAGAGCTGCAGGATCATTCTTTGTAGCCTCACTGGGAATGAGGAAGAGTATTCGGCTTCATCATGTCCTTTCTCTATCCTGAAGTGGTATCAGATTGTGCCAAAAGTGTTACCAAAATGCCACCAGCCTTCCCTTCCTGTGAGCAGCAGGCTTCCAAAGGGAAGGAGTAGCTGCTGAGGTTCATGTTTAATTCTTACAGGGTAGGGGGAACACTGCCTCATTCCTATTTCTTGTCTCCCCTTGGGTAAAGACCAACCTGTAGGGAGAAAGTTCTGTGCTGCCTGAATGTCTCTCACTGTGAGCTCCCAACAAAATACTCCTGGGGCAGCAATATTAGTAGGAAACTCATCTGATGGAGCAAGGGAATCAGACAGTCAGAGGTTCAATATACAGAGAGAACCAGAGAGGTTTATTTGTTAATGTTTCTGTGGTTCTCTTGTCAGTGACAGTAGCCTAAAGGGTAAAAAACCCTTTTGGTTTCATGTAGTCAAAACTGTCAATTAAGTAGAATTCTTTCATTTCTCCACTTTATGTTCTGCAAGCATCTAAGTGCATCATCAATTGCAGATGCAATTAATACATCCTATTATTTGCATTTCACCTTAACTTGGCTTTAATTAATGAATGATTAATGATTGCTTGATACTGAGGTGTTCCTTGCCACAGGGATGGCAAATCCATACTCAGAGATGTTTTAGCAAGGCCCAGCTTCCTACAGCGTTCACCAGAGTGTCCAAGGGATAGCAGAGATTCCTTGTGCACCCTTTCTCTCTTTGCTGTCAGTGGGAGAGAATTCGGGATGTCTAGATCATTCTGGACCCTAGCATTGCTGCTGGCAGCATCCTCTGCCATTTCCATAGTTTTCTTTCAAGATGCATCATTGAAATTTTTCATAATGTGTCACTAGTTTTGCTTTTCATATCTGAATATAGAAGACATTAATTTCTACTGGTTACTATAAAAAGATAGTTCTAACAGTCCAAAATTTAGGGGTTACAAATATTTGCAGAAGTAAATACCATGGTGTATCAAGCACTTGAGGAACCCTTCTTCATAAGAAAGAAAGGGCCTATTTACAGCTCATCTGTACATACACAAAGTATTAAGTATTCTGCCTTTCTGATGTTCAGGTCAAATTTTGTATTATAAACCCCAAACAGATTGTGTGGTTTGCAGGGAGCTGTGAAACTAAATGAAGCACATTCAAAATACATTTTTGGTCTAATTCCATTTTCCAAATCCACATATTAACCATGAATATAATAGCCCAGGTTTCAAACCCAACAATGTTCTCCTCAGAAACCAGCATCTTTGTTTGCAGAGGAGTTCCCAGAATTACAGTGCACTCATGGCACACTGAGGTGGGTGTGGGTAGTGGCCTTCATGGAGCAGTGGGAGAGCTCAGGAAATTTAGGGCAATGTGAAGGTTGGAGGTAACATGCAGGTTTGCAACCTTCATTGCAAGTTTCTCACCATGAGTTTCTCAGCTGGGGACTCAGATTGAAATTCCAGACTTCAAGGATGTAACTGCTTTTCTAGAAATAGCTCTTGGTGTCTCTGTGTTGCCACTTGGTATTTTCTCTTTGTGGGCTGTGCCCCTTTGCAAATCCTCAGACACTCCAAGTCCCTCTGTGCATCCGGCATTTCCACAGGACCTGTGGGGACACAACGGTAGGGCTGATGACTAAAATGTGCTGCTTGATTGGACATGGGCAAACAAAGAAGGTTTTGGTCAAAGTGGTAACCAAAGACCAAAGTGACATGCTGGCTTTTCTGGAAGTCCTGTGAGTACTGGGGAGCTTTGGGCTTAGCTGGAAGTCTTGGATGTCATTACTGAGCCACTGTGCATTACTTAAGAGCCTTCCTTCAGTGTGAGGTTGAAAGGTGAAGGAAGGAAATCCCAGACCTGCATACCATGCTGCAGGATGCACATATTTCTCCTGCATACATCTCTGGAGGAGTCCCCCACCATGCTGACACTAACCCTGACAGCCAGATGTGCAACTTGGATCAGACAAAAACCAAAATAGACTGTGGTTTACAACTGCTTGCAACAATAAACAAAGCATATCAAAGGATCTCCCAAAACACACTTTCTCTGTAGAAACCTACATGGTTTTATTATTCTAGTCTCCAGCTTTAAAGCATTTTTGTCATTTTTGTAAAAGAAGAATTAAATAGTTGCAGATTCCAACCCAGGACAATTGTCAGGGACTGGACTGGGCTTTCTGGTCAACCACATCCATCCCTGTGAGACTGTGCATAGTCAGCAAAAGTTTCCTTAAGGATGATGTTACTTGCCAAAATCTGCTTTCTTCAGTTTGTGATGCATTTTTATTGTGACATTACTTATATGAAGCTCTCCCCACTGCCCCATGCAAATCATTACAAATACCATTTTATGTAGCCCCAGCTGGCCTGTGCAATATTCCATCTTTCACTTAACTGCTGCTGAGTTCTTTCTGTTAAACAGAATGAAACAGGAGCATCTGTCCCCTCTAAGCAGATCTTAATTGTTTTCTCCACGTAAACATAAATATCAGGAATTGGCATGAAAAAATGCCGTAAGTCTTTAAAATACGTTTCAATATGAAAGCATATAAAATATATACGGTGTAAGTTGGAAGTGTTGCCCTGCAGAAAATTAATTCAGCTTTGCAAACGGATCTGGAAGAACTAACCTGGGAAGGGGAAAGTGGGAAAAGCAGCTCTAGTATGAAAACAAGTAAAGCTTCTGTTTCAACCTGCTTTTTTCCCCGAATCCATTTTAAATCTTTAGCATTCTTTTAGCCTCCAGATTTCTATAAAGTTGAAAGATGCCTTGTTCTCTAAGGCTGGTATCACCTTACTAGGAAAGCCATGGAGGAGGACTCATAATGTCTTCTATTATACAGCTCTATCTCTGCTTAATGTTGACATGAAATTCTTTGCTAAAGTTCTGGCAATAAAATTACAGAAACTTATTCCCTAAATTGTTTCAGCTGATCAAGCAAAATTTGGAATTCTCTCTATGTCCTGAAACTTCAGAAAGTTAATAGTTAGTATTATCCTGACTCAGTCAAACTCCTGTCACTTTCCTGGAATCTTTGTGGGTTGAAATACTTGGGTATTTTTACTTTTGCAGACATGTGCATTCTCCGTTGGAATTAAATGTGAGAAAATTTTAGTTGTATTTTATTGCTTCAGAAAGAACAGACAAACTAATTGTTCTTGGATTTGTTTCTTCTATTCTGGCCTTTCTCTTTTTACCTTGGTGCATTAATTTTGCAGGGTTCTGGCTTTCCTGATTCAAGCTAGGAATAATCATCAGGCAACAAAATATATAGGTGATCCTTTCACCCATCCATGCTAGATCTTCAAGTTTCAAATGGCCATCTAAAATGTCCTCATTTCCTTGCTTCTCAGAGGTCGCAGTTTAGGAAGCCAGTTGGTAAGGGAAGCCATCAGGATTGAAATTCCTGCAAAGAAACTTGTGAGTTCACAAGTTAAGTGAGTTAAAGGTGAATGAAGGGAGGCAGCCAAGTGACAGTCCTTGTCACAGCAGCCTTTGTCTCAGGTGGGTGTTATTCCAGATGGCAAAGTGGAACCTGCTCTTCTTTAACACTGAAGATGAAACTCCCTAAGAAGGTGAGGTACAGGAAAAAATAGCAAAAGGAATCAAAGCAGATCTTCCTGTCAGAGTTGGTGGCTATAAAATGTTGGATGGGAACAATTGTGACCTCTTGAGATGAAATGAAAATGTTCAGAAAGTAGAGACAAGGACCCCTCTCCAGGCTGTACAGGTGTTTCTGCTTGCTGTCCTGAAGACCCAGAGAACTTGACATTGATCATTGCACCACGGCATGGCTGCAGTAACAGGGAGAGTTAATCCTGGCTCCAAAGTGGGAATACAAGCTTAAACAAGAGACTGGAGAAGACTTGAGAGGCTGTGCCTCCCACTTTTTGGGCAGATAGTGATCCTGGTGTCACCTGTGAGAAGGGCAGGTATTGTTTCCTGGGAGACTTGATCATCATTGCATATTTATCGTTACTGCTCTAGGTAAGTCAGTAGCTGGCCCATTGTGGCACTCTTTCCCCAGTATTCCCAATAGACTTGTCAATGAGTGGGAGTGGGCTGGAAGCCAGAGTGCTTTCCTTACTCACTGGATAGTCTTTACATGCTGCAGCAGACAAGCTCTTGTGGTCATGGCATTAAAATATTACAAGCTTTGTTTTGAAACAATGACACAGAAATGTTCGCAATGACTCCTTGTGCAGTGGTTTGGGATTTTAGCTCATGTCTGGAAACCACAGTTTCTAGATTGCAGGACAGCTCACAGCTTGGGAATTTCCAAAGTGACTATTAACTGGAATGTCGGTTTATATAACTGTGTCTGTGTTAGTTCAAGGTTTGTCTTCTTGCAGGTGGCAGTGCTGCTGGGCAGGGAAGGGGGAACAGGAGGAAACCTCTCACCATTCATTTTGCGTGGGTGCGGTGGAAATCCAAATTTTGACTAACCCACCATGTCTGGAATTAATCTCTCTGGCAAACCAAGTACAATCATGGCAAGAAATTATATTTGCTGTGCTGAAGCCTTTCCTATAGGGCTGATCCAGCTTCTTATGAGGTCAATGGAAAAGCCTTTGTAGGCTTCACTGGGTGAAGTGGGCTAGAGTGGGCTCTGTAGGTTCTTAAGCCTTGAAATGGATGCAAGAGCCTCTGTTCCATTCTGCAGTTCATTCTGAACCAGGCACTGCAAGTGGGTAGGATCAGAAAGCACACAGGAGGGGTCAGAGACCTTTTGCTAAGAATGAGAGGTACCATCTCTGCCAGAACTTGGTAATATTTTTTTTTTAATCAGTGATTAGCTAAGGTAGAGCACTTAGAGAGTCCTTACAGAACACTGAACTAAATACATAACAGCAAGAAATTACTTCAGCCTGATCTGCTCCTGCAGAGGAGCTGCACTGCACCTGTCCATGCCTCAGGCAGGGTTTCACGCTCCTCCAATTAACAGCTTTGCACAGGCCTTCTTAGAGATCTCAGGTTAAGAGCTCTGCTTTTTTTTTTTTTCCCCTCACCTTCACTGTACATGAAACTAAGGCATGAGTTCAGCACCACCAATGCCAGCTGGCTCAGTGGTGCCCAGCTCTGCTGTTTCCTTATGGAATTCCTGCTGGAACAAACCCACACAGCTCTTGCTCTGTGGAACAGCACGGCTTCTGAGCATGGGGCCACAGAAGGGCAGAGAAGACTGAGAACGAGGGACTATTATTTGCTACAACACCATGAGCTGCAAGAACATGTGTACACTCCCCAAAACTCTTGTTCAAATTCAGAGCATGTCTGAGGCTGCCTGTCCAGACACTAAGGAGAGAGAAAAGACATTAGAGAGGAATGGCACGCAAGAGCCTGTGCTCAGAACATGATTTGTTTGTTTGTTTTGCTTGTCCATCTCCAAGACAAAGATGAATGTATGCTGTATGCTTTCCTGCTTTCACTGCCACTTTTTGTCCTGCCAGGAGGGGTGTCTGCTGCAGATTTGGTGCCTCAGGAATGCAGTAGGAAAGCCAGGAACAGACACAGATCTGCGGCACACTCAGTTCAGTGGAGTACAATGAACTCGTGGAAGAGCTGCTTCCAGAGGACCAAACACAGGAGCCCAGTGAGGTCTCAGTTCTGCACAAACACAGCAGGATAAGAATGGCTATCCTGTATTTTTCTAAAATTGTCTTCCTAGGCTCACTAAATAGCAATGCCAGCCTAAATATTAAAAAAGAGAAAACCATAGTGTTACCACTGAATTATTTAATTTGATTTCTCATCCATTTCACTTGAAGGTGGCTCATTCTGTGTTGTTTTAATCCTTTTGAAACTGGATGCATTTAGGGTCCCTCATAAGAGGAACACCAAGTTTTCCCCAGTGCCTAATTAATGCCTCTATCATCAGTTCTCAATGATGAGAGATGATGGTTTTTTCTCCTATCACAGTTAGAAGTCTTTGCCTTTAAGGTGAGAGGTCTGGTAGCAGTTTAGTGTCTTTGACTGGCAGAGCCAGATCTTTTCTACAAGAACCACAAATATTGAAGGATTCCTAACAGTGGTGTGAAATGTAAACTGTAAAGTAGTACAAATGTAGTGAAATGAAAGCTAATGAACCCTGCTGTAGAAAATTAAAGCTGCATTCGTAACTGAGACCCTCCTGTCAGGAAATGTAATGACACGCTTTGTTCATAACCAAGCGTGAGTAGTGTTTACAGCATCCTGAAACTGTTGTAGATATTTGCCAGAGTTGAATTTCTGCTCAGACTCTGTGAATCTGAAGATTCATGGACAAAGAGGGACAGCAATCCTTTCTTCTGAGTACATCTTGGATTGCTTAGTAAAATGCTGAATTCTGCTAATACCTTATATGTAGGAAAATCAGAATGAAAGGGTTTTAAGATGGATTTTATCTTGACAAATGAGTGATGCATTTTAATGCACCATAAACATGTAACCCTCACCTCTCCTGCATTTCAAGGTAACATATTGTTTTGTTTTCAGTTTACCTCCCACCTTCTAACTGTTGTTCTGTTTTCCATTACTGCAACTTGCAGTGTAACAACAGAATCATTGAATCATATGAGAAGGGTCCAGCAAATCTTATTTGTTCCACCAAAATTCCTTCCATGTGTTGAAGCTTCCTTTTTTTCTTCTGCTAATTTTTGTCATGTGCCTAATTTTAGTCATTTCTCCCACACACTGGAGGCCAGCATGCTTCCCTCACCACTGACAGGTTTCGAGGCCTTACAAGAAGTAACCAAAGCCTGGTGGATTTACCACATCCTTAGAAGAATGTCCCCATGTGCATAACTTAAAGCTGCCCTCGCAGAGAGGGGGGAGCAGCAGAGCAAAACACAAGAGGAGAAAAATATAGAAGTTGGCCTGGAGAATGTAATTGATGATTAAAATTAGAGATGCTAAATGGTACGAGAAGAGAACAAGACAGGAGCTGGGCCTCTCACTAATATTGGGGGAACATGACTTCAAAATGGCTGACAAGACATAAAATCAATTACCCAGATTCAAATGAGGGAGAATGTTGCACCTCCAAGGTAAACTGAGCAAACTCCCATGGGATGGTGGCAGGCAGTGTAGGATTTTGAGCACGTTTCTGCTGGAGGCCCTTTGAAGTCTCTCAGCTTGATCTCAGGATCATACAGGATTTGGTCAGGAACTATTGTGCACTTCATTTGCTCAAAACTGCATTTTGTGCATGTATGTTCGGAGGCAGATTTCCAAGCTTTGAATACCTCTTTCCTTTGGGAAAGGATAATTTGGGTCATTGGTTTTCAAAGAGCTTCTCCCAACGACAATTTTGATTTGTTCAAGGAAAGTGAATGGGAATTCTATTAGAAGCAAATGCATAGCAGAGACATCTACTACTGCCCTTTAACTGCTGGAGAATTTGCTCTTGTGTGTTTTATTCATCTCATAAAAAACAGCTTAGAACCTTGTAAAAAAAAAATCACAGAAAAGATGTGAGACTTAGCACAAATATATACCACACACATAGGGAGGTCTTTTCTTTGCGTGTATCCAATAAACTTCCCTTTTTTCTTCATGTTGTTTTTGCCAACTTCCCATTGTTTCCTCATATATGAATTTCCTTTGGCTTGGGCTACGCTACCCCCATTGTTGTTGTAGGCTTTCTCTCTCTACAAATTTATAGCTCCCCAATAAAAAAAAAAAAAAAAAAAAGTGAGGATACACTTTATTAGCAGAGCCAAAGTATGTAAATGTTTATAAGAAGCGATGCTTACATTAATCCTAAGTAAACTGTAAGAACATATAAAACTGAAATGCTTAGAACTTTCTGGATGCTACATTTTGGTACAGGATTAGAACTTTTGCTAGTCGAAATGTTAAGGATTAGAGAACTGGAGCTGAGTCCCAGTGCTGTCCCATATAAGTTTAGAATATGGAAGCTTTTTTAAAACAGTGTTTGAAAAAGTATTTGAGAGTGTTTGGGTAATATTTACAGCCAGGCCCCAGAGAGATCTTTGCATTCTTCCATTGGGTCAAAGGCCTGGATTTAGAGAGGTGGAGGGCTCAATGGGCTTCTCATGGCCAGGCATCCATCAGTACAACTACTGTGACAGTTGCCTCTGCAGTTGCTGTTCCTCATTCACATTCTCATGGAGAAACCAAAGACTCCAAAATGGGGATGCAGAAGCATGGTCTAAATTATCTGTCTTTTGCAAAGCAGAAGTTTGCTTTTCAACACAGTCTTTAATTGCACAGAAGAAGTTAGGCAGAGTATTTGCACCAGCATGCTACTTATTATCAACATGGTTTTCATTTGAGGACTTTTTGTTTTTTAAATTTGTTTGAGAGTACTGTCCTTTTCTAAGATGTTGGACTTTATTTTCTTAATCTTAGGATCACTCAAATTTCCTGTAGAGGAATACTTCATCTGTGACCCTCCTCTATCTATTTTGTTGTGCTCATTCTCATATGAGATGCATTTGTAGTGCTGCCTTTTAGCATAGATGAAGGGTCAGAAAAACCTGTGCAAATCAATATTTTGATGTACTGGGTATTACTGGTCTTTAAAAAGCACACCTGTATCCCATTCTGGAGCTAATAGCTACATCCAGACTGAAATATTCTAGTAAAAAAAATTATAGTTTTGACCAATAAGCCTACATTGCCATTCTTTTAAAGCATTGCAGCATCCTCTGTAAGTTGATTTTTCTTTTTTATCCATTTTTTTTTCCAAAATGAATTTT